>OZ035831.1:3607932-3692932 GCA_964034765.1 Knipowitschia caucasica
TTGAGAGACCGTTTTTAACATTTCTACACTGTTGTGGTGAAGAGGGAGCAGCGTCTGCAGTCAGAGCTCTCGATTTGCCAGTCAATCTACATTGCCGTCAGAGACCAGAGAGAGACTAGATGGACCAGAGACAGAGATTAGAGATAGAGCAGAGAAAGATCAGGGAGAGAGACCAGAGAGAGACCAGAGAGAGAGACCAGAGAGAGAGACCGGAGAGAGAGACCGGAGAGAGAGACCGGAGAGAGACACCGGAGAGAGAGACCGGAGAGAGAGACCGGAGAGAGAGACCGGAGAGAGACCAGAGAGAGAGACCAGAGAGAGAGACCGGAGAGAGAGACCGGAGAGAGACCGGAGAGAGAGACCAGAGAGAGACCAGAGAGAGAGACCAGAGAGAGACCAGAGAGAGAGACCAGAGAGAGAGACCAGAGAGAGAGACCGGAGAGAGAGACCGGAGAGAGAGACCAGAGAGAGAGACCAGAGAGAGAGACCAGAGAGAGAGACCAGAGAGAGACCAGAGAGAGAGACCAGAGAGAGAGACCAGAGAGAGAGACCGGAGAGAGAGACCGGAGAGAGAGACCGGAGAGAGACCAGCGAGAGAGACCAGAGAGAGAGACCAGAGAGAGAGATTAGAGGTAGAGCAGAGAAAGATCAGGGAGAGATACCAGAGAGAGCCCAGAGAGAGAGAGATCGGAGAGAGACCAGAAGGAGACCAGAGAGAGACCAGAGAAAGACCAGCAAGAGACCAGTGAGAGAGACCACAGTGAGAGACCAGAGAGAGAGAGAGAGAGAGATCGGGGAGAGACCAGAGAGAGAGACTGGAGAAGGAAAGATCAGAGAGAGACCAGAGAGAGAGATCGGGGAGAGACCAGAGAGAGACCAGAGAGAGACCAGAGGGAGACCAGAGAGAGACCAGAGAGAGACCAGAGAGAGACCAGAGAGAGAGACCAGAGAGGGAGAGACTAGAGACAGACCAGAGAGAGACTTGTTAACCTCTCTATGTCGGACCAAAACCTGTTATTTTTGCTCACACAGAATATAATATGACTCATGAAAAAGTTGTATAAACATCTCCTTAAAGTCTCAGATCAAAAAACAAAAACACAAAGTCTAAATCTCTACTGTTTGTGTTCATGTTTTTATTATAATCTATTCCCCCATGATGCGATCTGTGATGGTGTTGTGGGGGGAGGGGAGAATGCCGTGTCCCACTTAGACTGGACCGGACCGGAGCGGGTCTGGAGCTGGGCCAGCGGAGGAAGAGTCCCGTCAGCAGTTTTCACACAACATGAACGAGGCCCCGGCAAAGAGCGGCTTCCTGTGCGCTGCAAATACACACACACACACACACACATACCCACACACACACACACGAACGCACGCACACACACACACACACAACAGCAAAGAATGCACTCTGCTCCCACTCCCACCAACATTCCACCACCAACTCCACAATCGCAGGAGGTTTTGGGCCTAAAAACGTGGTCTTGGGTCGAGGGACACAAACAGTGACATACAAGATACAATAGATTAGTTTATTTTAGTTTAGTTTGTTTAAAATGTCAGGGACAGTGCAGCGTAAACATGAACCTATTTCCACCTGTGGTCCCTGAGCTGGTGTTATGATTTTACATTAGAATAACAGACGTTCATGAATGTACAGTCTCTCTTTAGTCTCTCTCTGGTCTCTCCCTCTCTCCTTCTCTTGTTCTCTCTCTCGTCTCTCTGGTCTCTCTCCTCTCTCTGGTCTCTCTCTCTTTCTGGTCTCTCTCCTCTCTCTCTCTCTGGTCTCTCTCTCTGCTCTCTCTTTCTCTCTCTCTGGTCTATCTCCTCTCTCTGGTCTCTCTCTCTCTCTGCTCTCTCTCTCACTCTGGTCTCACTCCTCTCTCTCTGGTCTATCTCCTTTCTCTGGTCTCTCTCTCTCTCTCTCTCTCTCTGGTCTCTTTCTTCTCTCTCTCTGGTCTCTTTCCTCCCTCTCTTCTATCTCTTTCTCTCTGGTCTCTTTCCTCCCTCTCTTCTCTCTCTTTCTCTCTGGTCTCTTTCTTCTCTCTCTCTGGTCTCTTTCCTCCCTCTCTTCTATCTCATTCTCTCTGGTCTCTTTCCTCCCTCTCTTCTCTCTCTTTCTTTCTGGTCTCTTTCCTCTCTCTCTGGTCTCTTTCCTCTCTCTCTCTCTCTCTCTCTCTGGTCTCTCTCCTCTCTCTCTCTCTCTCTCTCTCTGGTCTCTTTCCTCTCTCTCTGGTCTCTCTCCTCTCTCTCTCTCTCTCTCTGGTCTCTTTCCACTCTCTCTTTCCCCTCTCTCTCTCTCTCTGGTCTCTCTCCTCTCTCTCTCTGGTCTCATTCCTCTTTCTCTCTGGTCTCTCTCCTCTCTCTCTCTGGTCTCTTTCCTCTCTCTGGTCTCTCTCCTCTCTCTCTCTCTCTCTGGTCTCTCTCCTCTCTCTCTCTCTCTCTCTCTGGTCTCTTTCCACTCTCTCTCTGGTCTCATTCCTCTTTCTCTCTGGTCTCTCTCCTCTCTCTCTCTCTCTCTGGTCTCTCTCCTCTCTCTCTCTCTCTCTCTCTGGTCTCTTTCCACTCTCTCTTTCCCCTCTCTCTCTCTCTCTGGTCTCTCTCCTCTCTCTCTCTGGTCTCTTTCCTCTTTCTCTCTGGTCTCTTTCCTCTTTCTTTTCCGGTCTCTCTCCTCTGTGGTCTCTCTCCTCTCTGGTCCTTCTCTCTCTCTCTCTGGTCTCTTTCCTCTTTCTTTCTGGTCTCTTTCCTCTTTCTTTCTGGTCTCTCTCCTCTGTGGTCTCTCTCCTCTCTGGTCCTTCTCTCTCTCTCTCTCTCACTCAAACACGCTACAAGACACTAAGAATTTATTTGCCATTTGCAGTAAAACCACATTGGAGAAACTGAGCAAGACGACCCCACTGCGCACCAGACAGAGAAGACGCACACCCCAGACCTCGGGCCACACTTTCAATGTGAGTCGAGAGGAGGTAGAGGGGTTTTTATCCCCGTAGAAGGGTAGGTGATCCCCTGCTTTTGACCCAGATCCTGATGTCACCAGGGCGTCTGTCAGGAGCAGTTGTCGCCGTAGTAACAGCGCCCGGGAACCCATCTCCAGATGTTGGTGCTCGGCTTGGTCAGGACTGGAGCTGGAGGAGTTTACCTACTGTACATGTTTTTAGTGGTTTTATTTATTTATTCATTTTGGTCATTACAACAACACCAACAAAATAACTATGAAGAAGAAAGAAATAATAATTAAACTATTCCTATCTTTCTAAGAATAAAACCAAAAAGGAAACAGGCTGAAGCATAGATTATGTTCCTCTTTTTCTCAAACTGTGTGTTTATACATTGAGCAAAAACCAAATAGCCAAAGTCAAAAAATGTCAAACGTTCAAGAAAAAGAGCTGACGTCAGAGAGATTTGTCCAGGTCTTGTATCTATCTCGTCTCTGAGCTGCTTTTAAGCTCAAAGTCAGATAAGGTTTGACTTTAGAAGGAATGCGAGCAGGACGCTAGTTTGAACTTTGTAATCCGTGAAAGTGAGACAGTCTTTCTCCATCAGCACGAGAGAGACTGGTCCAGCAGGACGGGCCAGTCTTGAGAAGAGCCCTAAAGTTTGGGTCCAAAAAGTCTCATTTGTAAAAGTATTTGCTGCCAGTGACTTTATTCGTTCGCTCCAAACTCAGTGGTGGTGGTCAGCTGTTACCGTAGCCACAACTGCCCTGGGGTGGACTGACCGAGGTGAGGCCGCCAATCTGCAGCCAATCCCACCACCACTGATTATTCACTTTAACTCAATGCAATGTATTTGATTTTTAGTACATTTTAAATGACAAGCTGCAGCTGTCTTCATGGAGGAACATTTGAACAGAGAAGAAATGTCAGAGTCCCAGCAGGAAGCCGGTCCCTGTGCTCCTCAGAGTCCCAGCAGGAGGCCAGTCCCTGTGCTCCTCAGAGTCCCAGCAGGAGGCCGGTCCCTGTGCTCCTCAGAGTCCCAGCAGGAGGCCGGTCCCTGTGCTCCTCAGAGTCCCAGCAGGAGGCCAGTCCCTGTGCTCCTCAGAGTACCAGCAGGAGACCGGTCCCTGTGCTCCTCGGTCCCTGTGTTCCTCAGAGTCCCAGCAGGAGGCCAGTCCCTGTGCTCCTCAGAGTCCCAGCAGGAGGCCAGTCCCTGTGCTCCTCAGAGTACCAGCAGGAGGCCAGTCCCTGTGCTCCTCAGAGTCCCAGCAGGAGGCCGGTCCCTGTGCTCCTCAGAGTCCCAGCAGGAGACCGGTCCCTGTGCTCCTCGGTCCCTGTGTTCCTCAGAGTCCCAGCAGGAGGCCAGTCCCTGTGCTCCTCAGAGTCCCAGCAGGAGGCCAGTCCCTGTGCTCCTCAGAGTACCAGCAGGAGGCCAGTCCCTGTGCTCTTCAGAGTCCCAGCAGGAGGCTGGTCCCTGTGCTCCTCAGAGTCCCAGAAGGAGGCCGGTCCCTGTGCTCCTCAGAGTCCCACCAGGAGGCCAGTCCCTGTGCTCCTCAGAGTCCCAGCAGGAGGCCAGTCCCTGTGCTCCTCAGAGTCCCAGCAGGAGGCCAGTCCCTGTGCTCCTCAGAGTCCCAGCAGGAGGCCAGTACTGAGACCTGAATAAACACCCATTAAAAGGGTGTTAACTTTTCTCACCTAGTGTCCGTCACTTATTTCCGCTGCAGGATTCTGAAAAGTGTGAAGTGTTGATGTGAGGCAGAGGCGGAGCTCGTGTTGCCCTCGGGTGGAGCCGGTCTCTTCCTGTGGGCCGTGGGCAGGGACCGGTCTGCGCCCTGTGATGTCATAGTCCTGTGTGAGTGAGCGCTTTGCAAATATTCATGCAATCACGTCTGTACTGAGATAGTGTAGAGGGAAGTTTTAGACTGGAGCAAGGCGAGTGGAATCCTCTGATCACCGTGAGTCTGAAGGGACTCTCTGGTCGTACAGCAGGACTTACAATGCTCCCAGTTCAATAAGATAATATCAGACAATTATAATAAAAAGTTAAACATATTTAGTTGTAGTCGTGCAGTATTTTGGTTTTAAAACACAGGCTCGGTCCATGACGTCGTAGTCTGGGCATTTGTAAAAGTTTGAAAACCAGGCATTAAGACAGATAGGGATGAATCTACAGCCTCAGTCTTGGATCTAAAGCCTCAGTCCTGGATCTACAGCCTCAGTCTTGGATCTAAAGCCTCAATCTTGGATCTAAAGCCTCAGTCCTGGATCTAAAGCCTCAGTCCTGGATCTACAGCCTCAGTCCTGGATCTACAGCCTCAGTCCTGGATCTACAGCCTCAGTCCTGGATCTACAGCCTCAGTCCTGGGTCTACAGCCTCAGTCCTGGGTCTACAGCCTCAGTCCTGGGTCTACAGCCTCAGTCCTGGGTCTACAGCCTCAGTCCTGAATCTACAGCCTCAGTCCTGGATCTACAGCCTCAGTCTTGGATCTAAAGCCTCAGTCCTGGGTCTACAGCCTCAGTCCTGGGTCTACAGCCTCAGTCCTGGATCTACAGCCTCAGTCCTGGGTCTACAGCCTCAGTCCTGAATCTACAGCCTCAGTCTTGGATCTAAAGCCTCAGTCCTGGGTCTACAGCCTCAGTCCTGGGTCTACAGCCTCAGTCCTGGATCTACAGCCTCAGTCCTGGAGCTCTTTCTTACATGTATGTGAGGAAAAACCAGGAAATAAGATCACAATTTACTTTTAATCTGTTGGACACACATGTATCATTTATGAAACACAAAGTCAGGTCCCCCAGCTTTAAAGTCCACCTGATTTCCCCGCGGTGATCATGAAGCGATGGGGTGAGTACAAACAAAGCGGCCGGAACTCTTTGCTCTGGTTCAGTTCAAAAGCTCAGGACAAAGTGAAACCAGATGGATCCTGAAGTCTGCTGAGTCCACGCTAACACCTCACATTCCACAGACCAGACGCAGACGGCGGCGAGCGATGAGTCAGGACTTTATGCAGGAACCTCGGAAACGGCACAAAAACGTGTGAAGAAGAAAGAAGGAGGACAAACGACAGAATTTTGGCAAAAGAGAGACGTCAGAAGCAAAAGCCAGGCCCTTCATTCACAAAAACTCACATCTAGATTCAAATTCACTATATTTACTATTTGCAGTAAAACCCCTTTGGAATACACGTGCAAAAGTCCCCAGTGTGCAGCACACACATGCATTAAAAAGCTAAAAAGTACAGTTTAAATAATAAGTGTAAGATCATTGAAGGGCTTTGTTCAGACTGATAACTGTTTGTGGAAAGAAGCGGTTAGCGTGTTAGCATGTTAGCTTATCCAGATGTCCTGCATCTCAGCGAGCGAGATCGTCTGCCAGAGGGAAGAAGCTGGAACAAGGCTTTTCCAGAGGCAGGAAGAGAAAATGAGTAAATCCCAATCTCATTTTACCTCTTCTCTCCTCTCTCATCCGCTCTCTTATCTCTCCTCTCTTCTTTCCTCTGTCCTCTCTTCTTCTTCCTCTCATCCGCTCTCTTCTCTCTCCCCTCTTCGTTCTTCTCTCCTCTCCTCTCCTCATAGTCATGGTTGTGAAAGTTTAATTTCCCATGTGTTTCAGAGACCAAGGCTTGCACACATTACATAAAAACATAATTTTTTAAAAAGGCGACTAAAAAGTCTGTCGTCATAAAAGTCCCAACAGAAAGTCTGAGGCAGTGAGTTTCATGAAGAGGATTCCAAATAGAACACCCATTTCTTTGGGGCTTGACATATGGACCTCAGAGTCTCTGCTTTTCATCTACAGTATCTCTCACATGATAGAGAAAGAGGAGAGAGACCAGAAAGAGACCAGAGAGACCATAGAGAGAAGAGAGAGACCAGAGAGAGAGAGGAGAGAGACCAGAGACCATAGAGAGAGGAGAGAGACCAGAGAAACCATAAAGAGGGATAAGAGAGACCATAGAGAGACCATAGAGAGAGAGGAGCCCACAGAGACCATAGAGAGAGACTAGATAGAGACCATATAGACTAGATAGAGACCAGAGAGACCATAGAGAGAGGAGAGAGACCATAGAGGGAGACCAGAGAGAGACCAGAGAGAGAGAGTAGCTTGTTCAGAGAGAGTGTGATCTCTGCGGTGTCAGCACATCTGTGAACAACACTGGACTCTGGGATCACGACACGGGTCTGGGTTTAAAGGGTTTAAAGGGGACACGACCAAACTGGAGGCACCAGGGAATCATGAGGGTTGAGTTTGAAATCCCAGAGGTCAGATTTGAGAGACAGACACAGGTCAAAGTCAATAAAACCACACATTCTATTTCATGATACTGTAATAAATGATGTAAAACCACAGTGGAGCTGATGACACTTGCTTTTATATGTGTCTGCTTTTGGCTGAAAAGTTGTTTTAAATATGATGTAACGATGAAATCCAACCAAAAAACTCAGGGAGACCAGAGAGAGACCAGAGAGGGACCAGAGAGCGACCAGAGAGGGACCAGAGAGGGACCAGAGAGAGACCAGAGAGAGACCAAAGAGAGACCACAGAGGGACCAGAGAGGGACCAGAGAGGGACCAGAGAGGGACCAGAGAGCGACCAGAGAGGGACCAGAGAGAGACCAGAGAGAGACCAGAGAGACCAAAGACCACAGAAAGACCACAGAAAGACCAGAGAGAGACACTAGAGAGGTAGGGGAACCAGGGTAAGACCAGTATTGAGTTGGGCCTGAGCTCCAACGGGGCCTGGGGTCGTTTCCCCAAAGAGTCCCACTGTAGTGATGTATGTGATGTACTGTGACTAATCTAAAGACAATTTCACACTGAACAAAAACCCTTTGTAATTTTGACACCAAATTCAGCGCTTTAACATTGAACACTTCTCTTACGGACTCTTTTGGACGAACCAAAGTGGGAATTTCTGTTTTCTAACCCCTCTGCTACATGAGTCTCAGATGAAGAAGGTTCTACAACTACACACACGTCACACAAGGGTCTATACTTAATGACAGAGACAAAAATATTTGTCCCTTTGTGTTTTCTCCTCCCCCACCTGCTGATGTCCCACTCTGCACCTACAGTTGTTATTGACCATTTTATCACAGAAATGGGATAAAATTTTTGCTATTGTGAATGGCTTTTAGAATTATGAAATGATTTATGTTTGTTTGGAAGATGTATTTTTGCTGCTGGATGCTTGAATTTCTCCAATGGGGGATTAATAAAGTATCTATATCTACCTATTTCTATCAATTTCTCTCTCTCTGTCTATTTTTCGATCTACATGTATCTATCTCTATCTTGGTGCCTGCATGCTAGCTGTATGCTACACCACAAAATACAAAAAACTACACAAGCAGGGAGCCACAAAATCACACATACTTTAGAGATAAAAGAATTTATTTTGACTTCCTGTGACACCAGGTAAACATTTATAAAATTTCAATAGAAGATCTCTGTAAACACGAACAATCACAACAGACACCATCGACAGGCCACGCCCCTTTCTCCAATCACTGCTTTCGAGAGCGTGCGTTCAACTTCTGTCCTCGTCTGTCGCTGCCAAGTTTGGTCCGTTTTAAACTTTTATAGCAAGTTTCTTCAAGGTTCATGATTCAATAAACACACCCTGGTTCCCTGTTTCCCCCCAAGAAAGTCATGTCATGTGCTTGAAATGAAAATCGCAAGAAAAACAAAAAGTATTTAAATGGTAAATTAAGTCCCCGGGTAATAGCGCACTCTACAGTTACTAAAACTTTTGACGTCACTTAATAGTTAAAATATGGATAAATGTGGACTACTACTGTGTTTAGAGCAGTCCAACTCACATTCAACAGATTGTCTGAGGTGAAATATATTATCGATGCTAACAGCTGACAGCTAAGCAGCGGAGGGGGTGCCAGGAGAACCACAACACCTAAAGATATCCTCACATATTCTTAATCATAGTGAAGCAGACATGTCCAAACGCAGGCCCGCGAGCCAATTTGCGGTCCTTTGTGTCCTTTTATGCGGCCCTCTGCTGCTAACATAAAGTCGGCATCGTGTCATCCAACCAACTTCAGCTCCACCGATACAGTCATGCTATACCTTGTTGTAAAGCTCAGACCCAGTGGAATCCGGTTGTTGACTCTATTGATTTAATACTCTTATTTTTTTTTTGATTGTGTCCCAACATTCCACATAAAATGCAGCTGTGAATCAACAAGAATGTATCATAACCCATTTTAAATTCCAGTCAATCCAGCGTGAATCCAGGTTTTTAAATCCAGCTCGTCCCTCTTACTAAAAAGTATGGACACCCCTGTTGTAAAGGATTGGACATAAGGAGCGTCTTGATCTTTCTTCATCCCCACATCGCGTAGAATGAGAAAGGTTGGTGGCTGATGGTTGCCTCACTTCTGTCAGTGCCCCAGGGCAGCTGTGGCTAAAGACGATTGAAAGTTCTTTGAGTGTCCATAAAAAGCGCTGTATAAAACCGACTTATTATTATTATTATTGCCACATTCTCCTGCTGTTTGCCTGAGCGTGTGACATCACCTGTAGAGTGTGTTATTAATTACAGACAAAGTGACGGTGACGTTGAAGGCATCGCGTGGCAGCGGCTGCTCGGCTGTAAACAGAGGAGGACGTGGCACAGAGCGGCACAGAGCGGCACAGCAGGCCCTGGCCACGGCTCAAAGACTGGACCCCATAATAAAAACACACTCAGTATGCAAAAGCCCTGTTTCCACCAGCCCCTAATTGGCCCCACTCAACTCAATACAAAGACTTTACAATGTTGTGGATTCACCAACACAGATCAGAAAATCAAACAGTTCAAACTCAAGAAATGCAATAACAACAAACGCACAGGAGCCAGTGGTGTTATGTCTGTAAGTGTTGATAAAGAGTAGGGTAGAGTAGAATAGAGTAGGGTAGAGTAGAGTAGAGTAGAGTAGAGCTGGTGTAAACAGGGCTCATGTCTCCTCTTCATTGTACGTCTCCTTTAAATCCCAAATGAACACAAACACATTACACTTCATCGTCACAGATTTCAAACTGTAGCAGGTTTTCCGTCTCAAATAAATCGGCAAAGACCTCGGTACCGGTCCACGTTCTGAGGCACATATTATCCCAGGTCCAAGGTCTGGTGTCTTTCTGGTCTCTCTCTTTCTGGAACTTCTCTCTGATCTGTCTCTTTCTTATCTGTTTTTTTCTCTGGTCTCTCTCTGGTCCCTCTCTCTGGCCTGTCTCTTTCTGGTATCTCTCTCTCGATCTGATCTGTCTCTCTCGCTGGAATCTCTGATCTCTCTCTCTTTCTGATCTTTCTTTCTCTGGTCTCTCTCTTTCTCTCTGATCTTTCTCTCTCTGTGTGTGTGTCTCTCTCTCTGAAACCCCATACAAACACATTCACACTACACTTTTTTCCGCCTTTACAGCCAACAGATTTCAAAGTTAATCAGGTTTTCCAATCTGTTAAATAAATCTTCAAAGACCACGGCACCGGTCCACATTCTCCCACAGACCCTAACACCGGTCCACATTCTCCCACAGACCCTACCACCGGTCCACATTCTCCCACAGACCCTACCACCGGTCCACATTCCCCCACAGACCCTACCACCGGTCCACATTCTCCCACAGACCCTACCACCGGTCCACATTCTCCCACAGACCCCACCACCGGTCCACATTCCCCCACAGACCCTACCACCAGTCCACATTCCCCCACAGACCCTTCCACTGGTCCACATTCTCCCATAGGCACATATGTCTCCATCCGTGCATGCTGCCAGTGCATTTGGACTCGTCTCCCCCGACTCTAGGCGTCGTCGTACTTCTGCAGAGCCTCTTCTAACTTGCTGGTGACTTTTTGGAAGAAGGAGATCTGCTGCTGGAGGTGGTGCTGCATTTGGGCCTTGAAGTCTCGCACCCGGATGCGGTGGAAGTGCTGGATCTCGGCCAGCGTGGCGCACGAGATGATGTTGCAGCGCTCGGTGATGCCCTCGGCCTGAGAGTGGTCCATCTTCCCCTCCTCCACGTGCTTCTGGCTCTCCTTCACTTTGGT
This sequence comes from Knipowitschia caucasica, assembly GCA_964034765.1. Classification (NCBI taxonomy): domain Eukaryota; kingdom Metazoa; phylum Chordata; class Actinopteri; order Gobiiformes; family Gobiidae; genus Knipowitschia; species Knipowitschia caucasica. Next base: position 3,618,913 of record OZ035831.1, read on the forward strand.
CAGGGCTCCTGCAGGGGCGGGAAAATAAGGTGGTGAGAGTCGTTTTGACACACATGGTTCTGCGAGGTCGACACCAACTGGTATTTCAGGTCCATGCGAGAATGTAAGCGAGTTTTAAAGATTCTGGAGCTTGTTTTCAAATGTGGATTAGCCCCGTTATATCTGATAGAGCTGTCATTTCTGATTGGTTGTTTCTCTCTCTGGAATCTCTCTGGTTTCAAGTTTCTGGTCTCTCTCTGGTCTTTCTCTCTGGTCTCTCTCTAATCTCTCTCTGGTCTTTCTCTGTAGTCTCTCTCCATAGTGTATTTCTCTTGTCTCTCTCTTTGTAGCCTCTCTCCCTGGTCTCTCTCTCTGGTCTCTCTCGCTGGTCTCTCTCTGGTCTCTCTCCCTGGTCTCTCTTTCTGGTCCCTTTCCCTGGTCTCTCTCTGTAGCCTCTTTCTCTGGCCTCTCTCTCTTTGTAGCCTCTCTCCCTGGTCTCTCTTTCTGGTCCCTTTCCCTGGTCTCTCTCTGTAGCCTCTTTCTCTGGCCTCTCTCTCTCTTGCCTCTCTCCCTGGTCTCTCTCCCTGGTCTCTCGCTCTAGTCTCTCTCTGGCCTCCCTCTGTAGCCGCTCTCTCTGGTATCTCTCTCTCTGGTCTCTATCCCTAGTCTCTCTCTCTGGTCTCTGTCAGCCACGACACCAGTACTTTGTGAGAGTATGTTTTGACTGCATATACAGGTGATACCACTTTCAATGTAAGTCAATAGCATCAAAAGCGAGTTGGAGCAAAACCTCGCCCATGAGCATTTCCCTTGAGGGTTTCATTGAGATAGCACAGTAGCATTGTCCATCTAAAGTATAGACAAAACAGCCTCATTATCTGCAAAGTGACACATGCCAAGCCTTTGTTTGGTATAATGTAATTTTGACTTTTTTTTTTAAATCAATTTTAAAATGTCTGGGTTTTTTGTGTGTGTTTTTTACAGATTTGATCCAAAACTATCAGCACTAAAACAAAAACACCTCCCTCTGAGTGTCCGAGCCATGTATTAGTTTCACATTTCTCTGAATTGCAGAAGTAAACAGACTTTCCAATGATGTTCTAATTCCTCTCAGTAACGAGCCCAGTGCTCTATTTTGATCCAATATTGACCAAAATGTCCGTAAAAGCTCTGAGCTCACAAAAACCACGAGGGACGAGGGCTCGTGCCGGTCCCGGGCTAAAAATACTGTGTTTATCTCATTACGTTCTGTGCCAGTATGTGCCAAAAATAACCGGATAACGGGAAGACAGCTGCTTTCAGACGCTTTAGTAACACTTTAGGAACACACTTTTTCACTTCTCTCGTCAGTTTCCGTTCCGAGAGACAGGGCGAGGTCAGACACGTTCAGAAAAAACAAGATCTTTTTTTAATGTAAAGTCATCAGATTTCACAGAATAATCATGATTTTCTTTGAACAAATTGAATCCTAAATCCTCATTTCAGGCCAGCCATAGAAACAGTACAGTGTCTGACACTAGGAGCTTATTATTCTGAGAGAGACCAGAGAGAGACCAGAGAGAGACTAGAGAGACACTAGAGAGAGACCAGAGAGAGACTAGAGAGAGACCAGAGAGAGACTAGAGAGAGACTAGAGAGAGACTAGAGAGAGACCAGTTAGAGACCAGAGAGAGGTCAGAGAGAGACCAGAGAGAGGTCAGAGAGAGACCAGAGAGAGGTCAGAGAGAGACCAGAGAGAGACTAGAGAGAGACCAGTTAGAGAGCAGAGAGAGACCAGGAAGAGGTCAGAGAGAGACCAGAGAGAGACCAGAGAGAGGCCAGAGAGAGACCAGAGAGAGACCAGGTAGAGCCAGAGAGAAAGATCAGAGAGAGGCCAGAGAGAGACAAGAGCGAGGCTAAAATGAGACCAGAGAGAGAGAGAATCTAAAGCGACCAGGAAGAGACCAGAGAAAGACCAGGAAGAGACCAGAGAGAGACCAGAGAGACCAGAGAGAGACCAGAGCACATGTACTGCTCTGGTGGAAAACTGAACTTTACCGGACTGTTGATTGGTAACAAACCGAGAGGTCAAAATGACGGCGGTAGGACAAACCAGAGCACGCGGAGAAAACCTACGCAGATACGGGGACAACATGCAAACTTCACTCAGAAACAGATTCAGACCCAGGAACGGGAGTTTTTGTTTCAGATTTGTGTGAATGTGACACAGACTTCCCACGGCTCTGCTCGGCCCCGGGGCAGAGCCAGGATCAGGTTTCACACATCGGAAACAGAAAAGGCTGAAACGTGGAAACAGCAGCGTCATGATCTGAGAAAACACAGATAAAACACAGAGAAAACACGGAGCAAACAAAGAGCAGGGTTTGGACCAGCAGACAGAGGCCACACATCCTCAGGTCTGTGTGCAAACTGTCATATTTACAACTGTTTAAATGAGTCTCTCCCATATCTTTCTGTTCATTGCTATTCACCTGCTGTCCCATTGTCTGTTTAGTGGCGTGATGATGGGACTCTTGAAGCTATGGCCTCAGTCCTGGAGAGAGACCAGAGAGAGACCAGAGAGAGACCAGAGAGAAACCAGAGAGAGACCAGAGAGAGAGAGACCAGAGAGAGAGACCAGAGAGAGACCAGAGAGAGACCAGAGAGAGACCAGAGAGAAACCAGAGAGAGACCAGAGAGAGAGACCAGAGACCAGAGAGAGAAACCAGAGAGAAACTAGAGAGAGACCAGAGAGAGAGACCAGAGAGACACCAGAGAGAGACCAGAGAGAGAGACCAGAGAGAGACCAGAGAGAGACCAGAGAGAGAGACCAGAGAGAGACCAGAGAGACACCAGAGAGAGACCAGAGAGAGGCTAGAGAGAGATCAGAGAGAGACCAGAGAGAGAGACCAGAGAGAGACCAGAGAGAGGCTAGAGAGAGACCAGAGAGAGACCAGAGAGAGAGACCAGAGAGAGACCAGAGAGAGACCAGAGAGATACCAGTGAGAGACCAGACAAAGACCAGAGAGAGAGACAAGAGCTATTCACCTGCTGTCCCATTGTCTGTTTAGTGGCGTGGCGATGGGACTCCTGAAGCTAGAGCCTCAGTCCTGGATCTATTTGGGACCAAAAACATGAGATACTATTGCAATTGTACTTCTGCTTTGGCAGTGGTTTGTGGTCACCGAGCACAGGGTTAGAGGAAACTGAGCTGGTTTCTTTTAGCTGCACCTGTGGACTGGACTTCCTCTGGTCCAGAGTCTGCGGTGAGAGAGAGCAGAGAGAGAGAGAGAGAGCAGAGAGAGAGGATAGAGAGAGACCAGAGAGAGCAGGGAGGGACCAGAGAGAGAGCAGAAAGGATGAGACTAGAGATAAAGAGACCAAAGAGAGAGCAGAGAGAGAGAGGCAATAGAGCGAGAACATAGAGGGACCAGAGAGAAAACAGAGAGAGAGCAGAGTGACCAGAGAGAGAGAGATTATCTGAGACCAAAGAGGGGCCAGAGAGAAACAGAGAGACCAGGGAGACCAGAAAGATAAAGAATGGAGACCACGGACACAGACTCTAACTTCTTTCATACAGGTTTCTAGTGGTTAGCCATGTTTCAGAAATCACACACAAGCCGTATTTATCAGCACCAACTCATCAGCGCTACTTATTCACTGAGTCTAACCCACCTGGTAAACCTTTCAAAACAACATAAACAAAAATAAAACCATGAACATCTTGTAGCCAGTCAAACTTATAAAAATGGACTCACTTGATTGTACATTTTATACAGTTTTCCTTCCATTATATTTCTATCTACTCAATGAAACGAGATCATTTGAGGAAATAACGTGACGTAAAATAATTGCGTTTTGTCACAAGTGTCACCAACTATGACTAAAAAGAGTGGTCGTCATGGAAACAGCAGCAGACCAGCTGTGGTTGAGCTGTGGCTGAGAGCTCTGAGCAGAGGGGGCGGGGCTACGCACAGCTGCTGCTCTCACATCTCACCCGCAAACTCACACTTTAGAGTTAGGGTTAGAGCTAGGGATAGAGGTAGGGTTAGAGTTAGGGATAGAGTTAGAGGTAGGGTTAGTGTCATGACCCTAATTCTAGTTTTATACACTACATTTTTTTGTTTTTGCCTTTAGAATTCCATTGGTCTAACATTTGAGAATGTATCAAGGCAACAGGAATAATGCAAGGGAAAAGATTACAGTTAAAAAAGTAAAAATAATTACAAAAAATAGTTATGTCACGACCCCTTGGTCATAACCTGGCCTTGGTGAAAAAAGAAAGAATAGAAAACATACATAGACAGGCAATAACCCAAATTCTAATGGAGTAAAACACAAACTTGGTATTTGCCCGGCTAATTACAACAAACGTGGACTCCAGGTCTGAATCAAAACATTGCTTGTTTAATCTCATTGTGTCAAATCCAGATTTACAACTTCAAGAGCAACAACAGTGACAAAAAAGCACTTTTCCAGACAAATCCCAAGTCTATAGGGCTATCAATAGTCAACGTCAATATCAATTCAATTCAATGTATTTTTGCACAGACCTAAACCACAACAGCAGTCGTCTCGGAGGACTTTACAAAGCTGTCTATTTGCCAACAACAGATCAAAGAATCAAACTGTTCAAACGCAAGAAACGCAATAATAGCAAACACACAGAGCCTTTGGTCCATAGAGACGGGATGTCCTTAGCATGTAGCCTGATAGCCAACACATGTTTTGTTTTTTGCCCAAAATAACCCAGGGGAGTGCTGTGCTTCCACACTGAGCAACACAGGCTGGTGGGTCAAAACAACGCTGCGTTTATTTAACCCGCCTTGTGACCTAGTCTTTTTTGACAAGACGTGCCCAGTGCGGATATTATGACTAAATATGGAAGAGATTTAGATGGCGATAATACTGTAACTGTTTCGTTACATGTGGGTCAGGTGAAGAAGGATATAAAAGTACAGACAAAAGGGGGTACCAAGAGAACCATCACACCTAACGACATGTCGATCCAAATGATGAAGCCAAAGAAAAAGGTTTAATGAAGTTTAGACTCTCACTTCCTGGTTGGACATGGGCCGAAGATATAACACTGAGCAAAACGAGAGAAACCACAAAAGGAAACAAGGTTCACACAGGAATGATCATAATCTTTAGTATCTATTTGATTTGGATTTAAATCTACTGTAAAAATTCACCAGCTGTTCTGACCAGAGAGAAAGAGACCTGAGACATGGGAGAGACCAGAGAGAGAGAGGGAGACCTGAGATACCAGGGAGAGAGAGAGATGGGACCAGAGACCAGAGAAAAAGAGAGACCTGAGACCAGAGATAGACCTGAGACCAGGAAAAGAGAGACCTGAGACCAGAAAGAGACCTGAGACCAGAGAGAGAGAGACCTGAGACCAGGAAAAGAGAGACCTGAGACCAGAGAGAGAGAGAGAGAGAAACCTGAGAGACCTGAGACCACAGAGGCCTGAGAGAGAGAGACCTGAGACAACAGAGACTAGGGAGAGACCAGAGAGAGAGAGACCTGAGAGACCAGGGAGAGATTAGAGAGAGCAAGAGACCAGAGAGACACCAGAGACCCATACTAAAAATATATTCACATGCTTTTTCATATATTTCTCAGTCTTCCTTCCATTTGATTTAATTTGAAACGAGATCATTTGATTTTTGTAAAAAGAAATAACGTAACGTAAAATAAACTCTGCTACCGCTATAAAAACACACATATTATGTGTTTTATGCACTGGACACAGTGCAGCAGGTGGGGGACAGGTGGGTCCTGAACAGACTAACATCTATGCTGGACCATGACTGTCACCCCCTGCAGGACACTCTCTCTGCTCTGGAGAGCAGCTTCAGTGACAGACTAATTCACCCTCGCTGTGTGAAGGAGAGGTTCCGTAGGTCTTTCCTTCCTGCTGCTGTCAGACTGTACAATAAGAACTGCTGAGCCTGTAAATTTCATTCATCTGTAATTAAGTAAATTCTTAAATCATGTGCAATGTGCAATACTGCAACTTCAGAATGTCGCAGAACAAAGTCACTTTACCTCATGTCACTTTACTTAATCTACTGCAACAACGAAATTTCCCCACTGTGGGACGAATAAAGGAACTCTTATCTTATCTTATCTTAAATTAGCCGCAGGGATCAAATGACCATATAAAAATTGCAATTTATAGTTATGAAAATATGGTATTTGGATTTTATGATTTAAGATGAAGGGATTCTTTATTCGTCCTACAGGGGAAACTCTAACTCTAACTTTAGCATAATAACAAAGCAAGTATGTAGTGAATGTGTGAGTGTTGTGTGGTTGATAGAGAACCTCCATAGTGTGTATAGCAGTATTATTGTGTGTAACCAGGGACTGCAGATGGAGACTAGCTATTGAGCCTAATCTCTGTACACTGTCCCTTCAATAAAGATAAAAAAAAAAGCTCTCTGGAAACTACTAGACACAGCGGTTTCATTCACCCCCAAAAGTCCACTAAAAGCTACACTGTAAATGGCAGAAAACCTATTCCAAGGGCTGCCTTAAAATCTTGGTTCCAAATAGGCCTATCGCCATATTCAATAAATCAATTAATCGTATGATGATTAAAATTAGCTCAATCATTTTTTTGGCCGCGATAAGTTCTATTTTCATGCTTGTTTGTTTTCCACGTCTCTCTCTTTCCCGTTCTCTCTTGGGTCAGAGAGCCGCAAAGTGGTCACAGGGACATTAGCGGTCTAACGAGCAGTGAAATAACTCAAAAATACAAAATACAGCCAAGACAGGACCTAAACCAGGATTAAACCAGGACTAAACCAGGATTGATAATGGGGGACAAAGTACTTGTGAACATACAGTCTGCCATCCTGAGTTCTCAATCAGGCTCTAGAAGTGACGAAACTAGCTAACTAACATTTGATAATATAATAAACTTATGGCACACCTCCGTGAACACAAACTCCTGTTATATAAAGTCTCTTACACAAAAAGTTGCTAGCTCAATTCTGTTAGCATCAAAGCCCAACCGCTACTTCCGCCAGTGGTCTTAAAAAATAAAAGCTTATTTCTCTTTGAAAAGCTGTACCTGCATCATTATCATTGTATTAGATGAAATTTATATCAGAATGACAATATTATCGCAATAATTTCTGAGACAATTAATCGTCCAACAAAATGTATTATCGTGACAGGCCTAGTTCCAAACAATTAGAAGAGTAGTTGAATTATTTGTCTTTGTTGATTCAACTTAAATCACTCATTGTTAGGAATCAATAATATTCATCTCAAAATTAAAAGTAGAATCATATTTATTCTTGAAAAATAACTGTAGATTTGGTGGATTTCTCTGCGTTACGATGGCATTCTAGAACCTGCCTCTAAAGTTCCACTGCGTTTCCGCCCTGACTCCGCGGCAACAGTTGCTATGACACCAAGCATTCCGGTGATGTAATCCAGATGTTCTATTGATATCAGTCCATATGTGTGTGTTCAGTTCAGCTGAAGTCAAACTCAAGAGAGTCCCACTTGTGTTAGCATCAAACTAGGTAGCAAAACTTTTATCCCGTCGCATCCAAAAACAAGCGAGCGGAACAAAGAAACTATGTATGACCTGTTGGAATTAATGGGAGAAGGCGTTTATGCCGAGGTGTACAAAGCCCTCAACAAACGCACAGGAGAAATCGTGGCCCTAAAACAGGTAAAAAACATGAAGCGTGCGTCATATTTCTGGCTTCGTGAACTCAAAATGATGAGTACCATCGGCGACCTGGATGCAGACTCCAGCAACTGTATCCGTTTGAACAACTGCTTCAGATCCGCTGATGGCGACCACTTCATGGAGTTTGAAATGTTGGACCAGAACGTCCTCCAGTTCATGGAGAAGAGAGACGCACCGTTCTCTTTAAAAGAACTCCGGCCCATGGCTAAAGGCCTCCTCGTGGCTTTGGAAAGTCTCCGGTCCGTCGGTGTCATTCACACTGATATCAAACTGGACAACATCATGTTTGTGGACCAGGAAGCAAAGCCGTTCAAAGTTAAACTGATTGATTTTGGCGTGGCAAAGTTTAAGAAGGAGATGCACATTGGGGACTCGATACAGCCCATAGCTTACCGCGCCCCAGAAGTGACCCTTGGCCTGCCGCTGTCCGAGGCCGTGGACATGTGGGGTCTTGGCTGCTGTCTCCTGGAATGCTTTCTGAAATGTTTGCCTTTCAATGTTGCATCCCCATATGACCACCTCCAACAGATCACAAAACTGTTGGGAGTCCCTGATGCAGGCCTCATTACTCGGGCTAAAGAGGGAACTGGATTCTTTGTTCAAGAGAAATCCGGGGAATGGCGACTTAAATCGATCTTTGAATACCGGGACTCAAAGGGAAACGTCCCCGAAATGGAGAAAAACACACTAGAGTTTGCTTCCGACTTAGAAGATGTCATATTGAATACTTTTGAATTCTCTTCTGGTATTGAACATGAGGACAGAAAGGTTTTCCTAGATCTTCTCAAGAAAATGTTGGAGGTGGACCCAGACAAAAGGATCACTCCGGCTGAGGCGCTCCTTCACCCCTTCATCACCATGAGCCACTTTCTACCCGCTTTAGCCAACGTAGAAAACTCAGAGCAACTACTGGACTACAAACCGAAAAGCAGTGGCACGTCAGATAGTTCTGATGATGAGGCCTCAGGGAAGGAAAACGAAAGTGTTCAAGCTTCAGAGTCAGAATGTGAAGAACATGACATTCACTCAAAACCATGTGAAATCTTTCCAGTTCCCGTCGCCTCACATGGTTCATTCCTACCCTCAGAAACAATAAGTTCCACTGAGTCTCAAGAGGAGGATTCAGGAATACAAAGTCCTGGTCATGACAAGTTTGTCATGGAAAATTCCATTGAGGAGGAGAGTCGTTTATCTGACAGTCTCTCATTTCCGACATGTGAAATCGCCAAAGATGGGAATGGCCAATCAAGCTCAGAAACGTCCAATGAATCTCCGGAGAAGGATTCGGAAGCTGAAAGTCCTCCCATTATAGGACCCACCAAAATTCTGGAAGCAACCATCTCCCAGGATGAGACTGAACAGCCCAAGAAAAGTCCACTGCCATTAAATGAAGGGACCATCAAGAACATCCAACTTTGTAACAACGCCAGCTTTAAAACATTACAGCTGGTAGAATCTGAAAAATCATCTGTTAAAATTATGACCACGGAGCCCCAGAGGCTTGTCACACATCCTCCAGGTGATGACATCGTAATTATAGACTGTGATGAGCAGGAAGAAACCCCGTTTTGCTTCCCCCTCCGTCGGTCTCTGTTTCGGCCATTGCTAAAATCACTTCAGTCCGTTTTTAGGCGTTGGCGATCTGCAAAATAAATGGGTGAAGGCCCCCTCGTCCCTGTTGATGGTCTGTGTGCCTCCCAGCTCACTGATTCCAATAGTCTTCAATATTCAGCCTGTATTTGCCTCTCTTTTCAGACCACATTTCTTGACTCCAGCCCGTTAAGATTGTCCCTTTTTTAGCAATGACCAGAGATCGCAGATGGTGAATGCTCTTCCTGTTTCTGTAAGAAAAGAGGATGAAGCACCACAATAAAATCGGCAGTAGCTGGTCTTGTTTTTAAAGGGGAAAATCATGTAATGGTTTGGTGTAAGGGAAATTTGGTACGAACAGAGGGACGTGAATGCAGACGATGGATTTGGAAAGCTATGGATTCACAAAGCAGGGAAGACTAAGAATCACCAGAGACATGGCTTCACCTCGCCTGGGACACGCCTCTCACATGGGACACGCCTCTCACATGGGACACGTTTCTCCAGAGACAACAGCATGAGGTTGAGGCACATGGTCAGTCTGCCCCAATCTCTCAGACTGACCACATAGTAACAACAGCTGATACTAAATCGTTGCGTTTTAGTTTCGACAAAGGCGGCACGGTGGCACAGTGATTAGCGCTTGTGCCTCACAGCAAGAAGGTCCTGGGTTCGACTCCACCTCCAGGCCTTTCTGTGATGAGTTTGCATGTTCTCCTCGTGTCTGTGTAGGTTTTCTCCGGGTGCTCCGGTTTCCCGCAATAATTGCTTTGTGATTCTAAATAAAGATTACTTAATTACTTACAAAAATTGAGCTTTGTACTATTTATTCTTCCAGTAAGGGGTAATGTAATCAAGGGTTTGTCGGTATGTACATGTTTGGTTTTTGTGTGTCATCAACCAAACTCAAAACGCATGGGCAAATTTTAAAAACTTTTTAGGGAATTTCACAGATGGTTTAAAGCTGGGTTATCTTACTTTTCCCCATAAATAAAAAACCAAAAAAGTCAATACACAACTATATTGTCTTTTTGCTATATTTAAGAATGAGTCCTGTGTCGCTGTTACTCTCTGTCTGCTGGTCCACATTCGTATGTAATTCTCTGCTAACGTAATACAAGCCCTAGTGGGGTTTGCACTGCCTTCTCAAGCTTCTCTCATGCAGCAGCGAGAGGAATCCAAGATGGCGGATGTAAAGTCCGCAAATCTTTTTAAAAGAGTAAATACGATCGAATTAAGACACGGATGTCACTTTTAATGCAATTTGAGGCGATATGTTGATGGTTCTATGTTGATATATGTGTGTTTTAAGAGTCAAATGTTCCTGTAAAGTTTGGTTGAAGCAGTGGTTCCTGTTTACACACTATGCAGCAGGGTTGCCAGGTTTGGTGGTTCCAGCATATTTTTTTCCAAGAGACTTGTATGTATTAAATAAACAGAAAGACAATAAACAGAATCATGATAGCCCAAGTTGATTACATTACGTTTTTAGCCAAAAAATCATTCTGAGTGTTTTTTTTGTGTGGGTATTCTCGCGGGTTTTGGGTTGGAAAATCTTGCTGGGATTTGGCAACCTATGGGAGCCGTGTGCTTCGATGTGAGTGGTTGAAAGCAGACTTCATTCAAGATAACGGACAAGTGGTCTATCCAATCACATACAAGGATTTTTTTTTTTTACAAGGCCCTGCCTTCTGAAATCCAACCACTATGGCTCAGTGCCAGACTCATGTGTGAAGTGCAGCGAACTACATGGGTCTGGCGAGAGTCAGGCTACACAAGCCCCACACACTGACCTGAAAAGTGACCGATCATTACAACTAATCATTACAACTAATCATTACAAAGGATCATTTTAATGCATCGGTTTTATATAGCGCTTTTTTGGACTCTCAAAGACAATTCACATGTCATTATTCATTAACTTCATACACAGTGATGTTAAACTACTAGTGTAGCCACAACTGCCCTGGGGCACACTGACAGAAGCGAGGCAACCAGTATGTGCTCTCGGCCCCTCCCACCACCACCAACCATTCACACACACACCAGACTCATTCTAATGTGGGGGAAGTGCACAGGTAAGTGACACAGACGTACGAAGGTGACGCAGAAGAATATTTGTTTTTCAAAGTAACTGAAACCAGGACTCAGACGTCGTCAAACGCTGCTGCGAGAAAGAAAACTATTTCAAGCCTTAAAAGACGAGCAAAAGTTTCTTGTTGGTTATAAATAGAGGCACAAACAGCTTTTACTTCAGAGATGATCAAACGCAAATTTGGCAATAAAAGCAGAAATACCACAATAAAGCGTAGGGCTGGTGGAAACGGGGCTATTGGAAATACAATAAGGCGTCTATGTACAGTATTATAGAGTTATTGTATCGTATATAAATGTGCTAAAGCTAATGTTAATTTATCTTGTGTGCTCCTCATTCCTCCTTGTTAACTGATGATGCAACCCTGGAATTTCCCCACAGTGGATCTTTCAACTTAGTCTGAATGCAATAAGGAACAAGTGGCCCGTGAGTCAACGGCTGCATCCAAACTCATAAACATTAACTCATTCTTTGGCTTCTTCCTTCTCCTTTTTATCAACCAAAGAGGCATCAAAATCACGTTTTAAAAAGTGCTAAATTTCACTTGACCAAACACAGATACATAGGTACACACATAGATACATAGGTACACACATAGGTACATTTTAATGCACATGAAAGGACAAGGAATGTTTTTTTTTCAATCTGATAGAGGAGATGTATGTGTATGTTGCTCTGAGCTGATTGGCTGAACACGGGTGGTTATCTCTACTTAAAGCTGGGGAACCTAAATTCTTCTGTTTCATCAATAACACGTGTAGTTTGTCCCAACAGAAAGAGTATTGTGAAGGTAAAATGTTTTGAAAAAATCTGACCAACACCATCGTAGACGGTAAAATTCTAAGACTAAAACCACAACAACAAAAAACATTGTTGTAGTTTGACAGTTTAAAAAGTTTTCTAAGTAAGTAAGTCATTTTTATCTATATAGCGCATTTTACAGACCAAGGTCACCCAAAGCGCTTTACAAAATTCAGAGTTCAGTTTTGTCGTCTGTATGTACTGTATGTGTGTAAAGATATGTACTGTAGGTATAAGTATAATAAGTCTTTCTGAGTGGAGTTTGCATGTTCTCCCTGTGCTTGCATAGGTTTCCTCCGGGTACTACGGTTTCCCCTACCACTAAAAACATGCTCACTAGGTTAAATCCTCCAGCTCTGGTCCTGACCAAGCCGAGCATCAACATCTGGAGAAGGGTTCCCGGGCGCTGTTACTACGGCGACCACTGCTCCTGACGTAAGCCTTAGTGGCATCAGGATGGGTCAAATGCAGAGGATTGAACTGCCCTACAGGGATCAATAAACTGCACCTTTACCTATCTGTACATAACCCGTTGTGTGTTTGTTTTACTAAAGCTGTTACAGATGCCATAAGGAAATTAGCACCAAACCAATCAGTTTATTTGATATTCTACACTTTACCTGCTGCTGATATTATTACTATTATTACTGTCGTTTATCTGGTCTTATTCTGCCACGGTACAATACAAACATCTGCACATCTGAAACCTCTGTATGCTCCACAGTGACTAATCTTTGACCCAAGAGCAATTAGAGAGTTTTGTTATCTTATTATTATCTTATTTGATTATCTATTATCTTAAATATTAGATCCTGTTTGATGTCTCTCATGTCTCCTTCTGTTCTGCTGCATCGAGTGCTACTATGATGGACGGATAGAGGTTTATCGTATCATATTTCATGATTTTTATATTTTTTTATATTTTTTTACTGTTATTTGCACAAACTTCTTTCTATGTATGAATTCTTTGCCCACTGTAAACCTGTCGCCTCAGCCCGGGGACTGCGGATGAAGATGAGCTTGTGGCTATGTCCCGATCTGAACAATACATTTATTGTGCAATGTCAAATAAACAAATAAAGAATAAAAATAATGACATTATTTTTTTTCTATTTTTTATTTTTATTTTTATTTTATCGATTTACTATAATAAAGAAAGTGCTATAAAAAGAAAGTGGGTTGTGTTGGATTTGAAATTCAGGTACCCCAGCTTTATGGAGCCACACAACAAAGAATGATAAAATAAGCCATTAAGATGTAGAAAATATATAATAAATGTTAAATTAAATTGGAATAATTTGATGGCTGCTGCAGTGACAAGCAGGAATGTTAAGCTCTGACGATTCATTAAATATCAACCAGGAAACGCGCCATCCGGTCTTAACTTTAAGCTTTCTGAGTTAATGTACATGTGCCCCAACCATCTTGGGAAATATTTTGGCGCTGAGTATATCTGGAAGATTTTTTTGTATGACATTTTGGGGACAGCCACCTGAGTCTGGATACTGAACTGTTTACCTCAACAACAGAACAAAAATACTGAACCATGGCGAAGAAGCTGGCAGAAGATATGGAGGAGGTGAAAAAATCATTACACTTCATGACAGAAGAATTAAATACTGTGGTTAAACAAAAAGACTTACTGAAGTAAATTGAAGTGCAGAGGTTTGCTTCAGTTTGAAACAAGAAAATCCAGAACTAACGTTAAAAATAAATGTGTGTCATTGGAGTAAAAATGTGGAATGATCTTAATGACCTAAAAAAGTTAATTAATACATTATCAATATTTAAAACTACCTTAAAATGTGAAATAATTAATTCATATACTGTACCTTGCCTTAAAAGTTATAATAATAATGATAAAAATATAACAAAAAAGAAGTGAACAAAATACATTGTTCTACCAAATTTTAAATCAGTAATGTGTACTTTTTTTGTTTGTTTATATAGTTGCTGTGTTTAAGTAGCTAATGACCTGTAGTGATGTCCTTTTTTTGGTTGTAATATAGTCAGTGAATGTAATGTGTTATTAATCAAACAACTGACCAAAAATAAAATATTCATTCATCCAATAAATAGGGGGTGGGAGTTGTTATAGAAATATTTTAGTAAAGCAATCTGAATTAACACCAAATAGTTTTGAGTGTAAGTTATTAACTAATAGTGAACTCTGGATTCAGATACAGGCCATAATGCTCTGTTGGCTCAGGTCAGTGATAGATGGAGACGTGCTGCATCATGTCTTTGACCTCATCTGGGTCATAGGACAATATGTTCAGGTCAGAAGCAGATTGTTACATATATCAGAGTTGTATCAGCGTAAGAAAGTGCAAAGAGAAGCCTTGAGCAACACATATCAATACTGACTTCATCTCTGTAATATCAAGAGTAGGTCTTTGTTTACTCTGGTCTATTTAAAGAAGCTATACCCGATTTTTTTTCTAAGTAGTTCATAAAAATGCTTTTTACTACATACAAGTTGTATCATAATACATAATTTAATTGAAAACTGGAGGTCATTGATTCAGCTGTGTATGAAATTTATGCAGTGAAAAGTGCTGAGTAGAGTCTGAGCGGGACGTTCTCCTCCACTCACAGAACAAGAAGCGACCAGCCTGCGTCCTCTAGTCCAGCCATTCCCAAACTCAGTAACACCGAGGCCCCCTTAAAAATCTGACGGGTCTGCGTGGCCCCCCAAAATAATAACCAAGAAGATAACATTTAGAATAGGCTCTTCTGGTTATTTTATTTTGGGGAAATAGCCTCTGCTACAAACATTGTAATACAAAAATGATTACAGTGGATTATTCAAGTCAAATAATGAACACAAATATTTTAATATTACAAACAAAACATTATAAATTTAACATTAAATAATTATATTATATTTTTATGACCTCCCGCGGCCCCCCTGCAGTACCCTCGCGGCCCACCAGGGGGCCGCGGACCCCACTTTGGGAGACACTGCTCTAGTCCCTACAGCGCTGCTTCACACCAGGGCTTCCACTTCATAATTCAAATATAATTCTAAAATAAATAAAAAAAATATATATATATTATTCGACCAAATATTAGACAACCCTTATAATTCAAAATGTATTTAATGACTGCAAATAAAATAGTTAGCTCCCAAAGGTTTCACCGGGACGTGCTAGGCAGGTAACAGCTAAGCTAGCTAGCTGTTTCATGGTAACTTCCGGGTTTTTCGCGATCGCTTTTTGTCATTTTAAAACAGTATTTTTGTCATGAAAACGTTAACAGCAAATTCTGAAATCGTCCGTGCATGTGTGTTAAGGATGTATATGTGTACTGTATTGTCCGATTAACGTTTAATGGTGTTGATTGATAGATATGTAGTTGTTTATTGAGTGTGGCTAGCATCTCTACACAGACAAGTGTGCAGAGAAACTGGACAATGTAGTGACAGGCGCTGAAAGTAAAGTAATGGCAGTATTTTACACACCTGAATTACAAACAGAGATTGCATTGGGGCTGCGGTCATTATTGGTTTGAGAGTTCTGTTATCAAGAAAAAATGATCGGAAGAATTACATTCAAGTCAATGGAGTGCTGCTGCTGTGAGGAGCTGTATAATAAATTATAATTAAATATTAGAATATATTCTAATGTTTAAATTAATACATTCGGACGCGAAACTAATGGTATTCTTTTACTTATATATTGTGTTAGCAGTGCATTGCTTTAGTACCATTTCATCAGTGATTGTTGCACAGCTTACAAGTTGTGCTAATGCTAATGTTAGCATACGTATCAGATCGCAAATAAAACTAGGTGGCTCCGTGTTATGAGAGCGTAGGGGAAATGAGAAGCCTGTGAGCGAGTTGGGGGGCGGTGCTAAACATTCAAACATTGCAGAAACGGGTATACATAGTTCCCACATGACGTCACTACATACGGGGATTTGCCGACCCGGCGACATTTGTGTTGGCATTCTGTGGGCAAAACAATACATAGTTCCCACAGACCAATGAATGTCACATGACCTCCTCGGAGACGCCATCTTTGATGGCACGCTGCTGTGTTTGTGCATTCCATTAAACAGAAGAATGAGAATAAATGTAGATATTCAAACGCAAATTGGAAAAAAAGGGCAACTTTTGAGCAAATAATTGTATATTAATACAATGGCACCACAGTTTAACGTGCTACGGACATGTTTTACATATTTGATCAAATTATGCAGCAAAAATTAACAAGCAATGCAAACATTTCTCAAAAACTTTAGATTTAATACCAGTTGGAGCTCCATTTAATTATTTTAACTATATTAACAATTAATTTAATTAATGCTAATGCCACACGGACACTCTGGATTGCTGTTATTGTTTATTTCCGCGTTTTTGACCGTATGTTTTGGTGAATGGTGGGCAACTGATTTTTCCAGGCGTAAAGAGCAGTTTATTTTATGACACAGATCTTTTTACAGAAGCAATGCTGTTTGTGAACATTGTTTTAGCCCACCATAGAACTATTATTATCTATTTAATACATTTACGTTGCCCTCGAGAGCCTCGGACGCGACACCGATCCTCCTCATAATAAAGTAATCTAAATAATGAAACTCTCAAGTTACCAGATATCAGCATACACAAGTTAGTACTGAGTAAATTACGTCTGTCAACACATTATAAGATACGATACGCACCTGACACAAAGTGCTCCGAGCATATTCTTGCGTGTTTTGAGGGAGTTTCTTGCCTGTTTATCTTCGCAAGCCATAACCTCCGTGGTTGTTCTGACAAAAGCTTAGTCTTCTCACATTCATGAAGTCTAATGATGGGTATACTGTAAAATCCAAGTTTAACGGAACCTCCGGCACGATTAGAACATCCATTGACCCAGCAGGAGACGACCGATTTTCAACTTTATCACACGTTTCAGCTTCTTTTTCTATTTTTTGGCCCACAGCATGCCAAGACAAATGGCGCCGGGTCGGCAAATCCCCGTATGTAGTGACGTCATGTGGGAACTATGTATAGAAAAAGAAGCTGAAACGTGTTAATGTCGTGATAAAGTTGAAAATGGTCATCTCCTGCTGGGTCAATGGATGTTCAAATCGTGCCGGAGGTTCCGTTAAACTTGGATTTTACAGTATACCCATCATTAGACTTCATGAATGTGAGAAGACTAAGCTTTTGTCAGAACAACCACGGAGGTTATGGCTTGCGAAGATAAACAGGCAAGAAACTCCCTCAAAACACGCAAGAATATGCTCGGAGCACTTTGTGTCAGGTGCGTATCGTATCTTATAATGTGTTGACAGACGTAATTTACTCAGTACTAACTTGTGTATGCTGATATCTGGTAACTTGAGAGTTTCATTATTTAGCGTTAGATTACTTTATTATGAGGAGGATCGGTGTCGCGTCCGAGGCTCTCGAGGGCAACGTAAATGTATTAAATAGATAATAATAGTTCTATGGTGGGCTAAAACAATGTTCACAAACAGCATTGCTTCTGTAAAAAGATCTGTGTCATAAAATAAACTGCTCTTTACGCCTGGAAAAATCAGTTGCCCACCATTCACCAAAACATACGGTCAAAAACGCGGAAATAAACAATAACAGCAATCCAGAGTGTCCGTGTGGCATTAGCATTAATTAAATTAATTGTTAATATAATTTAAAATAATTAAATGGAGCTCCAACTGGTATTAAATCTAAAGTTTTTGAGAAATGTTTGCATTGCTTGTTAATTTTTGCTGCATAATTTGATCAAATATGTAAAACATGTCCGTAGCACGTTAAACTGTGGTGCCATTGTATTAATATACAATTATTTGCTCAAAAGTTGCCCTTTTTTTTCCAATTTGCGTTTGAATATCTACATTTATTCTCATTCTTCTGTTTAATGGAATGCACAAACACAGCAGCGAGCCATCAAAGATGGCGTCTCCGAGGAGGTCATGTGACATTCATTGGTCTGCGGGAACTATGTATAGCGCCTTTAATGTCCAGTCATTTCCTCGTTCGTGGCAGTCGGTTTCAGACGGCTGCCCGGTGGTATTGGTATCGGTTCTGTTATTCAGGGTGCTTTCACACCTGTTGGTCCAGTAAAGTGGTTCGCTTGGGCCCTAAAGTTGTTACAATGTTGCAGTTCTCAACTAGTTCGGTTCTCATTCACACCAGTGTTTTTGCAAATGAATCAACCACTGTAGATGTTACATATTCCCACCACCCATGTGGTGGCGCTGTTCACAAAATACTGTGTATTGGATGACGTATGTGACTGTGCTACTCTGCGTTTTTTGGCTATTTTTTATCATCGTTGCTTTGTGCCGCACAAATACCGTTGTTCCAGTATGTATCGCGGATTCAGCACGAGAACAATCTGCGGGCGTTTTTGACGATTCTATCATGTAAAAAAACAATGTGTGTCAAAAAGTGAGCTACGCAACAGAGCAGGGCCACATTGAGGCCGGTCTGCGTTCTCACCAGCAGTGAACCAGACTGGAGTCCACATGGAACCGCACCGAGACCACCATATGGAGCTGGTCTCGGTGCGGTTCTTTAGTCCGGACCAAATTTAACTGGTCCACTTTCACACCTGCTCAAACGAACCGTACTTGCAGGTGTTCCAGACTCCAGTCCGCTTTAAGTGGACTAAATGGTGCAGGTGTGAAAGCACCCTCATTGTAATTGTGCACAATTATTAATGAATAAACTCACACTTTGATGGTTTTATAGCTCTTGGTTGTTTACATTATTTTTCCTCTCGGTCGGTACAGAATTTCAACAACAGAGTTTAACAGTCTTAACTTCTTCCAACTCCTTTTCGAGCTGACTTTTTGTTAATAAAAATACAAAAAGTTGTTGTGTTGTTGTTGTTCTTGTTTGCCATGGCTCAACATAAAGTATTCATTCATTCATTCAAAATATGAGGTAATTATTGTCTGTTTTTTTTATCTTAACCCTGGAACAAGCTGCCCCCTGGTCTGAAAGCGCTCAGTGATTTGGTCCTTTTTAAAATCAAAATGTATTTATTCAGACTGACTTTTAACACTTTCAACATTAGCAAACTTTTTTCTAATGCTTTTTGACTTTTATGCTTTGATTGCATGTATTGTTTAGTGTATTTTATGTGAGTTTAATGTAAAGCACTTTGGTCGTCATGAATGTCATAAAGTGCTATTTACATAAACATTTATTGATTGAATCTGACACATTCTGACTGTGTTAAAACAAGATTCTCCAACGGGACGAAGCCGTTTAGTCTTATGTCAAGAACTGATGCTTTTTTATTTTTATTTCAAGGGAGACATTTCTTGTATCTTTTTAAAACAAGATCATTTTGCTTTGTCCCGTTGGAAAATCTTGTTTTAGCCGATTAATGTTTCTCCATCCATTTGCAAGATCACCTTTTGGATTTACTTTAAGCTTGGAACTGAAAATATACAGTACCTCTTTGGGGAATCTCACTTGGTTTTAGTAAGTAATTAAGTAATGTTTATATATATAGCGCATTTTTACAGACCAAGGTCACCAAAAGCGCTTTTAGTCACTTTTACCATCAAAATCATCTCAACCATTTTGTAAAGGCTATTAATTTTAGTGGTTGAAAAAACAGCAACAAAAACCAAAAATAAAGACACACTAGTTGTGTTATTAGTGTCCTATATCTTAGAAAATAAAATAAAAAGACAAAAATGAAATTGCTTTCTTCAAAGCGTGAACAATATTATTACTATTGGTAGCTTTTCAGAATGATACAGTTTATTATTTTTGTTTGCTGCCACTGGACGCCTGAATCAATCTATATATCTATTTAAGGGTTAAAGCAGTTAAAAAGTGCGTAAATTAAGATACATTTTGCAAATTTCGAGCAATTTTGGCCTAATTTTTCCACACTTTTTGCAGACTTTTTAAACTAGGAGTAAAAAAAAAAAAAAAGAAAACATAAAACCACATTAGTTTTGTTATTAGTGTCCTATGTCTTATAACATTCAAAAAAAGAAATTAGATACTTGGCTTTCTTCAAGGAAATAAAGATACATTTTTTGCGTGAATTAAGATACATTTTTGCTACATTTTAGACATTTTGGCCTCATTTTTCCACACTTTCTGCAGTTGGCCTAGTGTATTGCCTGCTGACAATAGGAGATCAGCAGGTCCAAACCGCAGCAGTTCAAACAGACACGCAGCTTTGGCCCTAATCACAAAACAATGAACATGATGTGCTCTGTTTGTGTTTACATGCGTTTTTTTTTTTTTACCGTTCCCAAGCTGATTACACAATGGCGAGACTCACATGGGTGGGTTGCCAGTATCATTGAGGACATTCAGTTGTTTTTTAACATGAATGCCCCGCTCAGAACGGTCACTAAAACCCTGGAGGGCTTAGAGCTAATGAAGATTTAAAACTTGGTGAAACTTGTCAAGACGCCAGTGACCAAGGTTCAACTGTGGCTGCAGTAATGTGGGACTGTAATGTATTTATGTGCTAATAAAATCAATAAAAACCATTATGGATGAATAAAAATATGTTTGAATTATATGCAATATTTAGAAGCTGTCATCCTGCTTCTTATGGACCAATGGGTCCTGTGTGTTTGTTAATATTGCATTATTACTAGTTTTCTGATCTGGTGTTGGCGAATCGATAATTTGCAAAGTCCTCCGAGACCGCTGCTGTTATTTAGGGCGAAACACAAATACATTTAATTGACTGATTCAAAACATGAAGAAAAAAACACATTTTAAACTGCTTTTGTTAGACATATAAGTCATTTTTAACACTGATTGTTAAAATAATTGTACATTTCCATCTGGGTACCACAAGTAAACTTCTTCTTCTGCTTGAGTCTATTACAAGACTTCCTTGTTAATGTAAGACGCACACTCAAGAGAAAATCTAGTTCTGACACATATTTAAGTATTGTTCGATTAAAGCTGCGGTACCTTACAGTCAAACCAAAATTGGAACAAAATTCAACAAGTTGTTGTCTCTAAAACAGTTTTTCTCTCACATTAGTTTTCACATGTATGTAATTTTGGCATCAGTTATTAACCCAAATAGTAGTGATTTTTAGTAGTAGTGAATAGTGACTACATAACACTTCATTACAGGAAAGACCTACAACGATATTAACCAATTTTAGCATGTGTTAAAGGTTAAAACGGTATATATAAAATGCTTATTCTTTACAAAAAGCAATGAGAAACTAAAACTAAAACCTTTTTCATTTTTTTCAGAATTGGTTGGTTTTAAACACAAACAGAAGATATTTTTTTAAACAAACCTGTTGTGTGATCATGAATGAGTCGGAGGACATCTGCTTTTGTATGATGAGAATGTGAAGTGTTTTTAATTGTGTTAAAAGCTCTTCTAGGGACGGACATTTAAATCAGCCGTGGCCATAAATGTTGTGGCGTTTCACATGTTGCTTGTCTACACGTTAATATGTCATTTGTGATACATTTGATAACACCTAGAACTCCAACATTTTTCAATCGGAGAGCTACTTGTATGCAACAGAAGAGGCAGAGAGCTACTCCTTTTTGCAGTCGTAATAAACAAAACACATAAATACACCATAATACTGTATAACCCTATATTTATACTGATAATAGATAGGTAATGACTAAAAATATATTCATTCATCCTTTGTTAAATTCTAAATCCTTTGGGGAGTTACCTGAAACGGGCTGGTGAGCTACTGGTATGTTATTCTAGTCCTGAGAAAGTAGCTCTCTGGGTGAAAAAAAGGTTGGGGACCCCTGCCCGAGAACATAAGCAAGACACACTTTGTAATACTTTACCTTTCTGGACGTGGATGATGTCTGGGTAATTCGCTAAGTGTCCCTGGTACAGCCCCAACAAATCCATAATGGGGTCCAGGTCCTTGTTGGGCTGTTCTGCAAAGTACTCCCCGATGGCCTCGTACGCGTCCCCCGTGAAGGAGATGGCCTGGTTGAGTCTGGATGAGTACGGCTCCTGGTCCATGTCAAAGGCCTGGCTGAGGATTTTGAATGACAGCCCAACTCTCTGGTACTCCTTCTTGAAGCCTGAGATTTGCTTCCGGGCGAACTCATTGACCGTGGCATTGAGCTGCAAAGTGCTTTCGTCCATGCGCTTGGTGAAGGTCTTGAAGCCGTCGATTTTGCTCTCCACTTCTTGAAAGTCCAGCGGGGCGGCTGGCGGGCTGATGGCCAGGAAAAAGTTCGCTCCGACCATCTCGTCCTTCTCCGCCTTTCTCTTCCCCTGCTTCCAGGCCTTCTCGTCGGTGCTGCTGCAGGTGAGAAAGTGCTGGAAGACATCGCACCGAGCCAATACCGGGTGACTGGTCATATGGTTCATCCACCACATCAGACCCTTCTGCCTTTTGGAGATAAAGTCTTCTTCGAACCTGCCTGTCGCTTGCTTCTCTGGAATATGGGGGACCGAAATCACTGGGAACTTCTCAGCCAACCGTGCGTACAGCCAATCAAAGTGCTTGTACCTTCTGTTCACTTGGGTTTGAGTGTGCGTTGGGGAGAGTTTGTACGATATGTAACTCTTCATACCTTTGAATTTTGTCTGCTTTGTTGGGTCGTCGATCCCACAGGTGAATGGGTATGGATTCTCCTGCCACTCCGGCCCATATTGCCCCATCACAACACAAATCTTATCCCCGTCTTTGACAAACCCAGAAGCCTCACCAAGCACGAACGCCTCTCCACCTGACTTGACAAACGTGGAGAACCTATTGAGATTCCTACTCACGGTGGCTGAGCCTTTCCCCTGCGCGTTGCCTCCTCTATTCGCCGCGGTGGATAGACTATAAGTGGACGCACCGTTGCCTTCATAGTCTCTGTATCTCCCCACTGGTTCATCTGCAACCGTGGAGCTGTCATCCCAGTCGTCGTCCCAGTCGTCATCACTCCCCTGGCTCTGCTGGCTGTTGTACGCGTGGTTGGGCTGCTGCTGGATGGGAAGAGCAAACGTATTGAATGCATTCGGTTTGGAAAAGTTATCCCCTTTATTGGCTTTATTCGCAGAAGGATCAGTTCCTGCAGATGGTACGTTGGCGTAGCGTGAGTCCACATGCGTCTCCACAGATGTGCCGCTGCTGCTGCTGTTGTTGTTGTTGTGCGCGGAGCTGGCGTCGCCTCTCAGGACCTCCACATAGGACGCAGGGAACAGACCGCGCTCCCCTTTGCCGTTCACGCCTTCGAACCAGCCGTCGATGTCCTGCTGGCTGAACAAAGTTACGATCTCGCTCTCTCTCACCGACACCTCGCCCGGATTTTCGGAGTTGAAGTCGTAAAGCGCCCTGGCTTGGAGCGCCATGATGCACACCGCAGCAGCTGGAGTAAAACGGACCAGTGGCTAATGTGGATCAGTGGGGAATGGTCCAGAATTCCACCTCTTCCAGGACGAGTTTGAGCTGGAGAACCCCGCGGTGAGGTGTTTCGAGGTGCCGTATCGGAGTGAGTGGAGGACAGAGCGGGATATAACGGGATTGGAGCCACAGCAGCACGGGCCGCTCCTCGCGTCGGGCTCTGGAGCGAGTGTGCGCTCTGGATGTGCGCAGAGACAGCGCGTCATCAGGGCCCATCAGCGGGGGCGGAGTCAGGGAGCAGGCACCCCCAGCAGCGCGTCTGTGGAGCTATGTCAAATACTACTGCCACTACTACTACTACTACTACTGCTGCTGCTATTTCTACTACTGCTATTTCTACTACTGCTACTATTACTACTAATACTATTACTGCTGCTACTACTACTACTACTGCTACTATTACTACTAATACTATTACTGCTGCTACTGCTATTTCTATACTACCTACTATTACTGTTAATACTTCTAATGCTATAGCTACTACTACTACTACTGCTGTTACTACTACTACTACTTCCACTACTACTACTACTACTACTACTGCTTCTATAGCTAATAATAATACTACTACTACTATTGCTACTTCTACTACTACTAATTTTACGACTGCTACTACTATCACTACTACTATTACTGCTATGCCTACCATTAGCACTGCCACTACTACCATTACTAGTATTACTACTACTACACTGTTACTACTATTACCACCAATCGAGTATATAGTCATGGCTGTCAGACTGCAACTACTACTTCTACTACTACTATTACTGCTTCTACTAAGTTTAGGATATGTCCTGTATTTGATTTGTTCTTAATTATAACATTTAATATGAAATATATTAATTAATCAATTCTACATTTATAATATTATTGCTAGAGTCACACAATGTTCGTCTACATTTGATACAATAGAACAAACTAGACATGGTTTCAAAAATATTTTTTATTTCAAGAGCAATATTTTTCCATGAGTCATAAAAACATGTATCATGCCGTATCCTCAAGTTTTGGGAACAAGACACGGGCGTTTTGTTAGTCAATGCTGCCCCCTAGTGGCTCATGAAAGATGATAACACAGACTTCATTCAAATCAACAAAATCCATTTCTTTGTCTTTCCTTTAGAACCTGTGGATGGATGGATGGGTGGATGCCTCCAAAACAAAAGTAAAGCCTGCAAAAGGTTAAAAAAAATCATTTACTATAAATCTGCACGCAGAACAACTGTAAATTGTTTATTAACTATTTTCATTGTGTTTGAAATCAGGGCCTGGTTAGTTCTGTGATGGGAGACCTCTGGGAACACCAACACAGTCTATGGGAACACCAGGTGCCACTGTGGGGCGGCTGAGGCTGTAAAGTGCCAAACTGCCGCTGTGTCTATATGCAACACACTTCCCCCTTATAGGTCTGGTTTGTGTGTGAATGGTTGGCAGGGCAGCTGTGGCTACTGTAGTAGTTTATCACCACTGTGTATGGAGTAAATGAATAACGATAAACGATACGTGAAGCATCTTTGAGTGTTAATAAGCACTATATAAAACCAATGCATCATTATTATTAAAATATGTATTCTTTGTTTGTTTATTTACATTATCTTAAAATACTATAAGGTTTCTATTTTTTTCTTTTCTTCTACTACTACTACTACTGCTACTGCTACTACTACTACTACTATTACTACTACTCTCCTTACTGCTATTGATAATAGCAATAACACTTTATTTGTTTTCCACTTTTCATACATGTTTTTATGTTTCTATTCTTTCTTCAAATTTTTTATCCTGAATTTTAGAACAATGAATCAACAGGATGACTCAATATCGTACACCCCCCTCCCCTATGCAGGCTCAAAATAATAAAACAAAATTGAAAAATAAATGCCACATCGCTGCGTATTGTTCCCACATGGATAAAAGTAAACAACAACGGAGAAGTCAATAAAAAAATAACGATTGTCACGCGGTGTCAACAAAAATAGCGTCCATGTGTTTGGTCACGTGACAATCCAGGAAGCAATGTGGGTGACGTCAGTAGTTTCAACCCCGAACAAAAACACTCGCCCGAATGTGGTGATAAACCTGCCCTGGAGCCGGGTCTGCGAGCTGCTCTCCACCTCTAACAAAACAATACTATTCTCACATTATCCAGTACCTACCTTCACCCTGAGCTCTCCCTTGTTGCTTATCTGAGGGCGTTTTGGAGCACAAGGCAACACTAGGTCTGCTAGAGATCTTTTTTATTTTGACAAACTGAGGCGGGGAATACGAAGCCAAAAAGAACGACGAACGTTTCCAGGATTGAAACCAAACCTGTTTTTGGATTTGTGGCTGGTTTGGCGTAGCCCATGGATTATCTGGTGAGTAAATGCAGCGAGATTGTTGATATTTTGTGTATTTTTTGGGAAAGACTAGGCTTGTAATAATCTATGGTGAAAGCTGGGGTCTCTAACTTGTATGTGGCATGTAGTTTGTCCAAAAGAAATAGTCTTGCAAGTGGTGTGAACAAAATTAGACCAAATGCATGCTGTCTTCGTCTTGTTATCTTGTGCATACTTGTAAAAAGAGCCCTGGGAGTCGCTACTTGACGATTTTAGAGAGGGTGGTCTCAAAAAGCTGATCCAAAGATGTGACAGAGATGAAAAGATACATGCATGTGTGAAAACTAGTGATAGAAACACATTTTTAGCCCCATTTCCACCAACGCTACCTGACTCGGCTCGGCTCTACTCTACCTGGTTGTGTTTCCATTACGCTTTTGTATTTGGTACCATATCCTACCAACCTTCCCACAACACACTAGTATTCAGGGACATTCCTTGATCTCCATGGCTTCTAGACGCTCTCTGGCCAATCACTTTCTTTTTTTTTCATTCTTTATATGCATTATTTCAAGCTCTGACAACTCATAACAGATGACAATGACAATTCAGAACAAAAAGTCCTTTGCAACCAACACAAGTCATACATGCATCAATCAAAGGCAAGACAAAAGTAGACGGACAACAAGAATATCCAACGGACCGATATCCGTCTGGGCACTCACTCTCAGTTGGAACAGTATTAGCACCAGTTTGACCTGGATAGAACCAACTCGGCCCCATTAGAACCGGGGCAAAAAAGCACCTTCTACTGGTCCCAATCAGAGTAGAGTAGAGTAGAGTGACATGTACATTTCTCCATTGTGAGATCTATAAATTGTATCTTATCTTATGTAGGGCCTAGTGCAAACAGCGCTTTAGAGCAAGGAACTAGTAAGGTACATTTTTATCACAGATGTTTAGTGTTTTGAAACTTAGGTACCCGAGCTTTAACTACTTATTCAATGCAGAACTTTAATTCAATTCTCAAAACCCTCCAGCTTGTCTTCCCTTCATTTTGTTCTTCAATGTTTATGTTTATGTGTTTTATAGAGCGTTTTTGAGTGTCCCAAAAGTTTGATATATTATTATTATTATTATTATTATTATTCAGTGAGAATCCGTTTTGCTGCTACTGCTAACACAAACCTCCACTCTCTGTTTTCTGTCAATACTTTTGAGTGTGTCTGTAGTAAACTGGTCGACCCAGAGTCTGGTCTTAAACATGCGGAGAAGCCTCAGGTCGAGCTGGAGGCAGAGATTTTATTAAACCTAGAACTTCTTTTACAAGCTTTATCCCAAAATATTTGGTTGTTCTCTCTAATATTTTAGCTTGTTTGAGAATCCGTGCAATCCTCACCGCTTTAACCTTTATCAGAATCCTTTGTATTGCTATTGTAAGTAACAGGAAGTCCAGACTATGAATTTTGCTTTGGCTCATGAAGGAAACAAGTTATGAAAGTAAAAATAGATGTAAGGCATAAAGAATCTTTTGAGAATCTTTTAGAGTTACTTAAATTGTAAATCTGATCGCACATTTTATTGCGTTTTGTCAATGTCTTTCTGCCCTGAGATGTATTTGAGACTGGGAAAGACTGAGCATCGTTATAATAATACTAAGTGCTGCAGAGTCAAATACAAACATCAGAAAACACAAAGGGGTTAAAAGCTACAATACTGTCAACTAGTTATTAATCAAAAGAAAAAGTCACTAAAGTTAAATATGATTCTGAAACGACCTACCTGGCAACAACCTACTGTAAAACCAAAAGTTGTGGCTGAGTAACTCGCTCTACCCGTGTCTGCGTCGGTTTCCTCCAGTTGTTCCGGTTTCCTCCACTTGCTCCGGTTTCCCCTACCACATAAAAACAGGTAGGTAGAATAGGTAAAAATCCTCCAGCTCTTGTCATGACCAAGGGCTCGAGGTATCTAGAGATGGGTTCCTTAGCAGCATTGCAGGCAAAAGAAACTTTAACATAGACAAGAAAAGACAAAAAAGAGACGCAAAAAAACAGAAAAAACATAAAAAAGGATAAAAACCCCACAAAAAAGAGACGAAAAAGACAAAAAAACCACAAAAATGAGATAAAGACAACAAATTACAAAAACACCCACAAAAAAAAGACAAAAAAGACAAAAAAAACACAAAAAAAGAGACGAAAAAGACAACAAAACCCACAAAAACAGAAACAAAAAAGACAAAAAATTACAAAAACACCTACAAAAAAAGACAAAAAAGACAAAAAAATACCAAAAAAAGAGACAAAAAATACAAAAAAAAACACTAAAAAAGAGACAAAAAAGACAAAAAAATGACAAAAAAGTGACTAAAACAATAACTTGTCATAGGACTAATATGAATTCAAATCAAATGCATTGTCAGGGTGAGTTTTCCTTGACTTTCTTGCTATAACTTTTTGTGTCTCTCCCATTTCTGTTGTGTCTTTGTGTTTGTTTTGGTCCATAACCTTTTTATTTGAACGTGAACAGAACATGCAGTAGTAATATCTCCTTTGACGTCTTTCTAGAACAGTCCTTGGCGCAGTTTCAAGCCCCGACGTATGGACACAGATAGTGCTTTCTTTAGGCGTGGGAAATATCATCTCTATCTGTTTTAGCAGAAATGAAAGCTGGAGGTTTTCCATTGATACTACATGTTTTTTATCCTGATAAAAGTTAAATGTCGTGAAGAAATCAGGCTACAACATTCTGTGCTGATCTGAGTAGAAAACAACGCTTGTGAGAAAGAGTCCCATGAGTCACTATTTGACGCTTTGGGCTGGGATTGGCTGAATCGAGAAAACAAAATTGATTCTGTTCAGTATCGCAATATTTTACCAATACTCAATCAACTCGCTTTGGTGTTTTCTCTGTGTTTACTCTTTGATACTACATTTAAGACTACTTTACTTTCCGTCTGAGGTCTATGGGACTCTATGAGGTCTGCTGTTTTGGCTCTAGTCGGTTGTATGTGAATAATATAAGTGATGCAGGGAGCTCTCCTTCATGAAAGAGTCAGAGAATGATAATGTCTTGTCTGTAATAAGGTCCTGTGTCCTAAATGTTCAAGGAAGTTTCTGCTTCAGTTCATGTGCAGACCATAAGATTCAGATTCATTTTATTAGCCATGTGCAGTATAAAAACTACATTGGAATACATTTGCAAAAAAGGTACTCTGTGTGCACCGACAGACTAAAGAGCACGATACAATATAATATAAAATACACATACACTGAAAATAAAAGAATAAAAAAACAGCTGACACTGTGGCACCAATCAACAAAAACGATACAAGGGGTAAAAGCAGGAATTAAAGTGCTCTGTTTAGGCACCTAACAGCTTGTGGAAAGAAGCTGTAAGCATAGCGAGATGTCTTGCATCTCAGTGACCGATATCTTCTGCCAGAGGGAAGAAGCTGGAACATGGCTTTCCCAGGGTGGCCAGAAGAGTCATTGATGATTTTAAGAGCTCTGTTTAAAAGTCTGGATTTGTAAAGAACCTCCAGAACAGGAAGCTCACAGCCCACAGTCCTCTTTGCAGAGCGGAGCACCTTGTTTAACGCTCTCTTTTCTTTATCTGTGATGTTTCCGAACCACACAGACACAGAACCAACAAGTAAACTCTCAATAGTGCAGCGATAAAAGTTAAGCAGAATCTTAGAGTTAGTGGTAAATTCTCTAAGTTTCCGCAAAAAGAAGAGACGCTGACGAGCTTTCTTAACGACTCGGTCAGTGTTTTTAACCCATTTCAGGTCGTTAGACAGAGTTAAACCCAGAAACTTGCACTCCTCTACGATCTGCTCCTGGGAGTTGTCAATAACAACAGGAGTGTGAGAACTGCTACGACTGAAGTCAAAGACAAGTTCACATGTTTTTGCAGTGTTCAGCTGGAGATTGTTTACTTTACTCCACTGAAAAACATGTTCGATCTCTGCTCTATAAGAGGAATCATCATTGTCACTGATGAGACCGATAATGGTGGTGTCATCAGCGTATTTGATGATCAGGTTTGAGTCAGAGGAGGACACACAATCGTGAGTGTACAAAGTAAAAAGCAAAGGACTCAAAATACATCCCTGGGTGTACCAGGTTCACAGAACCAGTGCTCACAGAAACAACATCAGAAAAACAGTCATTGATTTTTACTCTCTGAGATCTGTCAGTTAAAAAGCTAAAAATCCATTTACACATGGCAACTTTCAGACCAAGGGACATTAGTTTTTCAACCATTATGCTTGTGACAAGACAATTAAAAGCAGAGCTATAATCAATGAACAGCATTCTCGCGACAGATTTACTAGTGTCCAAGTGACTGTAGACAGAGTTCAGAGCAAAGGAGATGGCATCCTCCACACTCCTGTTCTGTCTGTAAGCAAACTGGAGCGGGTAAACACTCACAGGGATCTGGCTCTTAATGTGATTGTCTGGAGTTTGTCAGAAAGAGAGACAGAGAGGTACTTGATTTGAAAAAAACGGCACAAGCTCCCTCCCCCTTCCTTTCTGATTGGTCTACACCTACGTTTCCGTAACACTTTGAAATGTTAATCAGAGAACACATTATACATATACATTATTAATACACATGCACGGAGGTTTTCAGAATTATTTGTGAACGTTTTAATGAAAAAAAATAATGTTTTTATGCACAAAAAAAGCGATCGCGGCAAACCAGGAAGTGCTATTATTATGAATTGCACATTATAGGACACATCTGCAGAGGATCTGATTATGGATATAGGTTTAGTATATACATGGGTAAATCAGCGCGGATGTTCAGAATTCTTTGTTCAGTTTTCATGTAGTTCCAGAGCCTGAATCGGCGCTGATGCTCGCAACTGAGCATGCGCGCAGCTGCGAGCATCAGCGCCGATGATTGACAGCCCTTGGCATGACTCGATTGGTTAACCTCGACGGCACCGTGGATTCTGAACTATAGCTAAGAGCAGGGAAGGCGGGACTTGCCCGTAATATTAGAATTAATAAAATGACTTATTTTATATCAACATTTAAGGCCAGGAGGTCAATTTAACACATTTCCTAAAATTTGTAATTCATTTAGAGTTACAGACTATCACTTTAATGAAGTCCAGCACGAGCCGCTCAAAAGTCTTCATAAGAACAGACGTGAGGGCCACAGGGCGGTAGTCATTGAGACATGTCACTGGAGACTTCTTAGGAACTGGAATAATGGTGGACCTTTTAAAGCTCACCGGCACCGTACAGCTCCTGAGTGACAAGTTAAAGATGTCCGTTAAACAGGGGCAAGTTGCTCGGAGCACAGTTTCAGGACGCGGGGAGGAATGCAGTCCGGGCCTGCGGCTTTCCGAGCTGTGGTCCTGGACAAGACCCGCCGTACTTCATCCTGAGTCACTGTGAAGACAAAAGGCAGGGGATCAGCAGATTCAAAGCGGCAGTAAAAGTCGTTGAGCTCGTTTGGGAGAGTTTGGTCAGCAACAATTTTCCCTGCACTTGGTTTCCAGGACGTGATAAGACTGATCCCCTTCCACATGCGTCGAGGGTCCTCTTCCCCAAAGAAGCCCTCTAACCTGTCCCCATAGGAACGCTTAGCAGCTTTTATAGAGCGTTCCACAGCGTAGCAGGACAGCTTGTAAGCAACCTCATCACCGGATTGAAACGCCAGTGTCCACTCATTAATTCTCAATTTGACGTCAGTGTTCATCCAAGGTTTTTGGCTGGAGTGTTCTTTGATAACTTTATAGGGGACACAACAGTCAATGCAAAATTTTATGTATCCTGTCACAGCCTCACAGAATTCATCAACATTCTCAGAGTTTAAAACAGACCAGTCTGTGGCATCAAAGCAGCCCTGCAGCTTCATGTTAGCCTCCACAGACCAGCACTGCACAGTGCGGGAAGTAGGTTTGTGCTGTTTGCTCCTCTGTGTATAAGAAGGAAGAAGGAGAACAGAGGAGTGGTCAGACTTCCCAAAAGCAGGTCTGAGACTGGACCTGTAAGCTGCCTTCACGTTACTATAGCAGTGATCCAGGATGTGAGCTCCTCTGGTAGGCTGACTCACATGCTGATAAAAGTTTGGTAATACAGACTTTAAGTTACATTTATTAAAATCACCACCAACTATAATCACAGCATTGGGGTGAGCAGCTTCATGTTTATGCAAAATGTCACTTAAGTCATTCAGTGCAGCTGTACAGTCAGCCCGAGGACGAATATATACAGCACATAAGAAAATCACTGAGAATTCTTGGGGAAGATAGAACGGGCGGCATCTCAAAACCAGACACTCCAGGTTAGCAGAGCATATTTTGTTTACAATACAACTGTCCATGCACCAGCGCTGGTTAATTAAAAGACACACACCTCCGCCTCTGGATTTCCCCGTGCTCTCCTTCTCTCTGTCCGAGCGGAAAATGGCGAATCCCGGCGGCTGAACAGCTGAGTCCGGGATATTTGGATGCAGCCACGTCTCGCTGAGGCAGTACACTGCGCAGTCCCGAGCCTCGCGCTGGTACTGGATTCGGCTCAGGAGATCATCCGACTTGTTCGGGAGAGACTGAACGTTCGCAAGGTAAATGGGTGGCAGTGGGACCCTGGGGGCGCGACTCCGCACGAGAAGCCCGCCTCGCTTTCCCTGGTGTCTGCGCTTCCTCCGTCGGCGAGAGACACCCGGCTCCGCACGGTGGTGAACACGGGGGAGGCGCCCGGCCTCATCGCCCTGTTCCCCGTCTCTGTCGCGGTCCGCACGCCGCTCTCCTCGAGCTGGGCACTCGTCAAAGCCATCACACCTCAGAGCAGGCAACACTGGCTCACAGGCCAAGTCCCGTATGTCCAGGAGAGTCTGTCGACCACAGTGGCAAGTGTTTTGTGAAAGGATAAAAACAGCATAAAAATCACGGTGCACAACGGAGCTCTTGCAGCGGCGCCCTGGCACGCCGCCATCTTTCCAGTTCCCTACTTTTATCTTTTAATAAATGTCAAAGTTGAGTTGAGTCTAATTTTCCTCAGTTTCTGTAATGCCTTTGAATGATATGAGGGACATTTATCAACACTTACATCTGCCCCTTATGGACCAAGAACAATGGGCCTCATTCACGAATAACTTCGTAAGAAACTACTCAACTTTCTTCTCAAGTTGTCCTTAAGTAGATTTCTAAGAAGTCCCCACGTGGGATTCATCAACGCACTCGTAAGGCGCTGAATTGTTCGCAGCTGTTCTCTCAGATTGATGAATCCCATTTCCTCGTAAGTACAGCGCGCGTGCCAGGTGCTTCATTAGCATAGGTACTTAGCATAAGTAACCGCCCACTAATGCCCATATAAGGGACTGCAGGGCCGTGTGCAGACGGCAGAGGAAACAGCAACAGGCCTAAAGCAACAGGCCACGGAGCAAAAGAGTCACCCTTTTTTCTTCTTTTACCAGACTGAGAATAAAGTTATAAAATGTTGACTTAAAAGTCGAAATATTATGATAATAAAGTCGAACTAGCAAAATTATGAGATTAATCTAAGAATATGATGAGATTAATCTCAAAATGTTATGAGCTTAATTTAAAAATATATTATGTATTATTTTAAAGATGAATCTCAAAATGTTTTGAGATTAATCTCAAAATATTTTGGACCCTGGAAGGAGATCCAGCGCGGACCAGCGCTGAGACCAATGCAGACCCGAGGAGAGACTGGAGTGACCAGCACACAGAAACCAGCGCGGACCTATAGGAGAGACCGCATAGACTGGAGAGACCGGTGCGCAGAGACCAGCGCGGACCGAAGATAGACCGCATGGACCAGGCTGGAGAGACCAGCGCGGACCCGTATGGATCCAGGAGCATGCAGCACGGACCCGTATGGAGAGAGACCAGTGCAGACCCGTATATGGGAGAGACCAGTGCAGACCCGTCTAGATCCATGGGAGAGACCAGTGCAGACCAGTATAGATCCATGGGAGAGACCAGTGCAGACCCGTATAGATCCATGGGAGAGACCAGTGCAGACCTGTATAGATCCATGGGAGAGACCAGTGCAGACCCGTATAGATCCATAGGAGAGACCAGCGCAGAGACTCAGCGCGGACCCAGTAACCTCCTGCAGCAGCAGTATATATGCCGTTGTTCTGTGGCCCGTGGATAAAGAAATGCCCCCTATAAATAGGAAGGGGTCACTAATACACGGCAAGATTTCCAATGTATTTGATAAAGCGTTGGCACATTTCATTTCAAAATGAATTAAAAAGTAGGCCAGATCTGCAGTGAAAAAGGCGGTATATAAATAAAGATTACTAATAAAGATTACTACAAATAAATAAATACATACATCCATATGACGGACATATCACTGGAATGTTGTATTTTTATTCAACGTCACCAAAGAGGACAACCCCGGCGTGTGAACATGTCGGCACTGAATGCGTACGAGTGCTCCTGAGGACTCGTAGGATTTGTACTTGCCCAAGAGAAATTCTGGTTACAAGAAATATTCGTGAATGCCACTTTCTTCGTAAAAACCGCGTAAGTAGGATTTACGTACACATCTGTTCCTAAGAACCGTTCGTGAATGAGGCCCAATGTGTTTGAACACTTTGATTCTCTGATCTGTGTCGGCGAATTCAACAGTTGTGTAAAGTCCTCTGCGATAACTACTGTTGTGATTTGGGCGATACAAGAATACACTGATTTGAATCTCAATACATCGCAGAATCAAATAAGATCGTTGCACACATTACGGCAGAGAAATAAGAAAATAATATTCAGATTGCACACATCAAACAGATTCTATTCTATTGTATTCTATTTAAGATAATATTTGATTTAATTTATGTGTTTATTCCAAAAACCAGCATTAACATAAGTTTACAACAGAATGATATGATAAATTCACAAGGTTTGGAGAGAGGTCGTATATTTCCAACCCCTTCCCTTTTTATCCACACTCATTGCCAGTAGAATAGACGGTAGAATTAAAATAATAAGATGGTAGGGTAGAGTAAAATAATCATACTCTGGAGCTATAATTGCACTTGGTTCAGGAGTATTTACAGATGTGTATATTGTACTTTAGCAACGGAGAATATGAGCAGAACCAACAAAAGTAACAATATCAGCACATTTTTCCCAATTCCCAACCCTACCATCAATTAACTTGCTATATGAATTATTAACCGTGCAAATCTATATGCGTCATTTCAATTCTGTTTGTCTGTGGAAATGTAATCACTTGTCACACAAATATTAAAAAAAAGAAAGGCCGTGAACAAGTTTGACCTCTACAGACCCGTATTGTATGTGCCGTACAATAGGAACGGCCACCTACGGGTGCCGCTGGAACGCCCCGGCAACAATGAGAGGAAAACCGTAAGCCGCTTTATACAATGAGGAAATTCTGAACGCCGACCGACCCAAACCTCTCTGACCTCGTGAACTTGTGGAATTATCAGGAGCTTTATCACACCCCTCCCAAGACCTCTGGGGGACTTTGAACTGTAGCGCATGTATTGGCCAATATCTCCATTACTCATTCATTCATTAAAGTCTTTCCCATGAGTAAAGTAGTAATAGTAATCGAGGTGCTCTTGTTGCAGATGATTAAATGACTACATTGTTTTGAAACCTTGCAAACAGCTGGACTTATCTCTGTTTTGAAGATAAGCAGTTTCTGTGGTGAGCAGCGAGGGCAGCTGGGAATCTGTGAATTAGGGCTGTGAGAATGACCATCCTGAAGAAGGCCAAGCTAGGCTGAAACTACAGCTTTAAATTACAGCCATGAGGAAATAAAGGCTTTTTAAACTATTGACCACGAGTGCCTTGGATTTTTTTTTGATTTTCTAAGATCTTCATAATTTGCCTTTACCTGGAAAGCTAAAACTAATTTTTTTGTTAATAATGTGACATCATTTTAGATTTTGAGGTGTTTTTTGTAGATCAGGGGTCTCTAACCCAGGGGTCTCCAACCTGTAGCTCGGGAGCCACCAGTAGCTCGCCACCCCCTTCCAGGTAGCTCGCCAAAGTATCTAGAAGTTAACAAACCAAATAATGTACTTATAATATTAATATAATAATTAATAATAATAATATAACATTTCAGGTGGTTTTATTCATTCTCCTTATTTATTATCGTAACTGCACATACTTTGTCATTAGTAACATGTGATGATAAATAATAACTGTACTCGATATCAGACTAGTACACACCAATATTTCACCAATTTTTTTCCTCAGGGCCGCTTAAAGAAGTAGCTCTCTGCCTTTATTGTCAAGGGAAAGTAACTCTCTGGGTGAAAAAGGTTGGAGACACCTGCTCTAACCTGTCGCTCAAGAGCCGCCAGTAAGGATTTAGAAAATATCCAATAATATACCTGATATTTCAGATTGTATTATTCATTTTCATTTTACCATGGTCTGTGAGAATTCCAACGCTAACTGCCATGCATTATTTTTCTATACGCACAAGTAGTTCCGGTAAGTTTAAAATCATGGTCTGTATCACTCCGCCACAGTTGTTGCCATAGTAACTGTAACAGCTGGATCAAATAAACTGTCAATTAGGAGACAAGCCTCAGCGACTGATTGCGCAGAGATAACATGGATTTCGAGGTGAATTTGAACATTTTTGGACATAACAGTACATCTTTAGTAAGTTTGCAGTTTGATTTGATACCTATTGGATCTGTGTAAATAATAATGTTTTGTCTGCGTGTTCATAAAAGTAGTTCCCATTTCTCTTCACCATGCTTGCAAAAGTTTTGTTTTCAGACTTGTTAAATAATCTCTATACTTTGGCACATTTGGCCAGTTCAGTAAAGCGGATTAAACAACTCTGCCACGGCTCCTTGTTGTTTAATCCTTAATTATTTGTTATCATAAATGCCCTTACTTTGTCACTAGTAACAAATATGTGATGATAAATAATGACCATATCCGATATCTGACTCTTTCACACCAATATATCACCACATTTTTCGTTGGGCCGCTTAAAGAAGTAGCCCTCTGCCTTTATCGTCCCGGGAAATGTTGCTCTCTGGGTGAAAAAGGTTGGAGACCCCTGCTGTAGATGCAGGAGGGTCTAAGGACAGTGACAATCCTGGACATTTAAGGACATTTATGGACCGTGGTTATCCCTCTCCCTGCGGTCAAATGGCTTCTATGTGTTTGTTTTTCTGCTGTGTTCAAACCATTTCAGATCAGAATCAAAATCATTGCCATGTGAGTAACAAGAAGTTGCATACTAGGAAATTGCTTTGCCTCTCGGTGCAAACAAGTTAAAGTAGAGAATAGAATGAGGCAAGAGTAGATAAAAATTGACTTTTCTTTCTCTGAACTGTTGTTGAGGAATCTACTCTATACTCTGGTTGTTTTTCCAATACACATTATTAGTATTAGTATGGTAACAAACCAGTATTCAGAGAAATTCCTCACTGACCTTCCTCTTGTGAGAATAGGGTGGTGGCTCGGATTGCCACCTCCCCGACCCAGAAATAGACTTATGAAGAAAATGAATGAATGAAAACAGTTTGAAATGGACATTAACTCAAGTGCCAGACCTCCTTGTTCTGGAAAATGGGAAAACGGTGTCTAAAAGGCATGTGATAAGACAGAGTATCTTTATTTGGTGTCTCTACTGACCCCTGGTGGATAAAAGTGGATCAATTTTGTCAACAATTGTTTTATTTAAGCACTTAAAAACTTGTAGTGAGATTGAATTTATAATTGTATATTCTTAGTATTCTCAGAGCCTTCTTTGGGTGAAGTGGTGTGTCTGTGGAGCTTTCACAAGAACATAAACTGTTTTCTACCGATTATAAAGTTGCAAAAGCAGGTTGTTTTGACCCAGTAACTCTTTAGTCTCTCCACAGTCTCTGAACCAGATTCTTGCAGCACAGCAGGCCTCTGAGGAGAGAAGTGAAAACAAACCCTCTACCTCTGAGAGAGAGGGAGAGACAGAGAGAGGGAGTGGGAGAGTGGGAGAGAGAAAGTGGGAGGGAGAGATGGAGAAAGACAGGGAGGGAGAGAGAGGGAGAGAGAGGGAGAGAGAAGGAGAGAGAAGGAGAGAGGGAGAGAGAGAGGGAGAGAGTAGGAGAGAGAGGGAGAGAGTAGGAGAGAGGAGAGAGAAGGAGAGAGAGAGTAGGGAGAGAGAGAAAGAGAGAGGGAGAGAGAAGGAGAGAGTAGGAGAGAAGGAGAGAGTAGGAGAGAGAGAAGGGGAGAGAGAGGGAGAGAGAAAGAGAAGGAGAGAGAAAGAGAAGGAGAGAGAGGGAGAGAGAAAGTGGCATGGAGAAAGAGGGAGAGAGAGAGGGAGAAAGAGGGATAGAGAAGGGGAGAAAGGGATAGTGAAGGAGACAGGGATATAGAGAGAGAGAGACTGAGAGAGGGATAGAGAGAGAGAAGGAAGGAGAGAGTGGAAGAGAGAGGAATAGAGAGAGAGGGAGAGAAGGAGAGCGAGAGAGAAAGTCAGAAGAGGATTACTGTCAGACGGTTGTTTTTCTCCTTAACTGAGCAGCAGCAGCATCAGTGCAAAAGTAGCAGTGGTACAATATGTCCCTATGTCATTTCATGTATCTGTTCATAATGACGGTTCACATAAACATGAAATTAGAGCTTGTTTTCATTTCAAATTGAATGAGTTTTGTTTTGCCCAAAATCACCTTGTCGTACCAAAAAACGTCACAGAATTGGCAATTCGTCAACAGCTAATTTAGAAAATAGCTGAATGACGCGGTATATAAACCGCTCCTGCTAGATTTGATGAAAAAGTAAATTTTTCCCACATAATGGCCGCACTTGAATATAAGCCGCAGGGTATATGTTGTAAGGTAAAAGTTGCCAATAACTGAAAGAGCAAAACAATAGAAGCACTGTCAACGCCATCCGATCTATTTTGACGTGTCCCTCATTCCCACTAAAACAAGACAGAATCTTGTGTGTCTCTACTGTTCACATAAACACACTGAAGCAGGAATGTATGCTACCCTCAGCTCTTGATCAACAGCTGATGGAGGAAGGATTTTGGACACGGCTCTAATAGAATAATAATACATACATTAGCTGCATCGCTATACAGGCCGCAGGGTTCAAATATCTTTGGCTCTCGCAGACCTCTAAAGCCGCGCGTACATCGACAGAGTAACTGGAGACAACTAGTTGCAAGGCGGCTTTTGGCAACTGAGAGTAGATGATGGGGGATGATCAGTTGCCGAAATCGGTCGAAGTGAGCGCTCTTACAACTGGAGATAAACAGTCGATCTCCGGATTCAGTCAGTGGCCCGTGTTCTACTTTTCGGCAACTAGTTGTCCTCAGATCCAGTTTTATCACCCGATGTGCCAGAAAACACATTGTAGTTGAGGCCAGTTGTTGTCGATGTCGCTGTTATCCCCGAGACTGGCCTGCTACTGGGAGTTGCCTGTTTTCGCCACATTGTCGATGTGTGCGGGGCAGCAACTCATAGGCGACGGATATAATCATGTACGCTAGGCATAACTTGTTCTATTAACCGCGGCTTATATTCGAGTGTGGTCTATATGTGGACAAAATTTTATGTCTTTTATCTTATTGACTGCAAGCCGTTTTTGATGATTTCCCTGACTTTCAAGACCCACAGAATATTACGTGCATGACTGTATGAAATATGAAACCAGATTCTGAAATACTGGACTGTCTAATTTCATCAGCAAAAATAAGTTGGTTTCTCGCTAGTTTTGTTCCCCGGTAATCCCCATTCGAAACGAGGGAAGTTTGACAGAAATCAAGACAAATACGTCAATGGCAGCCAATGAGTTAAAATGTTGCTGGTGCGGCTTATACACAGATACACAGCCAAATAGTCCAGAAAGTACAGCACTTTTTTGCCCTACAGTACATAAAGTAGAATAGTTTTTGAATATTTAGCAATGTTTTTATTCCATCTTCTGCCAGTTTTTTCAGCAGGCACCTGGAGGTCTTCTAAGGCAGTGTTCCCCAACCTTTTTAAGCCAAGGCACGCCACCAGCTGAAACTGATACTACATTTAAACTCTACAGCCTTTTATTAAAAAGCAAAGTCTTTCTCATCAATGTGTAGTAAATAGAAAATGAAACTGGCACAAAAACGTTTTTCTAATCGTCTCACAATTTTTTCTTTTCACATTTTTTTAACCAAGCAGATGATATTGTGATTATTCCCAAGGCACATTCTTAAACATCTCAAGGCACCGACGTACCATGGCACACAGGTTGAAAAACACTATGCCCAAGGATGGCTCTCTCTCCTCTTTCTCTGCACAAACAGGACAAAACCAAGCCCCGGTGATCCAAGATGGCGCCCTATTCAAATTAATGGCTTGTGCTCAGTAGCGCATGGGACTTCACGGGGACCGGGAGATTAGCAGAACTCGCCTGTATTTGGGCATCGTCTGGTCCTCCCGGTTCTGCTCAGTGGATGAGCTTCCATGATGCGTTGCGCCAACAAATCAGAGCTGCTGATCAGAACAGTGGTAGAGCGGAGTCAGAGCGGGAAGGAAACGAGCAGAGTTTGTGGCAGTAAAGTGTGGATTTAAAGAAAACCGAAGGATTTAAGAAGAAAAAAGTTCAGGATGGCGAGACACTAAAATTACCACAAAATCCGAAAGCTGTAGGTTCTCTGTCAGGTTCTCTGTCAGTTGAGGTCGATCTGTTTTAGTTCACATTGAGTTTTATGGGACTTTTTTCTGGGTAGCCCACGAGAATTTAGTCTGCAGTACCACAGCGCCCCCTGTGCTCATGAGTGGGACTGCTCTCACAAAAGACAGTCACACACAAAACAGACTTGCTCCATCGTCCTCCCAAACCCCTTCAGAATACCTAGAAAGAATTTTAAACAACAAAAAAGAACACAAAATTGCAAAAAATATGCAAACAAAACTAAAGCTTTGAGACAAGTAAGAAAACAGGCTTATACATATTGCAAGGGATGAGTCAAAATAAAAAAAATCAGAGTGGGCTTTGAACTGGAAACCTCTGCATCCTATTTTTCATTAATACAGGGGACAGTAAAAGTAAGTGAGTATGTTTAAGTGAATGTGTGGATGTAAATGGGATCAGAAAATGCTTGGGAACAGCCAAAGTAAAGGCATTTAAAAATAAACATAATCCAGTGACCGTGGCTGCATCATGTACAGAACAAAATATAACTTCTGTAAAAACGCTCCACACTCGGACTGTGGCCACGTACCGCGACCATAATCCCATTTGCCGCGTTACTCCAACCACACGGTCCACGGCTAATCTCCCGTTTGGATTCACATTCTTACTCCTTTAATCCCAGGCCTAACGGAATCGGGTTGTTGTTTTTAAACTGCGATTTGTCTTCTTCTTGTAATCCATCCTATTTCTGGAACAATAATATGTTTTTTCGATCCCAGACATTGGCAGAGCGGCGGAGGTGATTGCCGAGGGTTGGACCTGCTGCTGCTGCTGCTGCTTCTGCTGCTCGCTCCGGTCTCGTCTCTTGCGTCCATCCATTCACTCGCCACGGGGAGGGGAGGGGAGGGGAGAGGGGGGGCTTGGCTTGCCTTGTTGCCGCGGGTTACGCTTGTTGTCAGCCACAATGTCGGAGCACATGCAGCTCTCCCTGGCCCTGTGCAGGATAGGGCTCTACACGGTAAGAAAAAAAACACCAGCTCAGTCTTGTGTGTGTTGTGAGAATAGTGTATTGTGTTGTTGTTTTGTCAGCTGTTTGGATTGTGTTGTGTTTGGGAGCAACTGAGAGAAAGGGAGATAGAGAGAGAGGGGGGAGAGTGGCGTTGCTTGGTCGCAGGGAAGAGGAAGTGTTGAGCGGGTGTCACGCTGGCTCATGCTACAGGTGGATTTTGAACAATCAGAGCAGTCAATTTGACAGGTTTTTTTTGTTATGGAAGTGTAGCTACTCAACGTGTGTGCCTACATATTTGATCTTCCTAAATCGGTGACTTTGAATCGATTTTTATATATTATAGTTTATTTCTATGCCATTGTTTTTAGGCAAGGCAAAGCTAGTTTATTTCTATAGCACAGTTCATAAACAACAGTAATAGTAGTAGCAGCAGTAGTAATAGTAGTAGTAATAGTAGTAGCAGTAGTAGTAATAGTAGTAGTAATAGTAGTAGCAGCAGTAGTAATAGTAGTAGTAATAGTAGTAGCAGTAGTAGTAGAGGTAGTAGAAGTAGTAGCTGTAATAGTAGTAGTAGCAGTAATAGTAGTAGTAGTAGTAGTAGTAGTAGTAGCAGTAATAGTAGTAGTAGCAGTAATAGTAGTAGTAGCAGTAGTAGTAGTAGTAGTAGCAGTAGCCGTAGTAGTAGTAGCAGTAGCAGCAGTAGTAGTAGAAATAGTAGTAGTAGTAGTTCAAATCTATAATTGATGAATATATTTATATTTAGCCTTTTGAGGCGACCAAACCTTTCTTTCATATTCTTTATTTTATGATTATTTTAACAATTCTAAAATAAAATAGAGATTAATGAGTCTAAGTTTCTAGTTGTTATGTCCCGTTACAGTCGGCCAAATGGTGGAACTATGTAATGAACCCATGTAACTAGACTCAAAACATGTATTTTAGTTTTTTAGGTCCACCCTCACTCAGCCAATCAGCTCTCAGCCTGCAGCGTCAAATAGTGGCTCACAGGGCTCTTTCGTACCAGTGTACCTAAAGTCTATTAAATATGAAACAGACAAAAAAACGCCGGACATAATTTAGATTCATGTCAAATCTCAAACGGGACGCTCTAACTACTGGGTTTTATTTTAACTCTGTCAGGGCAGAAGGGTTGTACATTGGCAGATCAGCTGCTGGAAAAGTACACCCAAGGCAAGTTTTTTTGTATGGCACAGTTCATACACAAGGCAACTCAAAATGCTGAACACAACAATACACACAAGGCATAAATAATCACAGTACATAAAAAAAAAAGTGAAGGTACAATCCTACTGCGACGAAGAAGAAATGTTTTTAACCTGGATTTGATCATAGTCAGAGAAGAAGTTGTCTCATTTTTTCAGGAAGACTGTTCCAGATTGTAGTTGCATGAATCTGAAAGGCTGCCTCCCCATGTTTAGTCCTGACTCTGGGCACCAGCAGGAGGCCAGTCCCTGTGCTCCTCAGAGTCCCAGTTGTACACAAACAGAGCAGCTTTAAAGTCTATTCTCTGAGCCACAGGAAGCAGAGACCTGAGACCTGGACTAATGAGATGGTACTTCCTGGTTCTAGTCAGGACTCAAACTAGAGACTGAAACAGGATAAGAATCTCCAAGTCTGCTCTAGACACTATAAATCTGATCCTGGCAATGTTGGTCTAAGTGGTAAAAAAGCTGCAGATGATGTGTTTAT
Source organism: Knipowitschia caucasica (assembly GCA_964034765.1). Taxonomy (NCBI): domain Eukaryota; kingdom Metazoa; phylum Chordata; class Actinopteri; order Gobiiformes; family Gobiidae; genus Knipowitschia; species Knipowitschia caucasica. Next base: position 3,662,056 of record OZ035831.1, read on the forward strand.
TCAAATGTAAGTCTGAGACCTATAGTTTTCCACGTTTATATTCATTTACTCATTTCATTGAATCTCTTCTGAATGAAATACAATGCAGTCTTTTCATTACTGGAGGATGTATGTGATCTACGGAGACACACGTGGGGCACCCTCTTGTTTGCTTCTGCTGCCGTGGCCAATGTCTCAAAGTTTATCAATCATTTAACTCACGTGAAGCAGTTTAAGGTCGTCTCTTAATGTTTTCAAAGAGCCTGTTCTCAATAAAGCGGCACGTTTAGCTCCAGTAAAAAGATCTGCTGGTGACACAAGGAGACGATATCATAAAACTGATTAGTAAAAACAGCTGTAAAACTATTAAAACAACTTTCCGACCATATGACCTTGTAGTATCATTTATTACAGCACCTGCTAAAACCTCAAGCTGCTACTTTTTCCAAGCTCTTTAAACCCTTAGCCTGTATATCAATGCAGCCAATATATGTATTTGTATTGTATTAGAGCGCCCCCTGTGGTGTAGGAGCAGGTTTGGACTCAGCTCTGTCACTGTTGATCTTCAGAGCTGATGACGGACCGCACATTCCTGCTCCCCGATGTGTTTATGTGAACAGCAGAGGGAGCCGATTTGAGAAAGTGCAAGGAAATACACAGAACTTTATGGACCCATTACTTTGACTCTGGAGTTTTAAATTTTTTTTTATTTAAAACGGGACAGTCTACAGGACATTAATCAACATTACACAATGTAAATGTGCCCGAGTTAGCTTAATTAAGCTAATGTTCATCGTAATTTGAGAAGGAATGTTACTGTCAAAATTGCTATGCTGTAACATGAAAAATATGTGAACTGATCAAGACAAGACAATAAATTAACAAAACATAAAATAAAATTGGGTGCGGCGGGTCTTGCTGGTGCTTACATTTGAAAAACGTGTCTTAATTTTAAAGAGAAACTTTAATGCTGCGGTACCAAGTCATGTTTTTTGTTATTCCACCAGAGTATGGAAGTGACACATCTTTACATCTTTACGCAACATTTTTCTGCGTATGTATTAGTCACTATTTGACTCTTTGGGCTGAGAACTGAATGGCTGATGAGGGTGGTTGGTAAACTTTGTCCAGGAGCACCTCCCTATTGGGCTTCATTAAGCTAGCAGGTCAGCATTGTAAGTAAAAAAGTAAACGTCATAGCACCTTTCACAGACCAGGATCACAGGATCAGTCCTTCACAAAAAAAGAGTTACTGTGTCTGTTCGTGTGTGTGTGTTTGAGTGTGTGTGTGCGTTTGTGTGTCTGATTTGAACCCAAGCTAGCTAGAGCCAATCTTTTGTGGACAGGCATCCGCGACGTTAGCTTCATGCCAAAATTGGGGCAGATTGAAAAGTACCGTGTTGCTAAGACGACTGCTAAGGCAAATGAAGGCATCTGATTGGTCCATCCTTCTGGCTCGTACCTGATTATTATAATAATAATAATGATAATAATACATCATACTTATATAGCGCTTTTTTTTGGAAACCCAAAGACGCTTTACAGAAGATGAAATAAGAAAAAAGAAACAAAATAAATTGCTAAAAATAAACAGTTTAGTGTTGGCAGTTTTGAACAGGTGGGTTTTGAGCAGTGAGTCTGAGTTCCTGATGGGTTGTGGGAGTGAGTTCCAGAGAGTGGGGGCAGCTGCAGCTTAGGCTCGGTGCCCCAGATTTGGCACTTTGCTCTGAGGGGAGTGAGGAGGTTGGAGTCTGTGGATCTGAGGAGGTGGAGGGGACAGTGATGATGGAGGAGGTCAGTGAGGTAAGAAGCAGGGACTGGTAGGTGAGGAGGAGGAGGACTTTGTATTGGATAAGAGATGAGATAAGATAGGCACTGGAGAAATGTACATGTCACATTTGGCATAGATAGAGTCACTCGGATTGTGCAAAAAGACAGAAGTGTGCAACATTTTAAAGGTTAAAATTATAGTCTGTGCAGGATATAATTATGTACAATAAAAAAAAATGCGCAATGCGACATAGAGAATGGCAAAGAGAATATCAAAATGAGAACACCAGGATCACAGAAAGCACTAAACCACTATTTTGCAATCCCAAAATGGTGACTGCTTACTTTACTTTTCAATGCAAGTCAATAGGAGCCAGAGCCAAACGTTGTCCACACTCACGGGTTTTAGCATTGTCCGTCTATATGTCCTTTATACTATACTGTCACTCACATCACCTCAACGTTTTTGGAGTTTTTCCCACGCTGTGTGAAAAGTTATGTTTCCGACAGCTTCCGTTGGTTCTCAAAGACAGGATGGGAGCAGCTCGTGCCCCTCCTGGTCTCCAAATACCCCACGCTTAAAAATAACTGCGAAAAGAACAGGTTGAGTAATGACCAGTCGCGGTGTCACTTTGCAGAGATAACCTCGCTGCTAAATTATTATTGAGTTTCATTTTGGTTAATCTCAGGTCTCACAATTTACAACATTTTAAAAATTGCTTCTAATCCAAAAGAGAGAGAGAGAAGAAATTGTCTATAGCAACATGATCTGGACCCAGGAATTTCTTTGCAGACCTCTTGGCGGAGGTCTGCACTCTACAAGTGCTTGGTCCAATCAATGCTGACGTAGATGTTTGCAGAACATATTCGATATTAGACACATTTAAAAAATCTATTTCTAAGCCCCTTCAGCTTTTAGTTTTAAAACCGGTTGAGTGCCTAGTCTTCCCGCGAGCATGAGACAAAACGTATTTTATCGATATACTTTTTTGTTGATTTTTTTAAAGATTTTGTATGATTTTTTTGTGAATATTTATTTATATATTATAATTTATGTATATATATTTTGATCTGTGTTTTTAAATTGCTCTTGTGAAGCACTTTGAATTGCCTTGTACATGGATAGTGCTATATGAATAAATGATAGGTCTTATTTTATCTTTAGAAAACCTTTTTATAGGAATAAATACATATTCAAATACATGTTTCTATTTTTAATTTGTACTGTATAAAAATCCAAGATGAAAACAGTCCATAACAGATAGATCATTCTGTATCTTGCACTGGGATTATTTATTATTTATTTTGATGCTGGTGTGATTGTTTTAGATGCCTTGTTTATGAACTGTGCTATACAAGTAAATAATGTTGCAAGGACAAAGACAGTTTTTTCCTTCTTCCTCCTGTCGGAAGTCCAGGAGACGTTTTATTGGTGTGTTTTGTGATTCATTGAAAGGCCGGGCTGATGTGTGACTGATTAAAATGGAGCGCCAACAATATGTGTCTAAATATGTGACATTTCCTATGGCACGGCAGTCTTATTCTTAATTTGGACTGAGAGAGACCAGAGAGAGAGCGGGGAGAGAAAGAGAGAGAGCGGAGAAGGAGAGCGGAGAGGGACATGTGAGAGAGACAGCAGAGAGGGAGAGAGACAACGAAGAGGGAGAGGGACAGTGGAGAGAGAGAGAGAGAGAGTGGAGAGAGAAAGAGCAGAAAGCAAGAGAGCAGAGAGAGAGCAGAGAGAGAGAGAGAGCAGAGAGAGAGAGAGAGACCAGAGAGAGTGAGACCAGAGAGAGCGAGACTGAGACCAGAGAAAGTGAGAGACCAGAGAGAGCGAGAGACCAGAGAGAGCGAGAGACCAGAGAGAGTGAGAGACCAGAGAGAGTGAGAGACCAGAGAGACCGAGACCAGAGATGGATACTGTATAGTGTGGAACAGATAAGGGTTCTCTTCTATTTTCTTTTTATGTATTTAATTTTTTATTCAGACTCACAGAGAGTCCATACAACACAAAAACAGACAGAATTATCTAATCTGTAGGTTCCCTGAGAGAGGATGAGCCATTTTACTTTACATTGAGGTCTATGGGAACATCTCCTTTAAAGCCAGTGTGGATTTAAACTGCAGTGCTATGTGTCCATGTAGATAGATGGATGGATGGATGGATGGATAGAGACTTTATTGATCCCTTGTAAGATAAATTCAAGTGTCCAGCAGCTAAAATACATCCATACAAACATGAATATAAAAATAATTCAAAAAAACACGTTGCTACTCGAACTACTTTGGAGACAAATTTTAGCATCAACACCGTATCCACAAAATAAAACACATCCGTGAGTGGTGACTAAATTATCTGTGTATGTGGAGGTCATTCAGGTATCTTTGTCTCCCTCTGCTGGCGCTGGCAGGAAACGCGTCTCCATAATCCCTCCCCAGGTCACGTGTCTGCAGTCTGACGTTTATAACCAGACCCTTTTTCTGTGAATAGTTTTAGACCTGTTTTCAGCTGGAGTGAGTCTTTGAAAAGCCAAATAGCACAAGACTGATCTGGAACTTGACCGACTTTTGTCAAAAGTGTCAAACTGTTGTTGAGTCCTTTGGCAAGACACTCGCCCACATGGCCTGCTGTACCAAGTGGATGAATGATGCCAGGTGAAATGTCTTTGTGTGTCCAAAAAGCACTATACAAAACTGTTGCATAAAAATGTCAAAGGAAAGTGATGTTTATATTATTTTTAATAGTAATAATTGTCTTTAAAAGTTAAATGTGTAGATTTTTTTCAAGTCACAGAAATGAAGACTTGGAGTTTTTCATGTTATTGGTTTTTGGTGTTGGTCTTGTTGCTGTTACTGTAAGATTTTAAATTCAACGTGTATTTGTGTCCCCACACTTAAGATACATGTACAAATGACATGTGATTCAGTTCAATGTTTTTTTGTATAGTCCTAAATCACAACAGAAATCACAAACTTGTCGATTTACCAAGAGCAGATCAGAGAATCAAACGGTTCGAACACAGGAAATACAATATTATCGAACACAGAAGCCGTTGGTTCATTGGGAGCGGGGTGAGACTAAAGATCTCTTCTGATGGAAATGTTAATGCTGATTAGTTACAAAAACAATGGACACCGAATACAAACAGTGTTTTACTCAAAAACATAACTGAGTCTGCCGTAAGACACTGGATACACAAGAACTTTATTTGTACTTGATAAAAACAGTGAGAGTCAAAACAAAACACTGTCCCTTTAATTGTACTCACCATTCATTCATAAATTGGTGAGTTTGTTTACATGCTCAGGCTGTCATTCCCCGACATGTCCTCTAGGTGGAGCCATCAAATCACTAATAACCTGAGACCAAAGCTCCTCCGTCACATTCGTTTGTCTTTAATACTTTTAACAAGCAACAGGCGCCAGAGAAAAAGCACTTTCATGATGAATATGGTTTAGTCCATCATTGTTGTCTCCACTTTGAATAATGTGAACCATGCAGACGCAGCTCTATTGTCTCAGTGGGTCAGCTGAGGGTAACAGTCAGACTGAGTCTGTGTCCTGTCATACATGTATTTCCTCATAACTCACCAGTTTGTATGAAAGAGTTGAACTGTAAGCAGCTGTGGAAACTCTGTCTCTGCACAACGGCTCCGTTCACCTTCGTCAAAGGCTTTTCTCGGTCCCCCTGGTTTCCTTGACACATGGTGCACGCTGTCTTGTGTCTTGTTTTGCAGATGGCACTAAAACTCAAACGTGAGGACTAATAGCTGGGCCTTGGTGTCCTAAAATCTTCAAAGTTAAACATCAGTAGAAAATCAGGCTGGATTTGCAAAAATCAGCTCCAACCCTCGGGTGAATGAGAACCACATTGTGTTTGAATACTTCCTCGCATGAGGGCTTAATATCAGTGTGTTGTTGGTGGACGTTGGTCTGTGTGGCTCTGCAGTGGTTTTCCCATCGCAGTCATCATCAGCAGGTCTCTGGAGAGGAAGAGCCTCAGCCTCCTGCACTGTGCAGTGTCACAGGTGAGGTCTGTGGAGCATCAGGATCTGGTCCTTCCTGTCTTTGACTAAGTAAATGTTTCCCTCTGTGCTCAGGCGTTTATGAAAGATCCTTTCGCAATCTGCCGCCGCTGCAGCACATGTGTCCATCAGCCTCTGAGCGGTGGGAGAGCTGCTGTAAACAGGACTGTGGTCTGCTTTAGAGAAACACTTTCTAACAGTTTGTGTTGAATGTTGAATGTTCATGTTAAATGTTGAAGACAAATGCTTCTGACTCAGACACGGTTTTATTTTTAGTGAAGACTGTTCTTTGTTCACTGTTTGCTGCTGTCATTAGCTGCAGATGAGTCTGAGTCACAACGTGACACTGAAAAAACACATGTGGCATCAATACACTCTGCTCTGTGTGTGCTCTACAGTCTGCTCTGTGTGGACTCTGCAGTCTGCTCTGTGATGACGGAGGACTCAGACTGTAGAACGAGTACAGAGGACTCAGGACTGTGGCTAAAACTTGACAATTGTACAAAAATAGCTACGTTCAAATGTCCAAACAATAATTATTTAGGCCCAAAATATATAATTTTATCTTAGTGAAATATACGTCAATATTTTGCTGCAGAAAACTGGGGCAGAGTGAGAGAAACACGTGGGCTGTGTTTGTGAATCGGTACAAACTCACACCTGTGTAAAGGCGTCACTGTTACGTCTCCATTAGACCCGGGGCATCAGAACTCTGGGGCTGCAGTCTCTCCACAGCGACACGGGGGAGTATTATTTATTACTCCTCCGTCTTTGAAAATCCCAGGCCACGGATCTGTGTGGTCGAAGCCCGTCACACACACACAAAGCTTGGATCTCCCTGTCATGCATTTTTGCTTAATTGACTGTTTTGATGTTGCTATTTTCCCCACACGATAGTCCTTCTCGTCCCGCCCCCCTCCTCACCCGCCTCCTCCCCCCGTCGAGCCGCTTTCACTGGAGATGGTTTGGGGCCCTCAGTGTCAGTACTAGCACAACATTACTTTTTTTTCCTTTTTTTTTTTTTTTGGAGGAAAGGAGCGAGAGGCGAACCGGTACCAGGGCAAACGTACGAGCCGCGAGGAGGTGGGACTTTTTGTCTGAGGCTTTGAAAGGAGGAGGCCACAAACATCACGAGGGGTCTCCCGTATTTGCATAATTAACTGTTGACACTAACTGTGCTTAATGAAGGCCTATTGAAGTCATTGACCCTCGCACACAGGCGCCTCTGGGAATGAGACAGCGGCTCCTCCGGCAAAGGTTAAAACAATGTGTCTGGTTCACTTCCGACAAATGTGCCGGAACGCCCCCGAGTCGCGAGGTATCAGATACGGACATGGAACTGCGGACCTGCGGGTTGTCAGCGCCGTCCACCGCTGTTTACAGAGATTTCTGTTTAATATCCCCAGTCAAGATCCAGTCATCTCAACACTAAGGATGCATTTGAACTCATTGAGCGACTACACAAACTTATGCAGTCACTATTGGTCCAGTAATTTTGTATTTATTCTTTTTTTTATATGTAATTTAACTCCTTGAGGACTACACAAACCAGGGGCGCAAGTATTGAAAATCTTAATAAGTATGGAATTTTGAAACACGGTATTCAAGACCTTGAAAAGTCTTGAATTTTGTGTGAAAGTATGGAAAAAGATTGTATGGTAGAATTTTACAGTATGCTCAAAGGCATTGTGAAATGAGAAATGGGAAGGTAGGCTAAACAACTGGTCACGTACTGTATTAGCTTGTACTGAATGATCCAATCAACGCTTGCTTAGCCGAGTCTGGCACATTTTCGTGATGTCACTGATCAAATGGTCTATTGACACCTAGCTAGCCTAGTGGTCAACAGAAATAAGTCGTTGCGTGTTTTCGAGTTTATGTTCTTTTCGGGTTTAAGGTCTCGGGAAATAAAATATCAGTTTTTAAAAAGTCTGGAAAATGTCTGGAATTTTAATTTGGAAAAAGAGCAAGCACCCTGACAAACTTATGCAGTCACTATTGGTTTATTATTTTATATTTAATCTTCTTTCATTATGTATTTTTGTTATTGAACTCATTGAGTGACTTCACAAACGTATGCAGTCACTACTACATATTTTTGGGCGGATAGCACTGTTGTTTCCATTAAGAAGGCACTCTTGTTTTTCATTAAGAAGGTCCTGGGTTCGAATCCCGGTCTGAATAGGGCCTTTCTGAGTGCAGTTTGTATGTTCTCCCCGTGTCTGCGTAGGTTTCCTCGGGGTGCTCCGGTTTCCCCTACCACTTGCACAATGGGTAAAAGCCTTCTGCTCCGGTGGTCCTGGGTCCCCGGGTGCTGTTACTACGGCAACCACTGCTCCTGACGGAAGCCTTAGTGGCGTCAGGATGGGTCAAATGCAGAGGATTGTGACAATAAAATGCACATTTACGTTGATCTTCTTCCAGATTTTGTCTCCTTGTTTAATCCGGTTTTATCGTCTCCAAATCTAAAATCTACATCTTTTGTAGTGTTTGAAAAGTTTCTGCTTCGAATTGTACTTTTCCCTCTCTTCTATAATGCGACTTTTACATTATTTGTCCTTTTCATTTTATGTTTTGAATTTAAACAGTTTAGTGGTGACTTCATAATTCTATGTTGAAGTACTTTCAGCATTGCAGTATTTTCCTGTACTTTTTCATTTATATTTTCTGCAGTTCTTTCAATTTTCTGATCTTCACGTTGGTTGAACTCATCATTCAACTTTTGTAGTATTTGCAGTATTTTCAGGACTACAAGTTGTACTTCTTTCTTATATTTATAGTGGACCTTTTAAAAAATGGTGTACATACAGTATATATATATATATATTTGAATCTTTGTAATTTTATGTTTTGACTGTTTTTGATCTTTTTGGTGTTTTGCAGTAACTTCAGCCATTGTACCATATCGTTTATGTCTCTATGGACTGTTTATTGCTCAACTCAAATATCGTTTAAGAGTAGAAATGGCATTTTACCCAGAGCACGTTCATGTGGTCAGTCTGAAAATTCACATTATTGGGAGATTATTGGGTTTTGGGTTTGAGATTAAGAAATAGCAAATATTATGTGGTGAAAAATGATGCCCCGTTGGAACTGTTTTCTTGTAGAGTGAGTTTGTAACAACTATCGCTTTGATTCAATCTGTTAAACAATATCAAAAGACACACAAAGCGACTATTGACACCTGGCTCTTACAGAATTAACACTAGCTGTGGTTTGGGGCAGATACTAGAGGGGAAAAAAGAAAACACATTTATATTCAAGTTATTTTATGAAAGACAGAATAAAGTCTAAAGTCAGATAAAAAGCATCTATACCTATACCGTCTAAACCTTTCCTCCCTGTAGGAGAAATCCAGGTGTCCAGCAGCAGAAACACATCTATCCAAACAAACATCAATCAATACATAATCCTTTAAGTTGCTTGTTGTACAGGCTGAGAGGAGCCTGTTGCAATGTAGCTACATTAGTGTTAGCACAAGGGGTTGGAAATGCTTATCTGATTCCAAAACACATACCACACAACCATCCATCCATTTTCTTCCCCTTTATCCATTTCAGGGTCAGGGGTGGCAGTCAGAGCTGCACTCAGTACACTTAGCACCAGCCCCTCACTGATCCTCCTGCAGGTGCTGAGTCCACAGGAGCCTTGATTATTCAGCAGGGGCTTCAGGCAAAGTCGGGTTAAGTGTCTTGCCCAAGGACACAACGACAGCAGACATCAATGGGAGTCGGGAAGTAGGTCTTGTGGCGGGCTTAAACCCACAACCTTCAGGCCCAAAGGCCAATGCTCTACCAACTGAGCCACTGTTGCCCTCATACCACGTGACACAATACCACACAATACACACACACACACACACACACACACACACACACACTGCTATAATAATATCATGTAGAATTCAAAAATTACTGTTTTATCAGTAATACATAACATGACACTACAATGGTTTAAGACAGACACAACACACACGCACACACACTCACTTGGATAACACACACACATTCACACACGCTCACACACACGTAGACTCAGGCCCAAACACTCTCCGACCCTACCCCTCTCTCTCACTCCTCGCTCTGTGCTCTCTCTCTCATCCATTATAGGCACGTTTTATGTTTAATTCCCTCAATAAAGTAATGTTAAGTCCAACCACGCCCACGATTTAACTCGCGATCCTCAAAACTGTTTAAACCCAATCAACAATCACAGCACAATCCAGGTTAATAGATTTGTTCACAGTTGACAGAGCGTGCAGTCGTCAGAATCTAATGAAATCATCAGAATCAGGAAGATAACTGTGTGTGTATCTGTGTGTGTATCTGTGTGTGTGTAACTGTGTGTGTATCTGTGTGTGTATCTGTGTGTGTATCTGTGTGTCTATCTGTGTGTGTAACTGTGTGTGTATCTGTGTGTGTATCTGTGTGTGTAACTGTGTGTGTAACTGTGTGTGTAACTGTGTGTATCTGTGAGTCTAAAGTGTGTGTAACTGTGTGTGTAACTGTGGGTAACTGTGTGTGTAACTGTGTGTGTAATGGCCGCCGTGAGAGCTCCGTTCGCTGATGTCTCATTTTTAAGCATAAGATGTAGTTATTAAAGGGTCAGATGGAAATGTGTTATCGGATGTAAGTAGGGCAAGTATTCTCTCTGGTCCAGCCTTTTTGTTTCTGTGAGTAGGGGTACCCTCCACCCCCTCTGGTTCTTGCACACTGGTTTCAGGGCCTTCAAAAGGGGGCCCCTAAAGCTTTGATCCTCTACATGGGTGTGGAAAAACATCTTTTGCGTTATACTGTGTCCGGGAAACCAACATTTTCAGGGCAACTATTTTGTGCGACCAAAACATTCAACCGTCGGCGTTGGGATTTAGTTTTTTCCGTGGTTCGCAATCGCAGTGTGTGTTGTGAGGTCAACTCTGAGTGAGTTTATGAAGGAAACCAGTGAAAAGAAGTTCTTTGGGTGTAACTGGGTTGATACAGTTACACTGTTGGTAGATCATTGGCCTTTAGGCCTGAAGGTTGTGGGTTCGATCCCACCTCGACACCTTCTCCACCGACTCCCACTGAGGTCGTTGTGTCCACTGAGGTCAGATTGCACATGGGTTACTTTGTTTCTTTTTGATGCCCCTTTTCCATCAATGTAATACTGCCTGCCCTTGTCGGCCGATTTATATCTTGGGCCAGACTTTTGTGGGTTCCCCGGCGAAATCTGGAGACAAATCTGGAGGTAGCAACGACTTAGCAACAACTTAGCAACCAAAGAGGCGAAGAATAATTTCTTCCCGCTCAGTGCTATTCAACAGCCGAAGCCTATTTCAGGTACATACGGCACCTGATTGGTCTGTTAGGGGAAATTCAGTTTATTTGCCATTTGCAGTAAAACCTCATTGGAATACATACGCAAAAGTCCCTCAGACAAAAATATAGAATAAAAGAATTTTTCAAATTAGATTCAGATTCAGATCCAGACGGATAGTTGTGGAAAGACGCTGTTAGCATGTCGAGATCTCCTGCATCTCAGCGAACGAGATCTTCTGCCAGAGGGAAGAAGCTGGAACTGAGCTCGAGGAGTTTACTTTCCAATGTTTATCTATTGGAGCCGGAGCGAGTTGGAGCAAAACTTCGTCCATGAGTTTGAAAAGTCAACAGGAGCCAACTTCCCTCTCGGGCCTAATGGAGCTGTAGCTGGAGGGTTGGTTATAAAAGTTTCTGTCACTGACCTGGAGGTTTACTGCCGATGCCGCCTCCCGCACACTTTACTGTCCAAATGAAACCATCACCGCTGCGGGAGAAGCAGCCCACTCACCCACAACAATAGAGAATGTCAGGCTGCCGTAATCCCCAGTGATGAGGCTTAATCATTTTTTTTTTGGGCCACAGAGCGAGGAGGGACAGGAGCTCTGATGCAGCCTTGCAGATATGCAAATTAAAGGCTTCATGTTCCAGATTCGGTGGTAACTTCATCTCTGAGCGCTTTGATCCCAGTAAAGGGAGAAGTTTGGGACGTTTGTTATTGTTATTTCTCAGCGCTAATGTTTTTCGAAAGCTCTGTTTGGACGTTTGCCAATGGCCACCAGGCTTTGACACGAGCCCAGATTTAAGTCTTAATTGTAAAACTGTATATGGACAATGCTAACCCGCTAGCTCAATGAAGGTCAATAGGGAAGGGCTCATTGACAAAGATTTACTCCAACTTGCTCCGATTGATTTACATTAAAACATACTGTATATTAGGAGTAGACTGAACGCGCACTGTTAATGCAAAACATTACTTTACAGGCCCTTTTTAGTGTATTTGAATTCCATCTCGTCCTTGGTTGTTTATCACACCAACTTCTACCATGTAATTTCCCCATCTGGACGTATTGGAGTTATACAGCTTTAAATAAAAAAATGTTTTGACCCACGCCGCGGCAAAAAAGGCCTTTGTTTTGCATGTTTTCAATGACCCCTCAGTTGATTATGGCCTGAACATAATGGTGTGAAAAAACACACCTAATATAAAGTCACAGGGTCAAATCTTTACATCCAGACAAGCAAAATAATACATTGCGATACGCTGGGTGCTTGTCCCACGGTGAATCCTTTGAATTAACTTTTTTGTGCATAATTCTGGTCGGATCAGGCAAATGATTCGACCTGTAAGTTCATCAACAAATACACTGTATGTCGTTTATCTGACAGTTGCCCGGTAGGCGGTCGCGAGAGTGGCGAGGGTTATCATCGCTGCTTGCGGCTTTAATTTGATAACGTTTTTTGCAAATCCAGAAATGAGCCATGAAAAATGACCAATCAGGTGCCTCCATTCCCAGAGCACCAAAGACGGTCTACTACTTCTTCCTTCTATAGTCTTTAACAGAAAACCTTCGGCCGTTTTTAATTCAACACGAATGATGTTACAGCGTCACACGACTGTAACCATTAATGGACTAATTGAGACGACTTAAAAAGAGTGAATCATAATCTCTCCATCCGTCTCAGCAGAATATGAATCATAATGGCAAAATGAGTCAGTTATGTTTTCATAATTATATTAGTGAACGATAGACTCAGCCGTATGACCTTTCACATAAGAACGTGGCTTTGTGTAAAATACCTAAAGAGTTACGACTGAGTTACGAGTCTCAACATTGTTTAAATTTAAAGAGAAAATAAGATGTAGAGATCCTTTAATCATCCCACAGTGGGGAAATGTCAGTGTTGCATCACCAGTTACAGAACCGTAGGACTGAGGAGCAGACAACCAAAGATCTCTAGCTTAAGCATGATAAAGAAGCCAGTACAAAATACTGAATATTCTGTATATTTTAGTGAAATACATCTGTACATGTTAGCAGCATGAGGAGCAAATGACAAAAAATGAGGAGGTCCGGGATCTGTTTTTTATTTATTTTACTGTTGGTTGACTGTGTAAGCGACTCGACAGGGTTCACGTGTTTTCATACCAAGTCAAAATACGGAAGCTCCCCTCAGCGTCTGCCCTTTGACCTTCGGAAAACCACAACATCAAGGAGTGGAGAATCACTCACTTCAGCTTTCTGTTCAGTTTGAACATAGCTGCACAAAAAGTCTCGTAAAATATCCATAAAGGCTCTGATTAAAATGTACAAAGTCTTCGTTAAGACTAAATAAAATACTAAATAGCTTCTACAATGATTGATATTGCGACAGGCCTCGTTAAAAAATGTATTTAAAATGTACAATAGACATAATTTTGCGTGTCAACTCAGCGACTAAAGAAATGTAGGTTGGAGACTTTTTCTTCCGGTTTTGAGAGAATTAAGAAGTAAGTAATGTTTATTCATATAGCGCATTTAACAGACCAAGGTCTCCGAAAGCGCTTGACAATGTTCCGATATTTTTCCATTCCCTCGCACAGTGATGACGGAACCGAGACGCCGAACACACATCAAACCCTCAGCCAACCCAACTAATATATATACTTTGTTGTCAATCAGAATGTAATGAACGTCGTGTGAAGGTACTTTTCTCTCCATCGTTTGTACGTTAGTCCTGGGAAGAGTCCACAGAGCAGCGAGACGGTCCCAGCCTTAACGAGAATGGCATGCAGAGCGCTCCCCTCACTGTACCGCGCTCCCCCACCGCGGCTTCAAAGTGGCAAAAAACAACAACAAGTGAAGGGGAGAAGATGAATGAGGATGAATGAATGTGGCCTCAGCTCCCTGCCCCCCACCCAGAGCCGGAGCGCACCCTACAGTGGCCCTGTCCCCGCCCCCATCGCCGCTTTACGGGCCTGTGTTATGACTGTTGCCGGTGTGTATTACACACAAATCTGCGCTGCTTCTCCGCCGGGACAGCCATATAAAGGGCTGTCATCTCCAAAGGTCACGAGTGAGTCCTCCACACAAGTGTTGTCCCGACACCCAGTCTGGAAAAATAAAAACGTCTGGTGCTTGGACCCATCTGTGTCCTGTGCCTCTGCATGTCCTTTCCCTTTCGCTCTCCCCCTCCTCCCCCCTCGCCCCCCTCCTTCTTCCACTCGGTCTGTTTAATAACATAACTCATCCGCACTATTTACAATGTTTACTGAGGGCAGATAAGTGTTGCTTCCTGCCCGACGCCTCACCGCTCACCCAACAAGACGCCTGCATGTGCGCGCCTATGTTAGATTCATTATAGTAAACCGGCTTAAATAGATAGTGAGGAGGGAATGTGTTCTGCAATCTGTTGAAAAGATGTTTTTAGCCCCATTCATGCATGTTTGAATTATTCATTATAGGAGTGGGAATTGGCAAAAAATCGGATAACTTGATAGTATTGCGATTCTTAATATATTGCGATACAGCAAGTTTTGCGATTCGATTCTCCGATATATTGTGATTCATGTCCCTCATATTATTCATTACAGAAATAGAGGAAAATAAGACTCAACTCAAAAATCACATTTGTTTTGGTCTTCACATGAACTGAAGGGTAAAAACTATGTCCTTGAACATTCAGAACAGACAGACGGACACATTAAAGGGGAGCTCCCAGCACTTACATCCTTCACATACAACAGACTAGAGTCAAAAACGGTAGACATCATACTGCAGGGGCCTCCAACCTGTGGCTCAGGAGCTACCAATTGCTCGGTAGCCCCTTTCAGGTAGCCCCCCAAAGGATTAAGAATTCAACAAATGATCTTGAATGAACACATTTTGAGTAGTAGTAGTAACAGTATAAACATAGAGTTTTACAGTATTATGGTACTTTTTACGTGTGTTCTCCATGTTTTGTCGTAATTATAAGATTGATTTTTATTACGACTGCAAAAAGGAGTAGCTCTCTACCTCTTCTTGACAAGTAGCTCTCCGATTGTAAAAGGTTTGAGACCCCTGTCATAGAGGAACATACATCTCAGATGGAAATGACCAGAGTAAACTCAAAGAAACCACAGAAGTGAAACACATCATGAATTAATAAAATATTTCAATACTTCATCAAATCAAATATCGCAATACTAGGGAATTGGTTTTGTTTATATTTGAACTGAGTGGTTAGCGCTCTCGCTTCTCAGCAAGAAGGTCCTGGGTTCGAATCCCGGTCGGAACAGGGCCTTTCTGAGTGGAGTTTGCATGTTCCCCCCTGTGTCCGCGTAGGTTTCCTCCGGGTGCTCCGGTTTCCCCTACCACTAAAAACATGCACAATAGGTCTGAATGTGAATGAGAGAGTGAATGGATGGTGCTGATTGGAGCTGATGGTCCAGTGTGTTCTGGACTCGCTTCTGTCCTCACCGTGTCTGGAATGATTGGAACAACATCTGACTCTGAACATTGTAAAGCCTTTGGGTCTGTACCTTGGTCTGTAAAATGCGCTATATAAATAAACATTACTTACTTACTTTTTTACTGAACAGTATTTAACCGCATTTGCACAGTATAAACTTGTACATGTACTGAAAAAATCCTGGTAAATATATATATATGTTTTGTTATTTTAAACATTATATTTTCTAATCTATTTTAACTTCAGTTCAAATCAAAAATAACTTCCTCTCCGCTCCTGAAGTCGAGCTCATTATGAAAAACTTTAATTGTAAGTGAGGAGTCCCCAGTGAGTGTCCGGGAATGTAACACGAAGCAGTCTGCAGCGGCTGGACTCCGCACTCTCCCACTTTTATTATCTCTAAAAATACTGGGCTGGTTTCTAAAGAGGGCTCACGCTCGCCGGCTTCACGTCAGGTGCATCACAGCTGACCTCACACAGCTCTGACCACGGCCTCTGATTATGTTCAGGACTCAGATTGTGCAAAAGACAGAAGGGTGAGACATATTTAAGGTTCAAAATATAGTCTGTGCAGAAAAAGATTATGGACAATAAAAGAAAGAGTGGCCGTGCAGGTTTTTCAGTCGTAATTTCAACGGGACTAACCTGGTTAAATTATAAAAATGTTCAAACACAATTAATTCATTTTATTCCGTTAAAGATAGAGATTTTATACTTGTTTCTTTGATGCTAGAGAATTTGTTTTAGTTTAATTAGTAAAGTTATTGTTCACTTATCTTGTGCTGTGTGCTCCTCATTCCTACTGTTCTGTAACTTGTGACGCAACACTGACATTTCCCCGCTGTGGGACTGTTCATGCTGTAATTTACCTACAGTCAATCCTGACAAAAACACATGAACACAAAACACATCGTTCCTGCACTTTTTATTCTTGGTTGCATTCCAATGTGACCAGGTCTGTAGAGAAAGAGCACCAGCTCAGCCCGGCCTCCTTCCACAACATGTCTGACCTTAGTATCAGCTCCGTTTGATTCGACTAGACCACATCTTAATATGCAGATAGGACAGGAAGAACCAACACAACAAAAGGACAGTGAGACATGGCCTTCTCCATTAGCATCCTCAAAGCTTCCTCCTGGCATCAACATACGGCCCCCCCAAACACGCTGGAGTCAACAGTGGATTACCATACAGCCATTTTAGCTTACAGTATTTAATTTAGCCACAAATGATTTCCTAAAATGATCATTTAAATAACATTACAATGTTAGGGACAAATAAAGGATTTCTTCATCTTAATCTGAATCTTAATTTTCTACTTCTACTATTTCTGGATGGGGGTGGCACTTTTGAATGTTCTGGAAAACGGCTGCAAGTCCTAACTAGCTCTGAAACAATGTTGTTTTGTGTTTTACAATTTTTATTTTTATTGCTTTTTTCTACCTGAGATGTTGCTGTAGTACAGTGTTCATGGTTCTGCACTGGTCCAGACCAGAGCAGAGAGGATTCATGGTCCGAACCAAGTGGATCAGAAGAAATTCCACTGGAGGAATGCTAACTTTTTGAAAAATGCTTATGAACAATTTAGCATTTTATTTTGGACTAGAGCAGAGAAAATGTTCCGAATCAAGCAGCTCCAGGACTCATGGTGCTTTCAGACCGGATCATGCGTTGCGTCGGGTTTCAATGCAAAGTCTATGGTGGCGCGCGTTCGACCGTCACAACGCACGGACTTGGCGGGAAAGTGAAAAGGGAGGAGCAGGAGCAAAAAATCAACGCCCACAGGAGATGGATTCTGCTCCTCCTTTCCTTGGGACGTTCGTGCGACAAATGGGGGACTCATTGGGAAAATATGCGTTGTCATGCTCTCGTGACCTTATGCAACGGCTTCGAGTGTGTTCGCCGATGCAGAAATTCCGTTTAATGATATGAAAAAACGTATGGCGCACCTCCGTGAACACATACTACTGTTATATAAAGCTTGTGGAATGTCTGTGAGCAAAGACACGCTGCAAAGCTGCATATTGGAGAAGATCTGTACACAAGAAGCCGCTAGCATAGCTCTGTTAGCATTAGAGCCGGCCGGCTACTTCCGGTACTTCCGGCTCGCGTCAGGACGTTCTGGTGTGAAGTCCTCTGCGTCTGAAAACTAGCGAATGCGCGTCTGGTGAGCGGGGCTTCCGCGTTTCAACGTTGGCGGTCTGAAAGCCCCATAAGGGCTGTAGATCCAGGACTCAGGCTGTAGATCCAGGACTCAGGCTGTAGATCCAGGACTCAGGCTGTAGATCCAGGACTCAGGCTGTCGATCCAGGACTCAGGCTGTAGATCCAGGACTGAGGCTGTAGAACGAGGACTCAGGCTGTAGAACGAGGACTGAAGCGGCTGTAAAGGGGGAGGGGGTGCAGCCCACTAGTCCAGCCCTGGGATTTCATTATCTAAGTTGTTCAGAAATATGGCGACCCGGTGGTGCAGTGGTTAGTGCATATTGGGTCCTGGGTTCCACCTCAAATTCAGATGAAGTTTTTTTTTGCCATTGTTTACCAAAGTACACACCAGAGCTCTTGTCACTCCAGGGCTTTACTGTGTGGAGTTTGCATGCTCTCTCTATGTCTGCGCAGGTTTCCTCCAGGTGCTCCGGTTTCTTCTACCACTAAAAACATGTACAATAGTCCCCCACACATCCCCACTCCTGCTCTCCTCTCTCTCTGGGGCCAGGACTCCCTTGAATCAGTCTCAGTGGGACTTTTCTGTTTAAATAAATATAGATAAATAAGATTCGGCCAAACTGCTGCGGGCAGAACAACTCTGTCTTTCGAAATGACTGATCGTAAAATATGTTTTATTATTCTGCGTTCTGATGTTACTGATACTGAGGTCAGCTTGACATGGTCGACATTCCACCGCCCAGCTACCTCACATGATTAATCACTTTACTCTCTTTTACAAAACATTGTCATTTTTAGCACAAAATATTTTCTTTATTACCCAGTGGCTTTCAGCGCACGCCGCTATGATATATATTGCGATACAGGGGTCTTTCGATTTGATATATTTATGAACTGTTCAATACGGTTCGGTAAAATATATAGACTTATGCTGTTGTCTCAGAGGAGTTTACAAAATTGTCGATTCGCCAACAACAGATCCGAGAATCAAACCGTTCGAACACCGGAAAGGCAACATTATCAAACACATAGAAGCCATTGGATCATAAAGAGCACGATTACCGCTGCACAGAAATGTTTATAAATGTTCTTAAATGTCCCGGGCCCTCACTGTCCTTAGACCTGACTGCATCTACAAGGAACGAATCCAAAAAATATATATACAAAATTATGGAAAAAAGTGAGAAACCTTGTTGAGGTTCACAGGCTGTAGATCCAGGACTGAGGCTGTGGATCCAGGACTGAGGCTGTAGATCCAGGACTGAGGCTGTGGATCCAGGACTGAGGCTGTGGATCCAGGACTGAGGCTCTAGACCCAGGACTGAGGCTCTAGACCCAGGACTGAGGCTCTAGACCCAGGACTGAGGCTCTAGATCCAGGACTGAGGCTGTGGATCCAGGACTGAGGCTGTGGATCCAGGACTGAGGCTCTAGACCCAGGACTGAGGCTCTAGACCCAGGACTGAGGCTCTAGATCCAGGACTGAGGCTGTGGATCCAGGACTGAGGCTCTAGACCCAGGACTGAGGCTCTAGACCCAGGACTGAGGCTCTAGACCCAGGACTGAGGCTCTAGATCCAGGACTGAGGCTGTGGATCCAGGACTGAGGCTGTGGATCCAGGACTGAGGCTCTAGACCCAGGACTGAGGCTCTAGACCCAGGACTGAGGCTCTAGATCCAGGACTGAGGCTGTAGATCCAGGACTGAGGCTGTAGATCCAGGACTGTGGCTGTAGATCCAGGCCTGAGGCTGTAGATCCAAATCAGACCTGGAGATTCTTATCCATGCATTTGTCTCCAGTAGGTTAGACTACTGCAATGGCCTGCTCACAGGTCTGTCCAAACAGGCTGTAAAACAGCTGCAGTACATTCAAAATGCAGCAGCTCGAGTCCTGACTAGAACCAGGAAGTACGACCACATTAGTCCTGACTAGAACCAGGAAGTACGACCACATTAGTCCAATCCTCAGGTCTCTGCACTGGCTTCCTGTGGCTCAGAGAATAGACTTTAAAACAGCTCTGCTTGTGTACAAGTCTCTCCATGGCCTCGCACCAAAATACATTAGTGACATGTTAGTCCCATATGAACCAGCCCGGACTCTGAGGAGCACAGGAACTGGACTCCTGTTAGTGCCCAGAGTCAGGACTAAACATGGGGAGGCTGCTTTTCAGATTCATGCTGCTAAATCTGGAACAGTCTTCCTGAAAATGTGAGAGAGGCGTCTACGTTGACAATGTTTAAATCCAGGTTAAAGACTCTTCTGTTTGCCTGTGCATTCAACTGAAGGATTTTAGCTCATTTTTTAATGCACCGTGGTTATTTATTTTTTAATTCCTTCTGTAATTTTAAAGTTTTTATGGTTTTAATTTTTGTGTGTTTTTAATGTTCTAATTGTGTTTCTGGCGTTTGTTTTATGTGGTGATTTGTGATGTGGACTGTGACGCGCTTTGTGTTGCACATGTGTATGAAAGGCGCTCAACAAATAAACTTTGATTGATTGATTGATCCAGGACTGAGGCTGTAGAACGAGGACTCTGCCGCGTTTGAACAGAAATACAACACTAACCCTAAAGAAATAATGCTTTATTTACTATTAAACATTTTTGTATCGATGAAAAAAATATGTATCTATGTTAACATGTTTTTTGTTGTCGTCATCACGTTTTTTACTCCCACTCCTTCTTGCCCGGTGTCACGTGACCCGCGGCACCTCAGACAAATCCATCTCCCTGAAGCTGCATGTTGTTGTTGACGAGGCCAAAGGTGTGCGCCCTGCTCCTCTCCCGGTGCGAGCGTCTGACCCCTGCAGCAGTTTTGCATTGGGGGGTTTTTAGGACGGAGAAGATGTAGTTCCATTCTTTTAAAGGGGAGGTCACATGGAGAATGGACAATGGAAATCTTACTTATTTTGATAAGCTGTTTTTAGCACCATTCATGCAGGTTTGAATTGTTCGATTCTGATTCTGGCTCTTCCCTAACTGGGGTTTTTTTACTTACTCTGTTCAAAATGTTATTTACAGAATTTGTAAAAAGCAGTCTTGGGCCGAAAGAGTAGGTCACAAGGCGGTCTTTTTGACACACCAGTCCATTAATCCAATCCAATCCACTTTATTTCTATAGCACATTTAAACAGAACAGTTCCAAAGTGCTGCAAAAAAAAAAAAAGAAAAGTACACAAAAAAACTCCATGTAGCTCAACCAGAAAATAAAAAATAGTCATCACAAATGGTATAAATAATTAAAATAGGAAATAAATTATCAATTTATAAAATCAATAAAAAACACTAAAAAGATAAAATAAAGCAGAATTAATAACAATAAATATGTAAAAGTGAATAAAGAAATAAAATAAATAAAAGACACAGGGACCACACAACTCACACGGTGTTAAAAGCCAGAGAATAAAAGTGGGTTTTAAGACGAGATTAAAAACACTCCAGTGTTGGGGCTGTTCGGACGTGGAGGGGCAGAGTGTTCCACAGCTTAGGGCCGACAACAGAAAACGCTCTGTCCCCTCGAGTTTTACGTTTGGTCTTAGGAACCACCAGCTGGAGCTGGCCCTCAGACCTCAGAGCGCGCGCTGGGGTGTAGACTTCAATGAAGTCTGCGACGTACTGAGGGGCCAGTCCATTCAACGCTTTAAAAACAAACAACAAGACCTTAAAATCAATTCTAAA
This sequence comes from Knipowitschia caucasica, assembly GCA_964034765.1. Lineage (NCBI taxonomy): Eukaryota > Metazoa > Chordata > Actinopteri > Gobiiformes > Gobiidae > Knipowitschia > Knipowitschia caucasica. The sequence goes on from OZ035831.1 coordinate 3,683,398, forward strand.
TTTGACTGGAAGCCAGTGCAAGGAGGCGACCCTGGACTTTTAGTCAAAATTCCAAAGTTTTTCAATTTTTACCTTTTTAAAAACAATTCAAAAAGGGCATAAGGAAACTGGACACAAGGAAAAAAACATTTAATTATCGAGTTACAGAATTAGAATAAAAGCATAACACAATAATAATACATGCTTAAATATGCTATAGCAACACAAACATAAACAAATACATACACACACACACACACAAACATACTGTACATATACACAGATACATACACGTACACATACACACACATACATACACACACACATATACATACACACACATTCATACATACACACACATATACGCACACACACACTCCTTTACTTTCCCTTTAATCTTTCAATTTGATATATGACCAATGTTTTAAGACTGATGGGAAAATTTCGATATGGATTCAGGATTTCTTTGACTAAATCACTCTTGTGTGGTGTATGACACTGATCTATGGCTGTCATATTTGAACATCAGACCAAAGCTAACCCTGAGAGTCAGACCCGGGTCAGAGTCTGCGGAGTTCAGCCTTTTACCCTCGGTGTGTTTCTGATCTGCGTCTTCTGGAGCAGAGCTGAACGCTTCCTGTTTGGGCAGACCGCCGGGTTCAGCAAGGAGTCGGGGTCAGGTGTCCGCGCTCGGGTCTGAGGCTGATGGGCACCGCGTGATGGGAGACGCAAGACTTCAATTAGCTTCCAGTTATTGTCGGCGCCAAACCCTCCAGGATTGACACAGGAGGGTTTTGTTGTTGGGAGGAGATGAAGGAAACGGATTGCGGAAAACTTTATTTTTTTGTGTATTTTTGTCATAAACTGTATTTTTTTTAGCTTTCTTTATTTTATTTTTTTAGATCAATTCATGCTAACTCAAGAGTAATCAAAATGTTACTAATTTCTAGAATTTACTTTAGATTTTTTTATTTGAACAGGGACGGCGAATAATCAGTAGTCCTTTAAAAAAGAAAAAGTAATGTGCAGGTTGTAGCAAAATTGCGTATTATTATCTGTTAACAATAAAACAAGCAGCTTTAAGCCTCATTACATTTTTATATATAGGTAAAACATTATTCTCTCTCTGTCTTTGTCTCTCTCTGTCTTGGTCTCTCTCTCTGTCTCTCTCTCTCTGTCTCTCTCTCTGTCTTTGTCTCTCTCTATCTCTCTGTCTTGGTCTCTCTCTCTCTGTCTCTCTATCTCTCTGTCTCTCTCTCTCTGTCTCGCTCTCTCTCTGTCACTCTCTCACTGTCACTCTCTCACTGTCTCCCTGTCTCTCTCCCTGTCTCTCGCTCTCTCACTGTCTCCCTTTCTCTCTCTCTCTGTCTCCCTGTATCTCTCTCTGTCTCTGTCTCTGTCACTCTCTCACTGTCTCCTTGTTTCTCTCTCTGTCTCTCGCTCTCTCTCTGTCACTCTCTCACTGTCTCCCTGTCTCTCTCTCTCTCTCTATAAACTCATCGTTAGCTCACTGACAAAAACCTCAAATATGAAGGGCCCCCCCAGAAGCATGACCACCGAGCCCCCTGCTGTGTGACGCCCCTGCAAACCCTAAACCTCCACTGGTCCATGGACTGAAGGACCTGTCCCATGATGGCTCCTAACCTCTGTACGGCTCAGAAAACAAGTGAAACCTCCTCGTCTTGCCATCAGGACCTGATGGGAATATATTCTCTCTTCTTCCAGAGTCCCATGTTTGGTGCTTTCTCGCGACGTCCAAATGTTTTAGTGTTGAAGTAGACGAGGCCTTTTGAAGACCTTTTTGGTGTGGTTCCATCGCACTGAGGACGCGTTAAGAAATTCAAAATGACTGACACCTTCATCGCCTCGATCGATGGTGCGTCGAGGGGAAAGGCCTCAAGAATCCACCGCATTCGACAAGAGAACGGTTTTTTGGCTTTTGCGCCGGGAGGTTGTGACCGTGAGAATCTGACAGAAAAGTACGTTCAATTCCAAATTTCTGAGTAGATTTTGGCTTCTAAAAGCTGTGATCTTAAACCAAACCCATTCAACTTGCAGTCCAGGGGCACATCGGGGCCTCAAAACTGTAGTTGGGCCCTCAACCCATGTTCAGTGTCAAAAGTAATCAGAAGAAAGAAATTAGGTAAGTAATCTATATTTAAATAGTGCTTTATAATTGTTGTGGGCATTTGTCTCTCCCTCCACACAGAGATGGGAGTCCAAATCTATTGTACGTATTTTTAATGGTAGGGAGAAAAAAGAGCAACTGGAGGGAACCTACGCAGGCACAGGGAGAACATGCAAACCCCACACAGAAAGCCTAACTAGGTTTAGCCACTGCGCCACTTATTCTTCTTCACTTATCGCCAATGGGACAAGCAAAACGATTCTCCTGTCCAGTGAGAATGAACTTGCCTCTTGAAAAAAGAATTTATATTTTTACGCCACTACAAAACTTGATTTTAGAACATTTTGTCTTAAAACAAGATACATTTAACCTAATAGTTCTAACTCTTTCTGTGTTGAAAGTTGTAAAGTTGCTGTTAGTGGCCTGGTCCACGGTGTAATTTGGTACTAAAGTATGAACTGTATCTAAATTGGTTGTTAATGCACAGAATCTCTCCAGTATAATTTTCCCGTTGGGGTCCGTTACCATTGGGGGCCTCAGAGCCACTGCACACTGGGCTCCTAAGGTTGCCCATTGTAATTTCTAAATAATGACTTTGATTTACAACAAATGATGTGTTTTGAGCTGAATTTAGAAGGGAGAGCATTTCTTATTTTTGTGTATAATGTAGAGATTGAAAATTGGGGATTGAATATTTTTGTGAAAACGTGTGCGTAGTTTTTACTACGGCTCGATTGGTCACTGATTGATTGATTCTGGTTTCACTGGTTTTATGACCTTAGAGCGAGATGATAAATCTTTTTTTTTTTTTTTTTTTTCTACTTTTTATTGCTTCATCCAACCCCTTTTCAAACCTGTATTAGTGTAAAAATATGTGAAATTGAGTTCTGCAGGTTTTGAAATCCATCAAACAAACCAACTTCTCTCTTTTATCCTGCCTTCGGGTCATTTACAGTTTGCCCTTTTTGTCGAATCTGGCCGTACTCGTTCCACAGACTTTTCACTGAAATTTACAGTAGTCTTAAAAGCAGAGACAGTGTTAAGTGCTGATCTCCAGTTCTTTTATAGAGCGCTCTGATGTCATAAACACTGAGTGGTCCTGTGTCTGAGATTCTCCTGAAACTCGATCCGGGACGTGGAGTGCATGGAGTGTGCGTTTGTCCGGCCCGGTTCCTGTCCCTGTCCCGCTAATAAAAGAGATCTCGTTCTGCTGCTGCTGCTGCTGCTGCTGCTGCTGCTGCTGCTGCTCTCGCCACACACAGGTTTAAAGCAGTGTTCACGGTTCACAGTGCATTTGGCTCCTAATGCGTCACAGCAGGCACTCAGACCCGGGTCATGACTCAGGCACGACAGGCCTCTCTCTGGGGGTCCATCCACAGGACCTCCGATGACCTGCTGCCCACACACACACACACACACACACACACACACACACCCCACACCACACAGACTCTGCACTGCACGGACTAAAGATCTGGTGATGGCGATGAGAAAAAAAACCTGACCAGGCATGTCACAATAACAGTAGTAACTTACACACTGCAAAAAGTGATTAAACAAAATCAAAAAAGGCTCAAATTTTGCTTTGTCCCGTTGGCAAATCTTGCTTTAAGGCTCAGTCAAAATGTGCTTAAATTAAGATACTTTGAGCAATGTTTGATTATTCTTCATCACTTTTTGCAGTTACTTTCAATAGCAATAAAAAAGATTCCGATTCTGATTCTAAATGCTTCTAAATTCATACGTTTGGGCCTCAATTTTTTCATTTTTTCCTCGTTTTTTTGTGAAAGTGTAGATAATTTTGCCCATGTTTTGTAAAATTGTCAACTTTTGCATCTGTAGAGGGTTCGATAGGACTCCAAATTACTGAAGTCTGCGGAATATTCTATTAGTTTATGTCTTTTGAAGGAGATTTCTACCTTTATCCTGTTGTATGGTTGTATTGTACTCTAGCCAGGGGCATAATTTAGTTTCAATCTCATCGTTTATTCCATAACTGTACGAGCTGCACTGCAAAAAATGATGAAATATGAGGTAATGATGACTTGAATCGAGTGGTGTCTTATCTTAAGACGAGGTCATTCTGACTGCCTTAAAACAAGATTTCCCAATGGGACAAAGCCAATCTATCTTGTTTTAAAAAGGTCCAATAAATGTCTTTCTTGGAAAGAGAAAATAAAGCAAGCGTTCTTGAAATAAGACTGAAATGCTTTTGTGTGTCTCTCCGCAGTGTTTCCGTGCGCTGTGCTGTAAAGGACCTCCACCCCCGCGACCCGAGTATGACGTGGTCTGCATCGGTCTGACTGGAGCCGGCAAGACCAGCCTGCTCTCCCGCCTCTGCAGCGAGAGCAGCGATGGCCTCGGCCCCACCACAGGTTTGTCTCCTCTGCACCAGAGTTGTCCGTTCGCCAACACAGATCCGAGAATCAGTTGGAACCAGTGGGGGCGGGTCTTGGCTCAAAAGTGGCCAAAATGACGTGCGCTGACATGCTGCAATACCACCCCGGGCCTGTGGGGGTGGACCCGGAATAAGAATTAGCCAATGCTAACATATAGCATCTTCCTACCTCTGGAAAACACCTTTACAGGACGGTCCAAAAGTTGGCTCTTGGCCCAAAGCTCCATTCCACATGTGTGTCGATGATGAGGGGGGTGAATTTTTGAAGTCACTCGTTTCAATGAATGGAACTCGTGCAGCTGACACATGCACAGATGCGTTTTTTGACATTTTCCAGTCCCCGCGGCCATTTTGAATCACTGCATGAAAGCCCAATTTTTGGCCCATTAGTTAGAACGGCGGAGATAGGCGTGACTTTATGTGATAGTTCTATGGACTCATTATTTCTTAACTCATTTAACTGTGATGTTGTGAATAAAGACACAGTTCTTGTTGGAAACATAGTTATTATTAAATTGTATTTAATTGTAATTAATTGTTATTAAAAACAGCAAAACAATAAAAGTGGTAAATATCTGAGGCAAACATGAACAATGAACAATGAACAAAGTGCAGGAGGAATGGAACAGATGCGATAAGCTACGAGTGCAGATTCAAACAATACAGGAACAGTGCAAAACAAACGACTGCACAGTTTATAAGTTAGGGTTAGGGTTAGGGTTATATAGGGTTATATGTTAGATATGCAACAGAACTCTAGTCCAGTCTCCGCGTATATCAGGCTGTGCCATGAGCCCAAACTACTTTTCCTTTGGTTCCTTCGAAGCACAAAGCTCTCTGCTCCATAGTGCCTCGTCCATGTCCCTGCTGCAGCCGCTTCATGCTTCCGCCCAATACACACACACGGACCAATCACAGCGGAGATTCCTTGCGGCACCCCTTACGTAGTTAGAAAATTTCAATGCTGCGCGGCAGGCAACGTAAGGGCCTTGCGGTGACCAACGCTTTGCGCAAGTGACGTCACGTCACCTCCGTAAGCTCCGCGCCGCGCGAGTATAAACTAGGCTTAACTTGTCACATTGTTGCCTTTAGTTTTTTGGATTATGTAAATGTTTTGTATTTTCACTGTTTGTATTTTGCTGTATTATTGTATTGTTTTATTGTTGTTCTGTGAAGTGCCCGTGACGTGTGCTACAGACCTCTTGGCCAGGACCCCCTTGAAAAAGAGATCTCAATGTCAATGGGTATTTTCCTGGTTAAATAAAGGTTAAATAAAATAAAAATCATCACCACTCCTTAGACCAACCTGAAAAAATAAAAATAAAAAACAAGTGGGAAAAAAGTGAGAAACTTACCCATCAATATCTGGTACTGTATCCTAGCACGCTACCCACAACAAACCAGTATCCACGGACAAACAACTTTTCTTCTTTATGAGAACAAAATCAGGCACCCCAGCTTTAATGTTGCTAAGTCTAGAGTCGGTTTTATTCTCATAACTGAGCTTAAAGCCTTGTCTCTCTGCAGCAAAGACTTCATGAGGACGATTGTGACTCGGATCTCTCACAGTGAGACAGGGACAAAGAGAAAGCCTCGGCCGGTCTCAGACAAGCTGTGGTCTCTATCAAAGCCAGGTTTTATATTAGGGATTGAGAGCCTCTTCAGTCCTGCTCCACACAGCCTCAGTCCTCACAGCCTGAGTCCTGGACTGAGGAGTGGATCCCTCTCTCCATGTGGGTCTCCCCGACGTTTTCTCATTGTTTCCCCAGTGTTTTTTTTATTGTCAATGTTGTTTCTTGTCGAAGCAGGAGGGTCTAAGGCAGGGTTCTCCAACCTATAGCTCGGGATTCACCAATAGCTCTCCACCCCCTTCCAGGTAGCTCGCCAAAGGATTTAGAAATGAAAAAATCAAATAATATACCGGAGGATTGTATACACCTAACCCTAACCAAATAAGACCGGAGTGTTTTTGTGTTTTGTCCTAAAATTTGGGAAAATCCTCCTACATACCATTAATATTTCAGATATTATTCAGATGTATTATGTATTATTCATTATATTTTTGTATTATTTTAAATGCACTTTCATAAACGATGACTGAACCCAATATCAGGCTCGTTCACACCAATATATCACCAATTTTGTTCCCAGGGGCGTTTAAAGGAGTAGCTCTGCCTTTATCATCCCGGAAAAGTAGCTCACTGGGTGAAAACGGTTGGAGACACCTGATCTAAGGACAGTGATGACCCAGGACATTTATTCACATTTTTGGACATTGGTCGTTGGTCGTCTCGTATTAATATTTCCTGTGTTTGTACTTTTTGATTCTCTGATTTGTTGTTGGCGAATTGACCACTTTGTAAAGTCCACCGAGACGACTGCTGTTGTGATCTATGGCTATTCAAAAATCAACTAAATTGAAGTGAAATTGAAAAGTAGAGTGCAGTGGACACCAGGCTGAAGAGACAGGAGACTCTACTTAGACAATATGGTTTGATCATTGTCTTTTCTCCAGGTTTCAGCATCAAAGCCGTGCCATTCCCCAACGCTATTCTGAACGTGAAAGAACTGGGAGGTAAGAAAACGGATTATGTTACGAACTGTATCTGGCAACGTAATGTCTTTATCTGGCAACTGAAATAATCCAGTCCTCTGCCTTCATGATAGTATTTACCAAAGAAAGTAGCCCCATGTTTGTTTGAAGAGAGACAAAACAAGACATTTGAAGTATATTTTATTCCGTCCATCCGTCTATTTTCTTCCGCTTTATCCCTTGCCGAGTCCCGGGGCAGCAGTCTGAGCAGAGAGGCCCAGACTTCCCTCTCTACACTTGCTCCAGCTCATATGGGAGAATCCTGAGGCGTTCCCAGGCCACAGAGAGACACTATTCCTCCATTGTGTCCTGGGTCTTCTCCGGGGTCTCAACTGGCTCCTCTCTACACGGAGATGCAGCGGCTCTACTCCGAGCACCTCCCGTGTGACTGAGCTACTCACGCTATCTGTGAGGACTGTTAGTATCCGCAATCTCGTCCTCTCGGTCATTACCCAAAGCTCATGAGCATAGGTGAGGGAGGGAACGTAGATCGACCAATAAATCGTGAGCTTTGACTACAGACGCGGCTCCCTCTTCACCACAACGGTCTGATATAACAACCACATCAATGCAAGTATAAGAACAAGACAAAATCCATTACCAGTAATCATCTGCTTTGATGATAGTATTGGCTTCAGAAAGACCATTGTTCATTTGACAAGGGATAAAACAAGACATTTTAAGAACCTTTTATTGGCATTTCCAAATTCACTAAACTAATCATTTTTCACGCGAACAACAAAAAGTACTTTTCACAGCTTTCAGTCGTGGCCTGGTTGTTTTCCCTGGACATTTACGCACTCAGTTTGTTTTTAGAGTGATTCATCCCATCTTTGAGTCATTCATATTCTTGACTTCTCTGACCAGACACCACACGCCCACTGCTTTCTGGATCCTCTTGTCTACTGCCTGTGTGCGTGTGTGTGTGTGTGTGTGTGTGTGTGTGTGTGCGTGTGTGCGTGGGTCTGTGTGTGTGCGTGCGTGTGTACGTGTAAGTGTGCGTGTGCGTACGGCACGTTACGCTGTCATTATGCAAAGTATCGTCCCTCGTGTGACTTGTGTGTAGTTTTATAACCTTCACCTGAGCTCCATGTGAGCAACAGGCTAAAAGCAGTTTGGTTTTATTGCTGTTTAAATTACCGCTACATTTCAACACTCCTCGGCAAGAAGGTAGGTCGCAAGCCGGGTTGAAGGCCGAGTGGCCCCGAGTGTGTGAGGATGAGGTGCCCCGGTTTTGGCTCAGTGGGAATGAGCCTATAGTGTACAGCAGGACTGCAGGCCAATCGTGACCTCTGTGTAATGTTGTATATATATATTATAGATCCTATTATCTCTGTATTTTTTACTGTAAATGTGTACATATTTTTACAGATATGTATATTCCTGAGTACCTGTATCCAGATGATTCTATTCTCACAATATTATCTTATTACTATTCTTATTTTCATTGTAAAATACTATGCAAGCTACTATGACGCACAATTTCTCTTATGGATCAATAAGGTCTGTCTAAGTCTAACAAACAAATAGGAGGCATTGGTCCATACGGTGCCAATGACCAATGTCCATAAATGTTAACTTGATTGCCAGCCATTTTTAAAGATTTCACTGATTCTCAAGACCCATATGCTATGTCTATGTGAAATATGAAACCAGATTCTGAAAGACTGGACTGACTTCTTTTATCAGCAAAAATAAGTTTGTTTCTAGCTAGTTTTGCCCTCCTGTAATCCCTAGTCGAATAGAGAGAAGTTAGACAGAAATCTCCAGTCTTATGGCAGTCAAAGAGTTAATAAATGGTCCTTAAATATGGTCCTGGATCATCCCCGCTGTCCTGCATCGGCAAAAGACGCTTCCAAAACACATTTCAGAAATCTCAGCCAAAAAGCGGTGCAGCCCTATTGCGTTACTCGGCAACACTGGGGCTTGTTATTGTGTAGTCAAAGCAGATCCCTGGCGTTTTCCACTTTCAGGTCGTGTTTGTACATTTGTAAGAGAGGGAACTCTTGCGGCCGCGTCACGCTTTGTGCGCCGTGGGAGGAAAGAACGTCACACCTGTTAAGTGGACACAATCCTCCGGCCTGTTTTTCCTGGAAGAACGGAGCCAGAAGCACTCGAGGAAGAACTCGCAAAACGTAAACACAACAAACACTTCTTAGAAAAACTTGGGCGCTTCCAAATTGTCCCTGAGACTGTGAAGCGCAGCCATCTTTTATCCCCATGTTGTGAACACACTTATGACAGGTGCGTGTTTGGAAGCGGCCGCTCTGAAAAGGAGGAAAAACCGCTCTCCCAGACACACACACACACACACACACACACACACACACACACTGCGCATACATAAAGAGGCGCCCAGACCACCAACGAGGGGCGCTACCAAATTTGGACAGAGCGCACTGGGAGCTTTTGAAAGGTTTTTTCTGAATTGGGTTAA
>OZ035831.1:3697932-3785432 GCA_964034765.1 Knipowitschia caucasica
AGAGAGAGGGACCAGAGAGAGAGGGACCAGAGAGAGAGGTACCAGAGAGAGAGGGACCAGAGAGAGAGGGACCAGAGAGAGAGGGACCAGAGAGAGAGGGACCAGAAAGAGAGGGACCAGAGACAGAGGGACCAGAGACAGAGGGACTAGAGAGAGGGAGTTGTAGTCAGATTTGTTCACAATATTTTGCGGTATATTTTTTATATTTTACATCTACAAAATTATTACCTCGCTCAACTTTTCTCATCGCTGCCGCAAATTAAAAGATGAATTAAAGCTCGGCTACCTACTTTTCAAACCACAATTTTTCTTTGGCCTTTGTTACAGCTTTAGCCTTTTAGAAACAATTGTCGAGAAAGAACCAATCAGCATCAAAGGGTGACTCACAGGGCTCTTTCTTACAAGTTTGCAAAAAATATAATGTTTTTTGTCATAAGATGTCGTCGTCTGATTCATTCACAACATGGTACATTTATGATTTAAAAAGAACAATTTAGGTACCCCTGCCTCTACTGTAGAAAATAAGTCCAACCAAGTCATTTGTAAATCATAATAAGGGCTATAAACAGCTAAAAAGAGAGTTTGACCCATAAATCATGCAAGAAAAGACAAGTTTATTTGTTTAACACAGTTTATACACAACACAACTTTTAAAACGCAGTGTTGTTGTTCACAAAATGTTTCTTTTTACTAGATTTCCTGTTGGGATAACCAAAACTGTTATGAAAGAAGAAAAGTGAACAATCCCAGTCTTAAGGAAACATTTAAGGATTTTTTCAGCCAAAAATCAGCGCAATAGAAATACCGTAAAATCAAATTGTGTGTAACTCCAGCACTCGCAGTCTCCTCTCGTGCCTCTAGGGGGCAGAAGTCACCTCCTCAGACTAAAGCGGCTCAGACAGCACGGGTCAGGGTGAAGATAAGAGAGACTTCAAAGTCCATCTTTAAGCACCACTTTGTCTGCCGGGCCTCCTCTCGGGCCGAGTGCAGGGCGAGTGGTGAAAGTGAAGCCGCGGTCTCATGTCACTAATACTTTTCATCCACTTTAGGTTAAATCTAGAATGACCTGGAATGTGGTGATTACAGGGTCTGGTTTGAAGACTGAGCCACTTATCTGATTAAAAACGCTTTTATTTCCATTATATTATAGTTCAATTGTTTAATATTTTTTTCTGCAGATTTGTACTTGTTGCTTTTGTACCAAGGCTTGGCTCCTCTTCTTATCTAATCTGTAACTTTCCGATTCATATCTATTTAATGTTGTATGTATTTTTTTAACCAATGGATCGTATTATATGATAGTGTCCTCAATAAAAATTAATACTTATAACAGAAGAAGAAGAAGAAGAAGACATACTTTTTAATAATGATAAAACTCACATTGTAGCATTCAGTTCAATCCAATTCAATGCATTTTTGTATGGCCCTAAATCACAACAGCTGTCGTCTCGGAGGACTTCACAAAGTTGTCGATTGCTCACAACAACAGATCAAAGAATCAAACACAAAAATGCAATGATACAACACGTAGGAGCCAGCTTGCATCTCCACAGACCTGACTAGTGCTTGTTCTTGTCGGCAGAGGGCGTGCGAGTGAGTTTTTTCCGCAGAAATGTAGAAACTTTTGACTATAATTGTGTAGTTTGGCTTTAAATTTGTCTTGAATTATGTGGAGTGGCCGTACCAGCTTGTCAAAGGCTGATCCAGTCCAATCGCAAAAGCTAAGCAGTATGAGGCCTGGTCAGTACTTTGATGGGAGACAGCAGTATCAGGTGCTACAGTGGGACGGCTGCGCTGAGGCAACACACACACAAAGATGTCTGCCCGTTCCAATCTTGCTGTTTAAACTCTTTAGCTCATGCTCGCACCATGGAGGTCCCAAACCTCAGCAGAAGTGACTCGTTCTGGCCAGTTCTGGTTTCTCCAGTTCTGGTCTCTCCAGTTCTGGATCTCCAGGTCTTGTGCAGTAGGAGTGCAGTGGTTCTACTTCCTCTGAGTACCTCTAAGACCAGAGAGAGAGTGAGAGAGGGACCAGAAGAAGGGAACAAAGAGAGAGAGTGACCAGAGAGAGGGACCAGAGAAGGAGAGACCAGCGAGAGGGAGAGACCAGCGAGAGGGAGAGACCAGCGAGAGGGAGAGACCAGCGAGAGGGAGAGACCAGAGTGAGAGAGGGTCCAGAGAGAGAGAGATACCAGAGAGAGATGTGAGTGCTCTGACCCTGGTCTTAACCTGGTCTCAATATGGTCTCATTTTGGTCTCAATCCTGAGTGTGAATGTGATGATTAAAGATAGAAACCAACAGCACCTTCTTCTTTGTTTCAGAGTTTATCTTGACTAGGTCGGAGTTTCATAGATGACTTGTTGCTGTCTCTGCTTCCAGGTGCCGAGAACATCAAGAAGTACTGGAGCCGTTACTACCAGGGCTCTCAGGGCGTGGTCTTCGTCCTCAACAGCGCTTCGTCCGACGAGGAGTTGGAGGCAGCGAGGAACGAGCTCCACTCCGCCCTCCAGCACCCGCAGCTCTGCACACTGCCCTTCCTCATCCTGGCCAACCACCAGGACAAGCCAGCAGCACGGACGCTCGCACAGGTACCACCGCTGCTCTCAATGTACCGTACGTTCTGGACCATATGCCGCACCTGTACATAAGCCGCACCAGCAACATTTGAAAAGGAAGTACGTTTTGACCACATATAAGCCGCACCTGTAGATAAGCCGCACCAGCAACATTTGAAAAGGAAGTACGTTTTGATCACATATAAGCCGCACCTGTAGATAAGCCGCACCAGCAACATCTGAAAAGGAAGTACGTTTTGACCACATATAAGCCGCACCTGTAGATAAGCCGCACCAGCAAAATTTGAAAAGGAAGTATGTTTTGACCACATTTAAGCCGCACCTGTAGATAAGATGCACCTGCAGATAAGCCGCCCTAAAGCAGCATTTGAAAAGGAAGTATGTTTTGACCACATATAAGCCGCACCTCTGTATAAGCCGCAGGTTTTGATGTTGTAAAGTAGCAGGTCTCTCTCTCTGGTCTCTGTCTCTCTGCTCTCTCCGGGTCTCTCGCTCTCTGCTCTCTCTGGTCTCTCTCTCTGCTCTCTCTCTGGTCCCTCTCTCTCTCTGGTCTCTCTCTTTCTGCTCTCTCTCTCTGGTCTGTTTCTCTCTGCTCTCTGCTCTCTCTCTGGTCCCTCTCTCTCTCTGGTCTCTTTCTCTCTGCTCTCTCTCTCTCTGGTACACTTCATGGATAAAAAAACAAAAAAAAAGGCAATCAATCAAATGTTTTTAGCCTTGGTTTTGGTTGGACACAAATGGAAATATGGGGCCATCGTCATAGTGATTAACAATTACAAACCAAATCTAGTCTCATCCTTTTTGAACGGGGAAATGTCTCTGTAATTGCGTGGTTAACAGGAAGCCGAGAGTCATGGTAAGTGACTGTTTTGAAAGACAAATGAATTGAGAACATTCTGGGCATGTGTTTTCAAGATGCTTGCGTTCGTCCTTGCCAGTAAATGGACCATGAAACATCTTTTGGACTTTGGAACGCACTTTCTTCTTTTGTGTTTTATTTATTCTGCAAATCTCAGATGTGGTTTTTACAGAGATTCGCTTAAACGGCTTGTTTCAGGCCGGTCAGAACTCACGAGGTATGTTGTTTTGGTGAGTTTTTGTCTCGCAGGTCTTGGCAAAAGTAGTGGATGTGTTTGAATTCAGACATTTCATTTTACTCCAGGATTAAATGAACTCACTCGCTTTTGTGTTTGGTTCAAGAGGGATTTTGCTGGTGTAGTTTATGGCATTCTTGTTCACTGTTTGTGCATCCATCTTATTCTATTTATTTTTGGATAGCCCTAAATCACAAATCTACAACACAGCAAAAAGAGAGCTGTTTTTATGCGGGAGGCACAGTGTTCCAATGTTTTGGTCCAACCGCAAAAGTAAGTAAGTAAGTAATCTTTATTTATATACCGCCTTTCACAGACCAGAGTCACAAAGCGGTTTACAATTGTTATTCTTGGGAATTTGTCTCTCACTCCACACAGAGATGGGAGCAGGGCCAGTACAGGAGGCACATGCCAGAACTATTGTACATATTTTTAGTGGTAGGGGAAACCGGAGTACCCGGAGGAAACCTACGCAGACACGGGGAGAACATGCAAACTCCACTCAGAAAAGAAGGATCTCTTTCTCGGGTTTAGGGCGATAGAGAAGGGCTGGTCCCCTAGGTTTTGCGAAGGGGTGTAAAATTGGTCCTCAAAAGGTCAGGTGTGGCTGCAGGTTTTTGTTCCAACCTGAGCAGAAGCAAAACCGGACTCAACCCATTTTCTCAAATTTTCAGGTTAAAACTAGAATCACGGCCCTTTCTGAAACCGATTTGACACCCCTCGTTTAGAGCCGTGGAGAAGTCCCTATTTCCGGGGGTAGGGCCATAGAGAAGAGGTTTTGGGCCACAAAGAAGGCCCTATTACCGGGTTTAGGACCACAGAGAAGCCCCTGTCTTCCTGGGTTTAGGGCCACAGAGAACCACCTCTCTTCCCGGGTTTAGGGCCACAGAGAAGACCCTCTCTTCCCGGGTTTAGGGCCACAGAGAAGCCCCTGTCTTCCCGGGGTTAGGGTCACAGAGAAGCCCCTGTCTCCCCGGGTTTAGGGCCACAGAGAAGCCCCTGTCTTCCCGGGTTTAGGGCCACAGAGAAGCCCCTGTCTTCCCGGGGTTAGGGTCACAGAGAAGACCCTTTTCTCAAGTTTAGGGCCACGGAGAAGGCCCGACAGTGGATTTGGATGAAATCCGAGATGTAATGTGGGGCTACAACTCTGTGAGTCCAACATTTTTAGACACTTTCCCATTGTCTCTTTTTCTTATTTTTTTTATCGTTCCTTGCTGATGCAGGAGGGTCTAAGGACAATGAGGATGTGGGACATTTATTATCATTTATGAGCAGTGATCATCCCACTCTCTATGGACCAATGGCTTCTATGTTTTTGTAATTTGGACAGTTCAATTCTCTGATCTATTGTTGGCGAATCCTCAACTTTGTACAGTCCTCCGAGACAACTGCGGCTGTGATTCGGTTCTACACAAGAACAAACTGAAACGAATTGAATATCGCAATATATATCGTCATCGCGGCCCTCGTCACCTCTATATCGCATATCGCACTTTCTTCCAATATGGTGCAGCTCTAACTGTGACATCACTTCTTGGAGCCAGGGCCATGTGGTGCTTTGCCGTGGCTTAGAATGGGAGCCGTACCTTCTGCTGACCTGCTCCACTGCTGCGGTTTAAGAGCTTCTCCGCCATGTGCCAGCGCCATTGCATCGGTGTCATTAACGGTGGACTTTTCTCCCGTGTTTGCAAACACCGCTGACACGTGAGCCCCGGCTAACTCGGTAAGAGGGATGAGGTGGATATTGCCCGAGGCGACGTTAAGAGAGGTGAAGAGTTCAGAGAGTATTAGGATGACGTCGGCCATTAATATTTATTTTTCCTAAGATGCTTTTTAAAATAGATTCCATGTCCTGTATCTGTCGCTGTACATGTAGTTTAATGTTCCGTTCGTCGACAAGTGTTGAACCGACTGTGTGTGTGTGTGTGTGTGTGTGTGTGTGTGTGTGTGTGGGGGTGATGGGTGTGTGTGGTGAGTGTGGTTAGCTTGGTGTTTGTGTATAATGTGTATAATGTGTGTGTGTCTGTGTGGTTTGTCTGACGGGTGTGTGCGTGGTGTGCATAACGTGTATAATGTGCGGTGTGTATGTGTGTGGTGTGTGTGTGTGTGTGATTTAGTGACACCTTTTATACATAAGGTGTTTGTGTAAGTTGCCAACATTAGCAGCGGCTTTATTCTCCATGCCGTAGATTATGGGCTTCGAGATTAACCACAATTAACCGCAATTAGCAAACGGCAAATTCTGTGAGATCCTTTGCCAACAATAAAATAGACTGAGACTTTTTTTTTTGTCTCAGTCCGACTTGACAATAGAATATGTTTGTGTTGCTTCTTTTGCCTGTTATTGCAAGTGAGAGCGGCCGATCGTAAAATGATTCTTAAAGATAGAAAAGATAAACTAAACAGACCATTCCATTTGAAAACTCACTCAATTAGACCAGAGAGAGACTAGAGGGAGAAACCAGAGAAAGACCAGAGAGAGAGACTAGAGGGAGAAACCAGAGAGAAACCAGAGAGAGAGACTAGAGAGAGACCAGAGAGAGACCAGAGAGAGAGACCAGAGAGAGACCAGAGAGAGAAACTAGAGGGAGAAACCAGAGAGAGACCAGAGAGAGAGACAAGAGGGAGAAACCAGAGAGAGACCAGAGAGAGAGACCAGAGAGAGAGACTAGAGGGAGAAACCAGAGAGAGAGACAAGAGAGAGAGACTAGAGGGAGAACCAGAGAGAGACCAGAGAGAGAAACTAGAGGGAGACACCAGAGAGAGACCAGAGAAAGAGAGCAGAGAGAGAGCCCAGAGAAAAGCCCAAGAGAGAGAGCCCAGAGAGAGAGCCCAGAGAGAAAGACCAGAGAGAAAAAATGTGTAAAGCAGGAGAATGACAGACTAAATTAGGAAAATAATAATATTGAAGTGAAAACATAAGTAAAATGAAATAAAATAAAAGTACAAACTTATAATGAATATTCAGCCAAACTCTCTGCCCTGTATCATTCTGGGGTTTCTCTCTGCCCTGTATCGTTCTGGGGTTTCTCTCTGCCCTGTATCATTCTGGGGTTTCTCTCTGCCCTGTATCGTTCTGGGGTTTCTCTCTGCCCTGTATCGTTCTGGGGTTTCTCTCTGCCCCGTATCGTTCTGGGGTTTCTCTCTGCCCCGTATCGTTCTGGGGTTTCTCTCTGCCCTGTATCGTTCTGGGGTTTCTCTCTGCCCCGGCTGTTGCGTTTCAAGTGGGCAGAATGTGTGTTAGCGCCACAGGGGGCGGGCCACGGTTTATTTTCTGTTCTTCTTGGGTTCCCTCCATTTCACAGACTGGACACCTCGGCTTTTAATTTGATTAATTCGGTCATTTATTTCACATTAGTTATTGAGAGAGTGTTGAGCAGGTCAGGTCACTCTCGTAATTCAAGCAGACATTTATTTTGATTTTACTGCAGGGGATGTTTGTGAGAGCACTACATTACTCTCTCTCTCTCTCTCTCTGTGGAAGAATGTGGTGTGTTTTTAGTCCTGTGTATGACTTTGCTTCACACCTTTTTGCTGCTAGAGAGAAAGCAGAGGGAGAGCAGAGAGAGAAAGAGAGTGGAGAGAGAGAGAGCAGAGAGAGAGAGCAAAGAGGACAGAGGGTGAGCAGAGAGAGAGAGATAGAGAGCAGAGAGAGTAGAGAGAGAGCAGAAATAGAGAGAAGAGAGAGCAGAGAGAGAGCAGAGAGAGAGCAGAGAGAGTAGAGAGCAGAGAGAGCAGAGAGCAGAGAGAGCAGAGAGAGAGCAGAGAGAGAGTAGAGAGAGAGCAGAGAGAGAGAGCAGAGAGAGAGAGCAGAGAGAGAGAGCAGAGAAAGAGAGCAGAGAGAGACCAGAGAGAGCAGAGAAAAAGAGCAGAGAAAGAGAGCAGAGATGGAGCAGAGAGAGACCAGAGAGAGAGACCAGAGAGAGAGAGAGCAGAGAGAGAAACCAGTGAGCGAGAGACCAGAGAGAGAAACCAGAGAGAGAGACCAGAGAGAGAGAGAGAGATCCAGCCCTGTGTGTCTGGGTAACAAACCCCCGTCATGGTGAGTGTGGAGTCTGT
Organism: Knipowitschia caucasica; assembly: GCA_964034765.1. NCBI lineage: Eukaryota > Metazoa > Chordata > Actinopteri > Gobiiformes > Gobiidae > Knipowitschia > Knipowitschia caucasica. The sequence goes on from OZ035831.1 coordinate 3,705,660, forward strand.
GGGTGCTTTGAAATAAGTATAATTTGTTTTGCAGCAGTTTTTCATATTTTAAGGCTGCAACACGTTAAGTAATTAATTACAACTAATCAATTTTGAGCCACACAAATGCTGTGAAGTGGTTTTTGTGACTCAGAGAGGGCTGTGACGACTGCAGCGACGGGGAAGACACAACAACAAGGTTTCGATGGAAATGCTCTTGTGTGGCACTGGAGACAAGACAAACGTTTGTGTTCAGTGGACTTTTGGGGTTTGAACTAAAGCATTCTCCACTGTTTCCTCCATGTCGCTGGGTCTGTTCTGGTGCTCGCTCTGTATTCAGAAGTTTCAGGACTTAGCAAAAGTTAACAAATTATTATTATTTTTTGTTCATCTAGTGAATAACTTGATTTTTATCTCAGACAAAGCATGTATTCAGGTTACACAGAGTACAGTGGACTGAGGATAACCCAAAGAAGGAGACTGGAGAGAGAGACTAGAGGGATTAGAGAGAGAGAGACGGGAGAAAGAGAGGGAGATAAGAGAGAGCAAGACACAAGCGAGACCATACAGAGAGACTAGAGAGAGAGACTACACAGATAGACCAGAGAGAGAGACCAGAGAGGGAGACCAAAAGGAGAGTATAGAGAGAGAGACAGAGAGACCAGAGAGAGAGACCAAAAGGAGAGTATAGAGAGAGAGACCAGAGAGAGAGACCATAGAGAGAGACCAAAAGGAGAGTATAGACAGAGAGACCAGAGAGAGAGGGAGAGAGACCAGAGAGAGAGACCAAAAGGAGAGTAAAGTGAGAGACAGAGAGACCAGAGAGAGAGACCAAAAGGAGAGTATAGAGAGAGAGAGAGACCAGAGAGACACCAGAGAGAGAGACTAGAGAGAGAGACCATAGAGAGACTAGACAGAGAGACCAGAGAGAGAGACAAGACAGAGAGACCAGAGAGAGAGACCAAAAGGAGAGTATAGAGAGAGAGACAGAGAGACCAGAGAGAGACCAGAGAGAGAGAGACCATAGAGAGACTAGACAGAGAGACCAGAGAGAGAGACAAGACAGAGAGACCAGAGAGAGAGACCAAAAGGAGAGTATAGAGAGAGAGACAGAGAGACCAGAGAGAGACCAGAGAGAGAGAGACCAGAGAGAGACTAGACAGAGAGACCAGAGAGAGAGACAAGACAGAGAGACCAGAGAGAGAGAGAGAGAGAGAGACCAGAGAGAGAGAGAGAGAGACCAGAGAGAGAGAGAGAGACCAGAGAGAGAGACCAGAGAGAAAGACCAGAGAGAGACCAGAGAGAGAGACCAGAGAGAGAGACCATAGAGAGACTAGACAGAGAGGCCAGAGAGAGACTAGACAGAGAGACCAGAGAGAGAGAGAGAGAGAGAGACCAGAGAGAGAGACCAAACGGAGAGTATAGAGAGAGAGACCAGAGAGAGAGACCAGAGACAGACTAGACAGAGAGACCAGAGAGAGACTAGACAGAGACCAGAGAGAGAGACAAGACAGAGAGACCAGAGAGAGAGAGACCAGAGAGAGGGACCAAAAGGAGAGTATAGAGAGAGAGACAGAGAGACCAGAGAGAGAGACCAAAAGGAGAGTATAGAGAGAGAGAGAGAGACCAGAGAGAGAGACCAGAGAGAGAGACCAGAGAGAGAGACCAGAGAGAGAGACCAGAGAGAGAGACCAGAGAGAGAGACTAGAGAGAGACCAGAGAGAGAGACTAGAGAGAGAGACCATAGAGAGACTAGACAGAGAGACCAGAGAGAGAGAGAGAGAGACCAGAGAGAGAGACAAGACAGAGAGACCAGAGAGAGAGACCAGAGAGAGAGAGAGACTCACTCAGCATCACTCATGTATTCAGGTTACACAGAGTACAGTGGCCTGAGGATAACCTCTGCAGTCACAACGCATGGCTAATCTGTTAGCTCCTATTAGCACACGTTAGCACAACACATGAACTGTATGCTAACGATGATGCTACAGGGCGCTACAGAATGTCAAAGGTTTATGTTTTTCACGTATTGACTATTTTTAAGGCCTGCAGGGAATCCAAGTTTGCATGTCTCGCTCCAGGTAACATACAGTATGGCACATCCTCTTTCCATTATTTATCAGCGTGTCCATTAGCTTTTGGCTATGTAAAGGTCTTTAAAGGGGTCAGAGCTGTTGGTTCACTCAAACTTTAGGTTCTGTTCCTTCAGTAACTTCACCCGCTCTGAGAATTCTAGAACATTCTCATATCTCGCTAATGACTTTATGTAAGATTTTTCAAAGATCAGATTATATGCATTATTTGTGTCAATTTTTGGACTTCCCTGTCGTGGTAAGAATATGTCATTTGGCTTTTCATGTTTTTTTTTTTTTATTCTTAGTAACAGGAATCACAAACTATAGGAATTTGCTTTGGCTCATGGTGCAAACAATTTTGAAAGGAAAAGTAGATACATAGGGTATAGATTGTGCTTCGTTAAGCTAGCAGGTTAGCATTGCCCAGCTTTAAACATGTCCATGGTGGGAATGAGCATTTATATGGCGATGCTATATTGCACATTTCAGCTTTTTTCACTGTGGATTCAAACACATATATTTAGATAATATAAGAAAGCCTTTATTAGTTCCACAGTTGGGAAATGTCCTTGTTGCAGCGCACATACAGGACAGCAGTAAGAGCACACACTATATACAATATGGTATCTCTCTATATATGTAGATGGACAATGCTAACATGGTACACACTGTATACAGTCTGTGGTGGGAATCTATCTATATTAAATGTGAAAGCCAGATTCCGTCAGACTTCTAAAGCTATGCAGGGCAGGGCCTGGTTAGTACTATGATGGGAGACCTCAGAGCGGCTGCAGCTGTAAAGCGCCAAACTGTTGTTTTGTCCGTAGGCAAGACACGTCACTCTCACTAGAATGAGTCTGGTGTGTGTGTGAATGGTTGATGATGGTGGGAGGGGTCGATGGTACATACTGGTTGCCTCGCTTCTGTCAGTGTGCCCCGGGGCAGCTGTGACATTGCCTTTGAGCGTCCAAAAAGCTCTGTATAAATCACTATTATTATTATTATTCTTACATTTCAGCTGCGATCCTGGTGTCTTCAAACACACATTAGGCAGTCATGTTGTAATATACTCTGTAATATAAGTCAGTTAAAGTCAGAATAGTCTTCCCTGAGCCTCCGTGAACCCGCACACCCCACAGTCCTGCTCTGCGCTGGCTACGACACCACACACACATGACGTAGTCCCTGTTTGCCCCCGTTCTCACAGCAACCGCTCTGTTGACTTCAAGAGGTGCCTTATTTCTCCAGCGCACAGATACTCGGTTGGTGAATGTGTTTTTTCGTGGGGGCTTCGGTTGTTTATGGTGTCGGGTTATATGATGTTGCTGGCAGAGCTGGCCGGCCGCTGCTGGTTTGAAGGTGCTGCAGCTGCTAATGGCTCACTGTGGGCCCCTCTGTCCCGAGCGCAAGTGTTTTTAAAGAAGCAGGGTGGGTCTTAAATGAGCTTGGAGGAAACACGGGACAAAATTCCTTGTTGACATCAATCTCCTGCTATTGGGGGGCCCAAGGAAGCAGGCTGGAGTGATGGGGAGGTCACTCTGTTGATCTAACACCTCAACAAAGCAGGTCTGTTTCAATTGCAAAATCGAATGGACTGCAGGCGCAAGCTAGGGGGTCGACTACAGTATTTTTTAGCTCCAGTCTCACAAGGTGCTAAAGGTTAAAAGTTATATTTGCAGTATTTGAAACGTATCTCCTGATTTGTATTTGCTTCTGCGCTGTCTTAGGCGTAATAACACACACTGGGGTGGCACGGTGGCTGAGTGGATAGCACTCTCGCCTCTCAGCAAGAAGGTCCTGGGTTCGAATCCTGGCCAGACCAGGGCCTTTCTGAGTGGAGTTTGCATGTTCTCCCCGTGTCTGCGTAGGTTTCCTCCGGGTACTCCGGTTTCCCCTACCACTAAAAATATGTACAATAGTTCTGGCATATGCCTCCTGTTCGGCGACCCCGCTCCCATCTCTGTGTGGAGTGAGAGGACAAGTGCCCAAAAATAACAATTGTAAACCGCTTTGTGACTCTGGTCTGTGAAAGGCGGTATATAAATAAAGATTACTTACTTACACACACACACACACACACACACGTCTGTTCTTTCTTTCTGTCTTATGTATTTATGTGTATGTCTGCAGCTGTATTGTATGTCTGTATTTTCACCAATAAAAACAAACAAGCCATAATAATCCTGTTCTAATATGGGACCTACTGACATGGCCCGCTAAACCCTAACTTCATTCCGATATCAAAGTTATTTTAAATCGATTTTTCCCATATTACTGGTTTATTGTTAGTTTATTTGAAGCTTAGCGATATCACTCAGGGCCTTCTTTGAATCGAGCGGTCTCTGTTATAGTAAGCCACACTTCTGATATTTTGAACATGTACAGTGTTGAAAATGTTAGGGATTTAGAAAGCAGGATGGCAAGAAGGTTCTGAGTTCAAATCCTACTCGGAGCAGGACCTATCTGATGTATGTATGAATTGACATCACAGTCCAACTTTATTGCAATCAATTCAGTTCAGTGCAACAGCAAGTTAAGAATGTACTCGAAGAATTCAAGTGAAGTTAATGTGCAATTTCTTCCATCCATCCATTTTCTTCCGCTTCATCCGTTGCCGGGTCGCGGGGGCAGCAGTCTAAGCAGAGACACCCAGACTTCCCTATCCGCACACACTTCCTCCAGCTCGTCCGGGGGGAAGTTAATGAGCAATTTCTTTCCAGAGTTATTTCTAGTATACTTTACTTGCCAGGATTTACAGTACTTGCTAACACAAACTAGCCATTGAGGCACTTTCACAGTGTCATCCATCCAATATTATAGTCATGCTGCACAAAATCTCTGGGCTCCAGTTGACCTTATTTGTTTTTGATTGTGTCACATGAGTCCATATACAGTGCCTTGCGAAAGTATTCGGCCCCCTTGAACCTTTCAACATTTCGCCACATTTCAGGCTTCAAACATAAAGATATAAAATTTAAATGTTTTGTCATGAATCAACAACAAGTGGGACACAATCGTGAAGTGGAACGAAATTTATTGGATAATTTAAACTTTTTTAACAAATAAAAAACTGAAAAGTGGGGCGTGCAATATTATTCGGCCCCTTTACTTTCAGTGCAGCAAACTCAGTCCAGAAGTTCAGTGAGGATCTTTGAATGATCCAATGTTGTCCTAAATGACTGATGATGATAAATAGAATGCACCTGTGTGTAATCAAGTCTCCGTATAAATGCACCTGCTCTTTGATAGTCTCAGGGTTCTGTTTAAAGCGCAGAGAAAACCATGAAGACAAAGGAACACACCAGGCAGGTCCAAGATACTGTTGTGGAGAAGTTTAAAGCCGGATTTGGATACAAAAAGATTTCCCAAGCTTTAAACATCTCAAGGAGCACTGTGCAAGAAATTATATTGAAATGGAAGGAGTATCAGACCAGTAATGTAGCTGGAGTGTCAATCAATATGGACTGTTTTTTTAAAGCTCAGAACAGAACAAATCCAGTCAAAACGGTTTTACAATTTAGGTTTGTACAGTTTTTCAATCAAACGTTTGGACACCCCTGCTCGAGGCCCATTTGGGAAAATCACAATTCAGGAACATCCTCCTATATACCTTTAAGACGTAGTTAAAATAAGGTTTGCCGGAGTATCCTCTGCACAGTCATGGATCAAAGAAATGATGTGTTCCTCTGGAGAAGTTAACATGTTGTAAGAGATGTGGGCACCTTTAATTTACTTAAAAAACATTGTGACTTATGCTCTTTTCGAGTAGAGTAGAGTAGAGTAGAGTAGAGTAGAGCAGGGCAGGGCAGGGCAGGGTAGGGCAGAGTAGAGTAGAGTAGAGTAGAGTAGAGTAGAGTAGAGTAGAGTAGAGTAGAGTAGAGTAGAGTAGAGTAGAGTAGAGTAGAGTCGAGGAGAGTAGAGTAGAGTAGAGTAGAGTAGGGCAGGGCAGGGCAGGGCAGGGCAGGGCAGGGCAGGGCAGGGCAGGGCAGGGTAGAGTAGAGTAGAGTAGAGTAGAGTAGAGTAGAGTAGAGTAGAGTAGAGTAGAGTAGAGTAGAGTAGAGTAGAGTAGAGTAGAGTAGAGTAGAGTAGAGTAGAGTAGAGTAGAGTAGAGTAGAGTAGAGTAGAGTAGGGTAGGGTAGGGTAGGGTAGGGTAGGGTAGGGTAGGGTAGGGTAGAGTAGAGTAGAGTAGAGTAGAGTAGAGTAGAGTAGAGTAGAGTAGAGTAGAGTAGAGTAGAGTAGAGTAGAGTAGAGTAGAGTAGAGTAGAGTAGAGTAGAGTAGAGTAGGGTCAAAACAGGACTCTAGTTTAATAAATAATAGAAAGACCTCTTCACTTCCCTACGGAGACAATAAAGTGCACATTTACTTAAATTCAGATACAAAAATCAAATAACCACATTCTATAGAACTAATCATTTACTTAAGATTAAGAGATCTTTTATTCGTCCCACAGCTGGGAAATTTCACTGTTGCATCACAAGTTATAGAACAGTAGGAATGAGGAGCACAAGATAAGTAAACAATAGCTATACTAATTAAAATAAAGCAGAATCTGTAACTCTAGCATCAAAGAACAAGTATAAAATCTCTGTCATGATCAAAATAATAAAAAGGGGTAAAAAAGTTTAACATTTTGCAAAATAAGAGGCAAGTATAAAGTTCTGTGTATTCTAGCAAAGTGTTGTTATATGTTAGCATCTGTAAATGTTAGCAGCAGTATGTTAGCATCTGTAAATGTTAGCAGCAGTATGTTAGCATCTGTACATTAGCAGCATTAATCAAAGTCATAGTTGTTAGATTTTTCCATTATCAAAATAACCGTTAGTTACAGACCCACATGTTGGTTTTTATTAGTGTGTTTTCTGACAAATAATGAACAAAAATAGACACTCATTTAAAACAATCCCATAAACCCACATTGAAAAACTCTGAATCATAGATAAAACCTGATGAAGCGACGGCCCTTTTACTCTCAGTACATTTGTCACTCACACAGAGCGAGTCCGTGCCCCATTAGACCCAAGAGCTTCCGATTAGAGAAACTTCCCCATAACCTTTCACATGAGCGTTCCCACTCCACTTCCACTGTTGTCACTCCTGCACTGGGAGCACCGTGAAGAGGTCAGCCCAAACTTTTAAACCCCTCAATGGGGTCAACAAGATCAGGGATCAAACAGACAGGCCCTGCCCCCTCCTTCCCCCACCGCGACCACAATAAGGCAGGGATAATGACCCGCCGTGGCCGTCCGACACTGCGGGCGCGACGTATCTCACCCAATACGTGTGTCTCAATGTGTTTTATATTGTTTTAATGGTTTTAGATGAACATGCATGAGTTTTTCATTGGTTTGGCTCTGGTTCCACTCTCACAGAGTCCGGGTCTACAGCCTTAGTTCTGGATCTAAAGCTTCAGTCCTGGATCTGCAGCCTCAGTCCTGGATCTAAAGCCTCAGTCCTGGATCTGCAGCCTCAGTCCTGGATCTAAAGCCTCAGTCCTGGATCTAAAGCCTCAGTCCTGGATCCACAGCCTCAGTCCTGGATCCACAGCCTCAGTCCTGGATCTAAAGCTTCAGTCCTGGATCTGCAGCCTCAGTCCTGGATCTAAAGCCTCAGTCCTGGATCTGCAGCCTCAGTCCTGGATCTAAAGCCTCAGTCCTGGATCCACAGCCTCAGTCCTGGATCTAAAGCCTCAGTCCTGGATCTAAAGCTTCAGTCCTGGATCTGCAGCCTCAGTCCTGGATCTAAAGCCTCAGTCCTGGATCTGCAGCCTCAGTCCTGGATCTAAAGCCTCAGTCCTGGATCCACAGCCTCAGTCCTGGATCTAAAGCCTCAGTCCTGGATCTAAAGCTTCAGTCCTGGATCTACAGCCTCAGTCCTGGATCTACAGCCTCAGTCCTGGATCTACAGCCTCAGTCCTGGGTCTACAGCCTCAGACCTGGATCTACAGCCTCAGTCCTGGGTCTACAGCCTCAGTCCTGGATCTACAGCCTCAGTCTGTTTGTCTGTGGGAGCAGATCCCTCTCTCATGATGGGCCTCCCCAAAGTTTCCTTGAGTCGTTCCTTGCAGATGCCGTCTAAGGACGGTGATGATCCGGGACATTTAAGGACATTTCTTTTAAGATTAAGAGATCCTTTATTTGTGGGAAATTTCATGGTTGCATCACCGGTTACAGAACAGTAGGAATGGGAAAAAATAAGATCTCTTAAGCTTAATAAAAAAAGGCAAACAGGAAATCTCCAAAATATATATCTATATATATATATAGATACGGTAAATAGGAGAATTTTCCTAAAATTTAGGAAAGAAACGCCCTCTCCACTTTTTGAACAAAACTTTTTGACGAGCTCGTATTGCCAGAATGATTGACAATTTGGAAGGACCAATAGTTTTGATGATCCACCCGGTGGTAGAACATCCTCCTACAGTGTATACACAGTAAAATCGCTAGAGTAAAATTTACTCAAATTGAGGAAAATTTAACTCCATTTTTGATAACATTTGGTCCCTCTCTAAAAAGAGTCAAATTAACTCTTTTGATAGAGTCGTTTAATCGGAGTAATTTCTCTTCAATTTAGAGTAAAAATTCTACTCTTTAATAGTAAAATTCACTCTCTGCAGAGAACATTTAAATTGACTCTTACTCTAGTTTTACTCTTGCGAGAGGAACTATAAATTTACTCCATGGTATTTTACTCCCTAAAAAGAACTCAATTTTGAGTGATAGTTTCTCCACAAGCTCCTAAAAATGTGAAATATGACAAAAAGATCAAACATTTTTTCACATACCCTTTTATTTGGCACCAAATACTTGCTCAATAGAAAATTCTCATTCCATTTGTGAACATGCACACTGTTGACACAGAAATCCAAATATTAGGGTTGATGCCTTTCTGTGATTCCGTGCAGATGATCTTGAATGCTGGTCCCAGTCTAGAAAATTAACAAGCATACGTTAATAATGAAGCCCTTCCAAAAAGTTAGAAAAAGCGAGGTGACCTTACCTTGAGAAACAGTGAGATGGTCACAGACATGTCTGGTGAAGTAGAAGAAGAAGACATGTCATTGCCCCAGCCTGAAAAAGATCAAACGGAAGTCATCTACTGTGTTTGTGACACGATCCATTTTCACCAATATAAAAAAACTCACCTTCAACTTTAGAGGTGGACTCAGCTTTAATTCTTGATTGCAGACAATTGGCTAATTTTGTTGAAGTAGCATCATCAAGCATACTGTAAGTCTGAAGTCCTGCTCTATCTGTTTTATAACGAAAGACATAATGAAATGTTGATACAACATTAACAATATCAATATTTAAGGTGACTTACCAGTCCTGATATATCCAGAAATCTTGAAAACATTGTGAAGACCGAGAGATTTTTCAGGACCATATTTTGACGATAGTGACATGTCTGCTTCATCTTCTCTTTGACCAGTGGCGGCCGGCCAATAGAGGGCGCTAGGGCGCCGCCCCACCACTCACAACTTGCCATGTTACCTTGAATAAAACGTTAAAAAAAAAAATAACATTAAAATATTTCGAAATTTATGTGTGTTTTATTTCAGATGTGGAAGAAATACTTTATAGTTTATGCTGAGTTGGATTGATTAAGCTCATCAGCGTTGTCTGTGTCGGACTGAGGACGTATTTCCGCCTCAGGGCGCAAAAGATTGCGCCCTGAGCCGTCTATGGCAGGGGTGTCATTCATACGGCCCGCGGGCCGGAACCGGCCCGCCAAGAGATTTGACACGGCCCGCGGCTCATTTATGTAAAAATATAATAATAATACATTTTAAAAAGCCGCTCCGCGACGCGAGGCGACGCGAGGCTCCGCGACGCGACGCCGCAGCGCCGCGCTCAGGGGTGAGTCCAGTGGGTCTGTAGTGGCTCCACCAGAGCGGTGCTGGAGGAATAACATCTTAAACTACAAGACTCGGCGAAAAATACGGCACTTTGAGCGAAGAATTGAGAAAACAGAAGATAAACCTGTCTGGCCCTGAAGACACAGCAGTCTGTTTGTGCCCAGAGCGAGAGGTTAGTTCTGCTGCTGTAAAGGGAAGCTACCTGTGCTAACAACATTAGCATTAGCATCGCAGCCGCACAGTGAGAGAGAGTTTGTTAAAACTCTCACAGGCTGCAGACATGGTCTGAGAAACCACTCGCTTTTACCAACATGTTGCCATTGATAAGAGACTGATGTTACTGATGTCACATATTCATTTGTGGTGTTACTGAAACTATCAGAGGAGTTTTGAGCGCTGCTGCTGGTTCTGCTGTTGTTGCTGGTGTGTTGGACAGTGTGGACTGGTACCGATGGTAAAAACAGGTGTAGTGACAAAGCTGCAAATGGAGGTGATGATTTTTGGACATTTGACTGTATTTTACACAGAGACACTGCTGCAGTCGTTAAGAATGGATCACGTTATGGAAGTTGTTTTATTCATTTCAACTGAATCATGGTCAGTTTGATGCTTTCTCTGTGATAATAACATAACCATGGACCTTACACACTGAAGATGGTTAATGTGATAATAACATAACCATGGACCTGACCACACTGAAGATGGTTAATGTGATAATAACATAACCATGGACCTTACCACACTGAAGATGGTTAATGTGATAATAACATAACCATGGACCTGACCACACTGAAGATGGTTAATGTGATAATAACATAACCATGGACCTGACCACACTGAAGATGGTTAATGTGATAATAACATAACCATGGACCTGACCACACTGAAGATGGTTAATGTGATAATAACATAACCATGGACCTTACCACGCTGAAGATGGTTAATGTGATAATAACATAACCATGGACCGTACCACACTGAAGATGGTTAATGTGATAATAACATAACCATGGACCTTACCACACTGAAGATGGTTAATGTGATAATAACATAACCATGGACCGTACCACACTGAAGATGGTTAATGTGATAATAACATAACCATGGACCGTACCACACTGAAGATGGTTAATGTGATAATAACATAACCATGGACCTTACCACACTGAAGATGGTTAATGTGATAATAACATAACCATGGACCTTACCACACTGAAGATGGTTAATGTGATTATAACAAAACCATGGACCTTACCACACTGAAGATGGTTAATGTGATAATAACATAACCATGGACCTTACCACACTGAAGATGGTTAATGTGATAATAACATAACCATGGACCTTACCACACTGAAGATGGTTAATGTGATAATAACATAACCATGGACCTTACCACACTGAAGATGGTTAATGTGATAATAACATAACCATGGACCTTACCACACTGAAGATGGTTAATGTGATAATAACATAACCATGGACCTTACCACACTGAAGATGGTTAATGTGATAATAACATAACCATGGACCTTACCACACTGAAGATGGTTAATGTGATAATAACATAACCATGGACCTTACCACACTGAAGATGGTTAATGTGATAATAACATAACCATGGACCTTACCACACTGAAGATGGTTAATGTGATAATAACATAACCATGGACCTGACCACACTGAAGATGGTTAATGTGATAATAACATAACCATGGACCTTACCACACTGAAGATGGTTAATGTGATAATAACATAACCATGGACCTTACCACACTGAAGATGGTTAATGTGATTATAACAAAACCATGGACCTTACCACACTGAAGATGGTTAATGTGATAATAACATAACCATGGACCTGACCACACTGAAGATGGTTAATGTGATAATAACATAACCATGGACCTGACCACACTGAAGATGGTTAATGTGATAATAACATAACCATGGACCTTACCACACTGAAGGTGGTTAATGTGATAATAACATAACCATGGACCTTACCACACTGAAGATGGTTAATGTGATTATAACAAAACCATGGACCTTACCACACTGAAGATGGTTAATGTGATAATAACATAACCATGGACCTGACCACACTGAAGATGGTTAATGTGATAATAACATAACCATGGACCTTACCACACTGAAGGTGGTTAATGTGATAATAACATAACCATGGACCGTACCACACTGAAGATGGTTAATGTGATAATAACATAACCATGGACCTGACCACACTGAAGAAGGTTAATGTGATAATAACATAACCATGGACCTGACCACACTGAAGGTGGTTAATGTGATAATAACATAACCATGGACCTGACCACACTGAAGATGGTTAATGTGATAATAACATAACCATGGACCTTACCACACTGAAGATGGTTAATGTGATAATAACATAACCATGGACCTTACCACACTGAAGGTGGTTAATGTGATAATAACATAACCATGGACCTTACCACACTGAAGATGGTTAATGTGATAATAACATAACCATGGACCTTACCACACTGAAGATGGTTAAACTGAGGTGCTGTGTTTAAGTGCTTTTTTCTATCTACCTACTTTACCTTTGTGAGCAGGTTTTCTCTGTAATGAGCCTTAAAACAAAGCTAACACACAAATATTAATATACATATTGTGAAATACCATTTTCAATGTAATATTGTAAATACGCTACATTATTTGCACTATGGAAAACTCACTGTTACATTTAAGTTTGTAACAAAAAACTGAGTATTAAAGGATAGTGTTTTAAAGGAAGTTTTAAATAAATGTGTTTATGTGCACAAAAAGTTGGACTTTGTACCGTTTTTGGATATTTTTGTAGAGCATCTCCTGGTCCGGCCCACTTGAGATCAGATTAGGTTGTATGTGGCCCCCGGACCAAAATGAGTTTGACACCCCTGGTCTATGGACTCTCGTTAAAAGTTGTACATGCGCAGTAGCTCCTCTTCAATGCAAGAGATAAGACGATTTGGGGGCGCAGGAGAAGTGCGCCCTGAGGGGGCGGGATCGCCCGCGACCTGTACTGTCACTGTCTGTGACGTCCGTTTACAGTGATTGACAGGTCAAGCTGTGGGAGTTTGAGACGAACGTAAAGAGACGCAAAATGGAGAACGAGAAAAAGAATAATTCAGTTAGATCACTCAAAACAATACCGTTTGAGAGAAGATCATACCAGGAGAAGGTTGAGGTTAAAGAGCTTGGACCTGATCAGCCAAATATTACCATTAGTCAGCAGTCCAGCGACAGGGGGGGACGGTACACTCGTACTTTTTCCAGGACCTGGTTCAGCGCCAAATCTTGGCTAGCAGCATGTAGCGAGGCTAATGCTTTATTTTGCTTTCCATGCCTCTTGTTTCAAACATCAGGATCTGACCCAGCATGGATCAAGACAGGTATGACTGATCTGAAGCACTTTTTAGAAAAGGCAAAGAAGCATGAGCAGACTGGTATCCACATGCAAAATGCCCTCAAATTAGCTATGTTTGGGAAGATAAATATTTCATCCCAGCTGGATGAAAGCTACAGGCCTGATCATGTGACCTTGTTGATTCTCGTGTGAGGCTTCAGTCACAACAGTCAGTGTAAACTTACTTACTGCTGGTATATATCTAGTCATCATATTCATAGCCCCCCCAGTAGAAAATTCCACCAGCCGCCACTGTCTTTGACTATGGCTTCATCCATTGTGTGCTTCATGAGAGCAATTGCTTCACAGAATAGACTTTCTGCCAGCACAGATCAATCTTCCTCTTGTAGGTATCTCAGTTAGCATGCGGACCACCTATAGACAAATAAACATACAAATAATTTACCTTTTCCAACAGAATAACTCAACAGTCTTTAACTAACCTTTTGGTAATGGTGTCCTTTTGGGACCATAGGACACTAGGGATGTAAAAAAACTATGAATTTTCATGACCGACCACCGAGCCTCATTAACCGGTTGAAACCGGTTAACCGCGTAGTTTAAAATAGTCCACGTTCTTTGAAATAATAACAGCCATTTCGAGCCGCGTACTTTTCATAAGTGCAGCTCTGCGTTCTACTGGATCAGAGCCGAGACAGCGGCGCCCAAACCCGCAACAGCTCCGGCACCTTTGCGCACAGAGAACTGCTTTTTTAATCTTCCCATTCTGCTGTGCTGCGGGTTAATACCAAAACTTTCTAGCAGCAAACGACGGCTCGTTCACATGGTCAGAGCAGCGAGTGACGCGTCTCACAGGTCTTCACAAAAGTTTAAATACAAGTGATGTGTGTGGAGCTGATCCCGAGGACCATAAACACAAACATGTTCCATGTGGTTTGACTGGAGCCGCGTATTTGCGCGAATCCTTTGGGCTCCGTGACACAGAGGAGCGCGACAGACCGGTATGTGTGTGTGTATGTGTGTGTGTATGTATGTGTGTATGTATGTGTGTGTGTATGTATATGTGTGTGTGTGTAAATGTAAGCTCCAATGTAGTTCTGACCCGCGCCAGTGTGCAACTTTGACGGTAACAGAGGGGAGAGATGATGCGTGTGGATGTTACGTATGGAGAGGGGGAAAGTGTGTGTGTGTGTGTGCGCGTGTGTGTGCGTGTGTGTGTGCGCGCGTGCGTGTGTGCGTGTGTGCGTGCGTGTGTGCATATGTGGCTCGTGCGGCGTGAGAGTCGTCCCGGAGTTTATAATACATGGGCGCACACAGCTAGATACAGACCCGCTCGTCACACCGTGCAAATAGGGCTTAAAATAGCGTTATTAAGAGACCTCCCCTCTCCCCTTTTTCTCTTTTTTAACCGACAGCTTTGACCGGTTAACGCTGTGACGGTCAACCACCGGTTAAACGGTCGCCGATTTACATCCCTATAGGACACAGCCAGAAAAACGGTAATAGTGCTCCTGAAATAAAAACATAGTTTGACAACATGCCTGTGAATGACTCGGATACAAATGTTCAGAGGAGTTAAGTATCATACCAAGTTAGCTCTTTGGATCTGCCAAACAGAGATAACAAGGCAATAATTCCTCTGGCATATTCGTCTTTTACACGCCTTGAAGGACTTCTTTAAAATAATAGGTTATATTTTAGTTATGAAACAGTGAAACTTTCAAAATTAGCAATGTTTTACCATGTTCATTTGTCATATGCGCAACCAAAATGTTGACCATATCACGTCTCCTGCTGTCTGTAAGGCTTTTGAGCATAATCGCTTAAGATTCAATCTCCTCCTGGTTTGTTCTTTGGGATGCTCTCAATCTGGAAACATAAAACAAAGTGTTTACAATGGTAACGATAAAATAACTTAATCAGCTACATAGTGTGGTGCATATATATATAACCATCAAGCTCACATGTGAGAGACGAGCATCCTCAGTTCTATTGACAGGTCTAAACTGCTATGATCGCGTCCTCAGAGTCAACCTCGGTATCTCCACTTTGGGGAGCTCAACCCATCTGCAACATAAAGTCATAGTTGTCAAAATAAAAACCTTAATATATGAAAATACAGCATTAAATTAATTAATTATTTAAAAAACACACACCCTTTGGTGAACAAACATCTAGCACACCCAAACGCTCCTTCTTGAGGAGAAATTCAAATACTTCATCAACCTCAGTCTTCGTCTCATCATAGACTTTGAAAGTTGGAATATCCATTTATTTTGCAACTGCAAAAACAAATGTATGTTTATGATTGTTTACAAGTATCAAGGCATTTCAGAGTGGAGTACAATGTAATATTATCAAAGCATTTTACTTTATAATGCCCCTGAAGCTAAAGATAATTACATATTTCCCACTTACTACATTTTAAGAATAACGCAAAACAAAGCTGCCCTTCATATCAGATGTACTTCTGTGGATCGCTGCACATCACTTCAGCATTCATCTAAGGAGACATAAAACAATTTTAGTACACACATGTGGTCACTGTTGTAACAGTAATAGTGTTTATGTGGCAAACATAGCTAAAACTGCATCCAAAGTCAACTACGCTGTCTGTAACAATGCTAACAACAATGCTAACAACAATGCTAACAACAAAACTACTCAAGTTAGAGTCACCTCCATGTGTTCCACTGTCTGTAACAATGCTAACAACAAAACTACTCATGTTAGAGTCACCTCCATGTGCTGTGCTGTCTGTAACAATGCTAACAACAATGCTAACAACAATGCTAACAACAATGCTAACGTGCCACCATAGCTCATTCCCAGTGTCAAATACTTGCCCATTCTAACCCATGAGAAACCATGCTAAAGCACCAAAGTAATACACGCGGTCGTCTGTCTACGTCACCGGAGCACAACAGGCGTTTTACAATAGAATGTATTCAGTGTATACAGATTGATTTGAATAAAGTAACACATACACACACTAAAAAATAGCTCAAAGAATGTGTTGCAGTGACGCAAAATTTGATTAACTAATTAACATAAGTTTAACAAATTCTACATTTTGAATGTATATTAATCCATTACTAATAAACTCTGTACAACTCCAACCACATATGATTGCCAGAAGATGTAACACTATATCAGTATTTGTAACTTGTAACAGCACTAAGCTAGCAGCTTTCACAAGACACAACTGTGTTCCAAATGTACACCGCGATAACAGCATGGACTAAATGAAACTGAAAAAAGTGACAAACTTTAAATACGCATTTAGACTCACCTTGTATCCTTTTGACTATCCATGACGTAGAAAGAAATGAGTACATCCATGGTTTCCACACTCCGTCTGCTAGTGTCCAGCGAGAAACTGTCATGGCGGCGGTTCAGAAGCTCAAGACCTGAGTTTTGGGGGCGGGACATAGGGCGGGGCCTCATTTACTCCAATCGAGGAGATTCTGATCATCTCTGAAAAATCACTCGCACTCTAGAGGCCGCTAGAGGTTATTTTACTCTAAAATGTTTAAAAAGAACTCAATTGGAGGAAAAAAATAATGACTCTGGAAATTTTACTCAGCCGTTTTTACTGTGTACCTTTAAGCATAATAAAGAAGCAAGTAGAAAATCTCTAGCTTTAGCATAATAAAGAAGCAGATAAAAAAAAATCCGTAAAGTGCAAGAAATATTCAGCTAATAGTTGTATCCTGGGACACAGTGACACATGTGGTTCTGTATTGCACATTCTTACATTATTTCAAAACGAAAATGAATCCTAAACCAACCTCACTTCATTTATATTGTAAACGTTTCCAAACTACAGCAGTTGAAGTGGGTTCCTTGGCTGCAGACGCTGATAATTTGATAGGGACCGTGTTAGCATATGCCAGCTAATTAGCCAAGCGTGAACACAGGCATATTCTGTGGCCTGGTTACAATTGCTGCGCTGATAACTTAGCCCCAGACGATGTGTAGAAAGATAAGCAAAAGGGGAGGTCTGGGGCAATGACATCGTGCCACAACGGCCATCTCATTTGCAGTTTTAAATTGCAAGTGCTCTCGCTTTTACCCAGCCTCGTCTGTGACTTCTCTGTCCGAACACCGCCGCGGTATCTTGAATAACACAAGATTAGGATCTGTCTTCAAAACCAAGAAGCCGGGAAGTTTTTTCGTCCGTCAATCCACCCGGCACCGTGGTTTTCCTCCTTATATTAAAGCCTGAATTTATGGTTTCCTTCCCGCGGTTATTGAGCGTGCTTATTTTTTAACAATTCCCATCTGGGGACATTGGAGCTGCGATGTGAGGTCTGCTTGTGAGGAGCTGCATTCCTGAGGCCGAGCAGAGAATTGACCACATAACACCAGCGGGTACGACGGCGTGACATAACGGGGGCGGTTCAACTCAATTCAATCCCGTTTATTTGTGTATGGGCCTAAATCACAGCAGGTGTCGTCTCGGAGGGCAATACAAAGTTGAAGATTTCTCCACAACAGATGAGAGGATCAAATAGTTCCAAGTAGTTGAAGCTTTACTCATCTGTGCAATAATAATCTGAATATTCTGAATGTGCAATACAGAACCATGTGTCACTGTGAAACCAGAGCCTCATGCTGCTAACATGTACAGATGTAAACATACAGCTATATATACTTGTACTAGAATATGCAGTATCTTGCACTTGCTTGTTTATAATGCAAAAGTTAGAGATTTTATTTAATTTCAGTATTGAGTTATTGTTCATTTATCTTGTGCTATGTGCTCCTCATTCCTACTGTTCTGTAGCTGATGATGCAACACTGACATTTCCCCACAGTGGGACGCATAAAGGATGTCTTAATCTTGATCTGAATCTCACCGTTTCCCAGTGAGTTTTAACCTCTGCATTCCTCTGATCTGTCGCTGGCCCCCTGTGAGAGCAGACAAAACTGACTTGTGGCTTGTCAGGTACTTTCAGTGTGCAGAGTGTGCCATGTGACACCTCTGGCAGTCTGCCAAAAGCTAATTGCGTTAATTGGCGAATGTCAAGCCTGTAACGGGGCTTTGAGGGTGACCCACCGACACAGATGAAAGCTCTCAGATTGGTCTCGTAATCGCTGTGTCCAGTGACCTGAAGGCCGTGAGGCGCTGTCTGCAGAGGCTCCGCAGCCGTCATTCTGTGTCTGCGAGGGTCAGAGGGAATCCACATTCACCAACAATCTAACTTAGAATCATTCTACATGTTCACTTTTACAGATGTGTGTCAGTCAGTGTGTGTGTGTCTGTGTGTGTGCGTGTGTGTGTGTCTGTGTGTGTACGTGTGTGTTTGTGTGTGTGAGGGTCAGAGTGATGGGCTCCAGGTCATGTATCGAGAATCTACATTCACCAATCTTTGTCTCATTATACATGTGTGTGTCTTAAGCCTAGTGTACATCGACAGAAACTGGGGACAACTAGTTGCAAGGCGGCTTTTGGCAACTGAGAGTAGATGATGGAGATGATCAGTTGCCGAAATCGGTCGATGTGCGCGCTCTTACAACTGGAGATGAACAGTCGGTCTCCAGTTTCAGTCAGTTGCCCGTGTTCTACTTTTCGGCAAATAGTTGTCCTCAGTTTTGGAGTATGACCCGATGTGCGCGCTCCATGCACCGCTCCGACAACATGTGTGTATTGCGTGTATTGCGAGCCCGCAACAGTTTATGTCTGTAAACACACTGTAGTTGAGGCCAGTTGCTGTCGATGTACGCGCTGTTATTCCCGAGACTGGTCTGCTACTGGGAGTTGCCCGTTTTCGTCAGATTGTCGATGTGTGCGGGGCAGCAACTCATATGCGACGGATATAATCAGTTGCCAGCCCGATGTACGCTAGGCTTAAGAGTTGTGTGTCTTAGAATTGAGGGCTGTGGATTTGTTGAAATGTAGTGTTTGAGTCAATGACAACCATGACCCACTGGCTTTTCATGTGTTGTGCGTTTTGTGTGCTTCTACCACTACTATGTTCACAAACTGATCTAGTGTCTGTGCCCTGGTGTATGGACTTCATACCTCTCCTGCACCATCAGTGAACTCACTCTTCACTTCACACGAGGATTCTGAAACTACCAGAACTCCCAGAGCCAGCATTTTGACTGCTCCCAAATCAGTGGAATTCAATAGTGACTTGTATTTGAACTGGTGTAATGTCAGGTTTAAGGTTTTAATATAACGTGAAATACAACAAAAACAGTTTGACGAAAGTTGAACAAATGCTAACTGCTAATAGGGACCAGCACCTGGAGAAAAAGGCCTTTCACCGCCACAGAATGTTTTGTACATATTCAAATGAATGAAGCGGTCAAAAAGTTAACGGGGGAGTTAACGGTAAAACTGGTATGATTTATATTTTCACAGGAACAGTGTACAATAAACATTAGCCAAGAGGAGAGATGCATTTGAAGAAGATGACATGTCTGGGATTGCGTCTTTAATTCAGACAGAAGACATGTTTTATTGTCGATGGTAGAGACAGCACGAACAACAGAATGCAAGTGTATTATACAGAGCGGAGGCATTCACGTGTGACCATCAGGATCGATAAACAGCAACATAACATCATAACTCAATACTTAAACTCGGTACTTCAAAAACCCAGAACTCAGAATACTTCAAAAACTCAGAAAACTCATAAAACATGTTCAGATCTTTCATAAAACTTGTCAACAATCTTCAGTAAAATACCAAACTTCATCAGTCGATGGTTCCAGATATTGCTTTGAAAACAGTCTCTCCCACTTCTCTGTGTTGATTCTTTCAGGCTGCATTTGTGTCGAGCCATGAATTCTTCTGTGACGTGTCTTTCAATCACACGTTTCAGCTTCAGTGTCCAGATTCAGCAATTCAATTTAGTCCAAATTATGTCCAAATTCAGAAATCCAATTGTTCCAAATTCTGTCCATGCAAAAGAGGACGCTGGTATTGTCCATGTCTCAGCAGCTCACAGCCTGAGTGGAATCAGGAGCTGTGCAGATTGTCCAAGTGTGCTGGTCCAGATGCATGGGTTCTCTTGAGGTTTCCCAGTTTTGGCTTAAAAAAAAAAAACACTTTTTGTGTAAAAAAAAAGTAGTCTTCTGTTCTGTAGATGTTACAGACAATGCCCGCATCCTTCCACCACCTGAAGAAGATGACATAGTCTGGGATCGCGTCTTTCATTCAGACAGAAGACATGTTTTATTGTCGATGGTAGAGACAGCACGAACAACACGAACACAGAATGCAAGTGTATTATACAGAGCGGAGGCATGGAGACCTCCAATCAGCAGCTGCCACAGTGCCATGTAGCTTGGCCTTCAGATAGACAAAACAAGGGAAAAGTACTGGCTTCTGCACATTGATAGAATGATGAGTTTAACTTTAACAAAAGTTCCTTAAAAGTGTTATGAAATCTCACACATTGTACCAGGTTGTAGCAGCAGTGCTAGTTTAGTAGATGGATACATGACCAAGCAGAAATTACAATTTAATTTACAAAAAGTTATAATAAAACCTTTCTATTAAAACAAAAATCTCTCCATACACACATTCATAAAATAATGTCATAAAAAAATGACATAGAAATAACCTACATGTAGAAACAGAAAGACCACCTTTGTACATACGTTGAGAATTCTTACCCTTGCAACACTAAAAGCCGTCAAATTGACTGCTCTGGGAGTCCTTGTGTTGTGCTCTCATTTCCCCATACTCCTCTTATCAAACCTCCATCTCATCGCTTCCAATCCGTAATTAAATATTTCCCAACAAGAAGGAAACGTTCTCGTCTCTGTTCTGAAATCTAAGAGCCGCTAATTACACTCAATTGCTTTTTTTTTTGCTTTTTTTTTACGTTGAGCGAAAAAACGTCTGCAACTCGATACTTTAGTGAACGGCAGCCAACGCGTATAGTAAAGTTTTATTTACTCACCGCGGCTTAAACACTAAAAGAGAAGGGAGAATAAATCTTGTTGGAGCGGGTTAGCCTGGCCCCTCCCTCTCCTACCACCTGTGAGAGCTCATGTTAAAGAGCTTGGACCGGGCCTCGCCAGAAATCAACCGAATGCACGGAATACTTGGCACGTCACCGCTCCCCAGTGCAATGTAGCTACATGAACATGTAAACTGTCTGAGATTTGCAGACATGGCTGCAGGGCAAAGGGAATTACACTGTCACACAGAGGATATGGAGCTGCCGTGATATCCTTTCGGCACATACTTGACAAGCATCCAGGTGGAAATTGGTATGTTTTGCCAAGAGGGAGGTTTCGAGTTAGGTCTGCAGTGTTGGAGGTGATTTTTTTTTTTTCTGCCATCGAAAAGAGAAAGGACCACACTGAAAAAAGTGATGAAAAAGTCAAATATGGGCTAAATGTATCTTAACCCTGATCACAAACTTCCTGATTGGTGAAACGGTGGAGGGCGGGACAGTGAAATGAAAACAATAACAAGATTTAGTGGCTGTAAATCCCATTTTGAAGTCTAAACATCTCTGCTGAATTACTTTTATCAGTTAAAGACGTATTCGCAAAGAGCATGATCTGGAACAGTCTTCCTGAGAATGTGAGACAGGCGTCTGCTCTGGAAGTTTTCATATCTAGGTTAAAAACATTTGTCTTTTTTTAATGCACTATAGCTGTTTATGATTCTAATCCCAAGTGTGAAGTTTTTGAGGTTTTTATCTACTTGTGTGATATTCTTTTTTACGTTTTAATATTTCTTGTGCTCTTTTTGTGTCTGTGTTTAAAAAAAAAAAAACAGACACCAGGCATAAAAAAATGTTGGATTTTTTATGCCTGATGTGATATGGTTTGTGAGGCACTTTGTGTTGCCTTGTTTGGGAAAGGCGCTCTACAAATAAAAGTTGATTTATTGATTGATGATTTATGATCCTTTTGACAGATTAGGGCCATTTAAAGAGTGCAGAAGGATTTTTCCAAATTTTAGCAAAGAACCGCCCTCTCCACTTTTTGAACCAAACTCTCTGGTCTTATTGGACGAGCACGTATCACCAGTATCACCAGAATGATTGACAGTTGGGAGGACCACTAGTCTTGATGATCCACCCGGAAGTAGAAAATCCTCCTGTATACCTTTAAATGACGTGTCCATGTTTTAAAGACTTCAGATTGAGGTTTTCCAAGCCACCGATCAGACTGTTGTAGCAACTGTGTGTTGTGGATATGTCCCGCAGCGGTTGCATGTTTACACGTGTCATTCATCACTTTCTATTAGATTAGAGAATATCGGACTGTACATCTGCCATGGGTTAGCGCTGCGCTGATACACGTGAACCAAAATCTCTTTTAAGTGTGATAACGTTTCAAAACAGGAGGTGACATGTGCAGACGTACACTTTGTTGTTGGGTGTGGAGGCAGCCTGTTGTTTAGACCGTGTTTGCAAGAAATATTTATGAAAACAATTAATTAATGTCACACATTTTCATAGATTCATTACATTGTATTGATGGACACAGAGAGCTCACACCTCTCTCAGTATACATACATACACACCTCTCCTGTCTCAGTATACATACAGACCTCTCCTGTCTCAGTATACATACAGACCTCTCTAGTCTCAGTATACATGCAGACCTCTCTCTTGTCTCAGTATACATACAGACCTCTCTAGTCTCAGTATACATACAGACCTCTCTCTTGTCTCAGTATACATACAGACCTCTCTAGACTCAGTATACATGCAGACCTCTCCTGTCTCAGTATACATACAGACCTCTCCTGTCTCAGTATACACACAGACCTCTCATGCCTCAGTATACATACAGACCTCTCCTGTCTCAGTATACATACAGACCTCTCCTGTCTCAGTATACATACAAACCTCTCTTGTCTCAGTATACATACAGACCTCTCCTGTCTCAGTATACATACAGACCTCTCCTGTCTCAGTATACATATAGACCTCTCATGTCTCAGTATACATACAGACCTCTCCTGTCTCAGTATACATACAGACCTCTCCTGTCTCAGTATACATATAGACCTCTCATGTCTCAGTATACATACAGACCTCTCCTGTCTCAGTATACATACAGACCTCTCCTGTCTCAGTATACATACAGACCTCTCCTGTCTCAGTATACATACAGACCTCTCTTGTCTCAGTATACATACAGACCTCTGTCTCAGTATACATACAGACCTCTCATGTCTCAGTATACATGCAGACCTCTCATGCCTCAGTATACATGCAGACCTCTCAGTATACATGTAGACTCACACCTCTCTTATCTTTCTGTACAAATGTCTCTGATAGACTGTGAGGTGCTGCTGTGATGACGACTTTGAAATATCTCTACATTCTTCGAGGCAGATAAAGCTGTTGGACCGATGGCTTCACTGGACATTAGCCTTAGGGTCTGTGTGTGTGTGTGTGTGTGTGTGTGTGTGTCTGTGGTATGTGTGTCTGTCTCTGTGTGCGTACATGTGTGTCTGTGTCTGTGTACGTGTCTGTCTCTGTGCGTGTCTGTCTGTCTGTGTGTGTCTGTGTGTGTCCATGTGTGTGTATGATGTGGAGCTGTACCTAATTAAAGCTAATCTTCTTCATATGAAATACATCTCACCTTTGTTTCCTAAAGTCTTATCTGTGGTGAAATCAGACACGTCGATGTTGCGTTGATCAATCTAGGGCTGTCCCTTTTCTTAGGACAATATCCACGAGTGCCCTCCCCCATTGGAAGAAGTTTTCTGTTGAGGCAACATCAGTCAAGTGTTGGTCCCTCAACAGAAAATAAACAAAAAGCGATTCAGATAACTCCAATTGACTTCACTTAACTTAATCCGAATATCGACTTTAACCCTTTAAAACCTGGGTGTCAAAATCAAGGCCCGGGAGCCAGATCTGGCCCGCAAATGAAATATCTTGGCCCCCGGGATGATATTTGGTTTGAATTAGAACCAGCACAGAGCCATAAGAAAATATTGGATTATTCAGTTAATGTTCAGGACATGTGACTGTCTTTGAAGGAAGTTTGTTTTCGTCTCTGAGCCTAAATAACCCAAGAATATTGGATAATTCATTGAATCAATAAATAAAATATGGTACGGTGTGTTAGGTCTCGGTTCAAAAGGCTATATGCAATAATTTAATATGTTTTAATAAACATTGAACCAGTCCGGCCCTGAGCTTGTGGTAAATTTGACAGTTTTAATCAATACTTTTGCAACAGCACCTCATCAACAGGGTAGAACTAACTGGACGCGGGCAAACGGTGGGCTGGGGGCCTCACGTGGCCTGATTTTCGTTTCTCTGCGGCCTCTGGAGCTCTTCCCAACATCATACTGTCTACCAGACCGCTGTTGCTTTAATAGATTAATGGACGTCAATGCCTAATGAAGGTGTGTAACTAAATATCAGAGACATAAACAAAGTCACAAAATTATGCAGACCACTGATTTACATACGTTTAGCAACTACATTTACAAAACTAAAACCCGGGAAATTGCCTGGTGTGTGTAAGTAAGTGCACTATAAAACTAGCTTTACTCATGCATGAAAACAAACGCTATAAAACTACTTTGAGAGTGAAAATGACGAGGAAGACCATCACAACTCTATCTATATCTGTTGTCGAAGTATGTTTATCTGCGGCTGTGTGTGCGTACGTATGTGTGCGTGCGTGTGTACGTGTGTGTGTGTGTGTGTGTGTCTGCGTGCGTGTGTGTGTGTGTGTGTCTGTGTGTGTGTGTGTGTGTGTGTGTGTGTGTGTGTGTGTGTGTGTGTGTGTGTGTGTCTGCGTGCGTGTGTGTGTGTGTGTGTGTCTGCGTGCGTGTGTGTGTAAACAAGCTGCCATTGGATCTGGACGACCCATCTGAGAACGCTTTTAGAACCAGTGAGACCGGAACCGGGACATGCCCACGACATGCCCAGACATGCTACGCATGTCACCCCCCCAGTACTTTCCCACGTGTTTTACTAATACTAGATCTTCAGCCCGTCCATGTGGGAGCTTTGATTTAGGGCTATAAAAGAATACATTATGTCGAATTAGATTTTAAATATATGTTTTTTAGGTTACGATACACGACCCTCATCTAAACCATTGATAAAAATGAAGTCCTCACATAGTCCAGTAACGAGTCCGTCGCTCTCAGACTGAGAAGAGGCACTGGAGATCTGACGAGCTTTGGGAAATCCAGCCAGACATGTTCAAGATCCTCTGTTCCGCCGCGCAATACAACTACACAACTACACAAATACACGAATACACAACTACACTACTACACAACACACTCAGACAGTATTGAGTGGGACTTGGCAGACACCCCCTGAAGCGTCTTTTCAAAACGGTTACCTTGTTTGCCCCTTGAGCTATTTTTTGCTCCCTCTCTCTCCCTCTCTCTCTCTTTCTCTCTCTCTCATTCTCTCCCTCTCTCGCTCCTTCTCTATCTCACCTTCTCTCTTCCCCTCCCTCTCTCATTCTCTCTGTCTCGCCTTCTCTCTCTCTCCTTCTCTCTCTCTGTCTCTCTCTCTCTCCTTCTCTCACTCTCTCCCTCTCTCTCTTTGTCTCTCTGCCTCTCTCTCCCTCCCTCTCTCATTCTCTCCCTCTCTCTCTCCTTCCCTCTCTCTGTCCCCCTATCTCTCTGCCTTTTTCTCTCCCTCTCTCTCTCTGTCTCTCTCTCTCTCTTTCCGTCTCTCCCTCTCTTTCTCTGTCTCTCTGTCTGGACTTGTCTGTGAGAAAACCCTCCTTCGCTAACCTTACCTCCAGTCTTTATTTAAACGGCAATGACAGAATATGCAAATCATGTATAAACCCATAACCTCATGTCATTACCTGCACATAGAGAGTATTACCACACCTGCTCTGGAGGCTTTGGACACACCCCTGAAACCATCCCAGGGCAGAGAGCCAAAGTTCTGCAGACAGACTCTGGGCACTCAGAGCGGGGCCTTAAATATTCAGCATGTGGCCACTTTCAGTTTTAACTCAACCTCCCAGTCAAAACAAAGGGAAGAACTGGTGAAAGGAATGCGGTTTTGCACCCTCAACAAATAGGTTTGTTTTGTATTTGTATTATTTCTATAATTCGGATGGGGCAGTGTGTATTAATGAACAGAAGTGACTGTCAATAAACCAGCTTTTTGTGGCTAATTTCCATCTGTAGTCCCACACTCGCACCACAAACACACAATCATTCAACCCTGAACTACTGCACATGTTTAAACTGTCTCTCCCTCTCTTTCTGTCTCTATCTGTCTCCCCCTCCCTCTCTCATTCTTTCCCTCTCTCTCTGTCTCTATGTCTCTCTCTCTGTCTCTCCCTCTCTCTCCTTATCTCTCTCTCTCCCTCTTTCTCTCTTTCTCTTTTTCTCTCTGTCTATCTTTATCTGTCTCTTTCCCTCTCTCTCTCTCTCCCTCCCTCTCTCTCCTTCTATCTTTCTGTCTCTCTCTCTGTCTCTATCTCTCCCTCTCTCTCTGTCTCCCCCTCCCTCTCTCATTCTTTCCCTCTCTCTCTCTGTCTCTCTGTCTCTATGTCTCTCTCTCTGTCTCTCCCTCTCTAATTCTCTCCATCTCTCTCCTTATCTCCCTCTTTCTCTCTTTCTCTTTTTCTCTCTGTCTCTCTATCTCTCTCTCCTTCTCTCTCTCTGTCTCTGTCTCGTTCCCTCTCTCTCTCTGTCTCTTTCTCCCTCCCTCTCTCTCCTTCTATCTTTCTGTCTCTGTCTCTCTCTCTCTCTTTCTCTGTCTCTATCTCTCCCTCTCTCTCTCTGTCTCTCCCTCTCTAATTATCTCCCTCTCTCTCCTTATCTCTCTCTCTCCCTCTTTCTCTCTTTCTCTTTTTCTCTCTGTCTCTCTTTATCTCTCTCTCTCTCTCCTTCTTTCTCTGTCTCTTTCTCTCTCTGTCTCTGTCTCTCTCTCTCCCTTCCTCTCTCTCCTTCTATCTTTCTGTCTCTGTCTCTCTCTCTCTACCTCTCTCTCTGTCTCTCTCCCTCTCTCTCCTTATCTCTCTCTCTCCCTCTTTCTCTCTTTGCCTCTGTCTCTCATTCTCTCCCTCCTTCTCTCTCTCTGTCTTTCTCTGTCTCTCTCTCTCCCTCTCTCTCTCCTTCTCTCTCTCTCCCTCCCTGCCTCTCTCCCTCTCTCATTCTCTCCCTCTCTCTCTTTGTCACTAATTTCCATCTGTAGTCCCACACTCGCACCATAAACACACAATCATTCAACCCTGAACTACTGCACATGTTTAAAGTGGATGGGGGAAACCGGAACACCTGGAGGAACCCTACACAGACACTGGGAGAACATGTAAACATGTAAAAATATTGAGATTCAGTTTCTTTTAGATTTTCTGCTTAAAACCACAGAATATCTATTGATTTAACTATGTATTTTATTAAACCAGGACACTGAGATTGAGTCTCATTTTTAGGGGTGTCTTGTCTCCAGAGAGAGTGGGGTGAGAGTGGAGTATGGGAAGGTATTATGGGGGACTTTTAGACATGTTTTTAGTGGTAGTGGAATTCGGAGCACCTGGAGGAAACCTATAGACACAGCGAGAACATAAAAACTCGACATTCAACAACACTTACAGACTGATCTGTTACCATTTCTGCTACATTTATTATCACACATACATACAAATACATTAACACCTACACATTAACTTGTTTTATGTTTTTTCGTACATTATTTTACTTTTTATTAATTCATATTTTCTTAGCTCATTGCTCTGGATGTTAAAAAATACTTTGCTTTGGAATTTGTGTCACATGGTGTTCAATAAAGGAACAAAAAAAAAAAACATTTCTGGACATTGGTCTCTGCCCCTTATGGACCAATGGCTCTATGTGTTTTCTGTCATCACATTTCTTCTGTTTGAACCGTTTGATTCTCTGATCTGTTGTTGGCGAATCGACAAGTCCTCCAAGATAACTGCTGTTGTGTTTCTGGGCAAAAAAAAAAAAGATTGAACCCAATGACAAACTATTAGTTCTCTGTGAAGAAACGCCCAGTGCAAAAAAAAAAAAAAAAACCACAAAGTCGCAAAACACGTTACGGCTACATGGGAAAGCAATTGTCGCGATGCTAAAAAACGAGCCTATACTAGAAGTAATGAAGTGCTAGAACAACCTGTGCTTAGTTCAGTCTAATAACAACTCGTGGGAAGGAATAGTTAGCATGGCGCGATCTCAAGGAACAATAACTTCTCCTGGGGGGAAGAAGCTGGAACAGGGCTTTTCCCCGGGTCAGGGTTAGCAAGAGCCACCGATGATTCAAAGACTCCGATTTAAGAGGTTAGATCAGGGGTGTCGTACTTATTTTGGTTGAGGGCCGGATAAAAAATGAAAGGGCTGGTCAGGGGCCGAAAGAATAAGTGGGTTTCATTTATCATTCTTTTTATACTATGAAGGTATCTTTATTAATGACTTGTTTCACATTAGTTGGATTGAACATTCTTTTCTGATTATGATTGCTTAAGTTCCTGTGGACCGAACCAAAACTGGACCAAATATTGAAGGTATATAGGAAGGCATGGGGACGTGCCTTGACTTTCACACTTATGGGCTAGATTCATAAACAGCCTCCAGAACCAGCAGCTTACTGTCATTTTAGCTAAGCGGACCACCTTGTTTAGAGCTCTCCTTTAACAGAGGCAAGTTTATTTATATAACACAGTTTATGCACAAGGCAAGTTTTATCGCTGCACCATTGAAAGTTTGCTTGTTGGTTCTGTGACTGTGTGGTTCTACAGCATCACAGACAAAGAAAGGAGAGACCAGAGAGAGAGAGAGCAGATGATATTAGAGAGAGAAACCACAGAGAGAAACTAGAGGGAGACCAGAGAGAGAGATGCTCCGCTCTGAGAGAGGACTGTAGATGTTCTTTATGAATCCAGACTCCTAAACCCAGCTCTTTTAGGATAATGAAGGACTCTCCTGGTCCCTGGAAAAGCCATGTTCCAGCTTCTTCCCTAGGACGTCTGGATGTGATAACAGCTTATTTCCACAAGCTGTTATATACAGTGCCTTGCGAAAGTATTCAGCCCCCTTGAACCTTTCAACATTTCGCCACATTTCAAGCTTCAAACATAAAGATATAAAATTTTAATTTTCTGTCATGAATCAACAACAAGTGGGACACAATCGTGAAGTGGAACAAATTTTTTTGGATAATTCAAACTTTTTTAACAAATAAACTGAAAAGTGGGGCGTGCAATATTATTCGGCCCCTTTACTTTCAGTGCAGCAAACTCAGTCCAGAAGTTCAGTGAGGATCTTTGAATGATCCAATGTTGTCCTAAATGACTGATGATGATAAATAGAATGCACCTGTGTGTAATCAAGTCTCCGTATAAATGCACCTGCTCTTTGATAGTCTCAGGGTTCTTTTTAAAGCGCAGAGAGAACCATGAAGACAAAGGAACACAGCAGGCAGGTCCGAGATACTGTTGTGGAGAAGTTTAAAGCCGGATTTGGATACAAAAACATTGGAGCCAAATACAGGACCATTCTGGAAGAAAACCTGTTGGAGTCTGCAAAAGACCTGAGACTGGGACGGAGATTTATCTTCCAACAGGACAATGATCCAAAACATAAAGCCAAATCTACAATGGAATGGTTCACAAATAGACGTATCCAGGTGTTAGAATGGCCAAGTCAAAGTCCAGACCTGAATCCAATCGAGAATCTGTGGAAAGAGCTGAAGACTGCTGTTCACAAACGCTCTCCATCCAACCTCACTGAGCTCGAGCTGTTTTGCAAGGAAGAATGGGCAAGAATTCCAGTCTCTCGATGTGCAAAACTGATAGACATACCCCAAGCGACTTGCAGCTGTAATTGCAGCAAAAGGTGGCGCTACAAAGTATTAGCGCAAGGGGGCCGAATAATATTGCACGCCCCACTTTTCAGTTTTTTATTTGTTAAAAAAGTTTAAATTATCCAATACATTTCGTTCCACTTCACGATTGTGTCCCACTTGTTGTTGATTCTTGACAAAACATTTAATTTTTATATCTTTGTTTGAAGCCTGAAATGTGGCGAAATGTTGAAAGGTTCAAGGGGGCCAAATACTTTAGCAAGGCACTGTATACTGAGACCAGAGAGGTCTGTATGTATACTGAGACCAGAGAGGTCTATACTGAGTCTAGAGAGGTGTGTATGTATGTATACTGAGACAGGAGAGGTGTGTAAGTATGTATACTGAGAGAGGTATGAGCTCTCTGTGTCCATCAATACAATGTAATGAATCTATGAAAACATGTGACAATAATTAATTGTTTTCATAAATATTTCTTGCAAACACGGTCTAAACCACAGGCTGCCTCCACACCCAACAACAAAGCGTAGCGCAAGGGGGCCAAATAATTTTGCACGCCCCACTTTTCAGTTTTTTATTTGTTAAACAAGTTTAAATTATCCAATAAATTTCGTTCCACTTCACGATTGTGTCCCACTTGTTGTTGATTCTTGACAGAAAAAATATGTTTTATATCTTTATGTTTGAAGCCTGAAATGTGGCAAAATGTCGAAAGGTTCAAGGGGGCCGAATACTTTCGCAAGGCACTGTCTGGGGCTCACTGGATGTGGTTTTACTGCATATGGCAAATAAATTGGATCTTGTTCAGAGCCACTTACTTGGGCTTCGCTTCCAGATTGCGGGGCCCTCTTCTTGTCTTCTGCCTTCCCAGTCTGGGAAGAACCAAAACCTCTGCAGCTGGATTCTATAAGCTTAAAGCACTTTCTCCAACCTCGAACCTTCTCCAGCCTCTAACCCTCTCCAGATTCTATCCTCCTCCAGCCTCTAACCCTCTCCAGCGTCTATCCTTCTCCACCCTCTAACCTGTAACCTCCTCCAGCCTCTGCCCCTGCACTCCCCCACCACCTCCTGGTACTTAACACACCTCTCTCATACTTTACCCTGTGTTCCTCCCAGGGTACAGTGAGTTCCAGCATGATTAGCTGTTTTGACTCCCAAAAGACCATAATCACGTCTGGCCGGAGGGACATTTCATATTTCTTGTGATCTTAATGTTTCTTTATAATGCCCTATCTGATTTTATTAGTATTTTTTTTATGTTTTTGTAGATTTGAATGAGCGTCTTTCCTACACAAGGCCACACAAACGCCTCACAACCAATATCCCGTAAAGCATATATCATAATAATCTTTAGACAAAATCATGAAAAGTCATAGTGCATTAAAAATAGATACAAATACTTCAGTTTGTCTGCACAGCTAAACAGTTTTAACCTGGATTTGTTAGCTTAAAACCGTTAGCTTCCACTCATTCACCTTCATATATTTTGACAATGAACCAGTGTCCTATAGATACTAAAACTTCAGTCTAAATAATAGGCTCTACCCCAATAAAAATACGGTATTTTTTTAAAAACTATTAATATGCGTCAAAAGTCTCCCGCTCGCTGTTTCTCCAGACCTAGTATCTAAACTTTCAATAGTTTGCTGGATCATGGCCCATTGTATTTTTACCTAAGAATAACAGATTTGAAAATGTGATTTGTTAATTTAATTTGTTATACACACTGTTTTACACACATCATTCAATAATGTGATGTAAAATGAAAACATGACCTGTCCCTTTTAACCAGGGGTGTCCAAACATTTTTGTAATAGGACCACTGTAGTTTAACAGACTAGTCCAGGGGCCGACCACCAGGATTGAAAAACTGTTTTGAATCGTTGTGGAATTTCTGCACAGGCCGAGAGCAAAAAGAATGTAAACAACCAAGAGCCAATCGAAGTCTTCGTTTAGTCATTAGTAAACGTGACATATACAATGAATAACAGAATCGATACCGACACCAGCTGCAGCTCTGAGACCGACTGCACCAATCAGGAAATGACTGGACATTAAACAGACCAGAGTAAACAAACACATAACTGCTCTAGATATGACATAAATGAAGTCAGTATTGATGTGTCGCTCAAGGCTCCTCTTCACGCTTCCTCACGCTGAAAAAACTCTGAAATATAAAAACAATCTCAGTCCAGGACGTATTGTTCTTAGACACAGATATGGTCAAAGACATGTAGAAGCCCGTCTCCCATCCATCAGCTGACCTTGCTGCCGACAGATTATATGTGCTGGATTTGATTACAGAGTTGAGAATTGGTTAGTAACTCACTCTTAAAACTATTTGATGTTTCTGTATTTTTTGTGTCTTATCTGTTGATTCTCTGATCTGTGTTGGTTATTTCAACGGTTTTGCTAAGTCCTCTGAGATAACTACGGTTGTGATTTAGGGCTATACAAGAATACATTGAATTGAATTGAGTTTCTATGATATGTGTGTTAGAGAGGCAGAGGGCCCTAATCTGTGAAAAGGCATTAATAAAACCTACTAACTACAAATACTTCTTTAACTGATAACAGTAGTTCAGATGTGAATTTCCTAATTAGTTTTTCAGCCCCTAAATCTTGTCATTGATTTCCTTTCAATGTCCCGCCCTCCACTGTTTTACCAATCAGGAAGTCCGTGATCCGTGTTGTCAGAACTCACAGCGTCAAGCTAATCTCAGGGGTAAAGCACCATGTGGAGCAGAACTAAAAAAGCTCTTGTTATGGTTTTCAAATGATTAACGACAAAACAAGGAATAAAATCAGGATTACTCTTGTCTATTCAGATATTATGGTCCCAGCTGGATTTGTCTGCATATCTGGCAACCTGAGTCAGGGAGAGTGGGAGAGGCTGCAGTACCACTTATGCCAGATTTTTACATACTGCTCCTTTAACTGTTGATTCTCTGATCTGTGTTGACGATTTCAACAGTTTTGTTAAGTTTTCTGAGATAACTACTGTTGTGATTCAGGGCTATACAAGAAAACATTGACCCGAGTGTCTATGATATTGTGTGTTAGCGAGGCAGAGGGCCAGACAACATGACGCAGAGGGCCGCATTTGGCTCGTGGGCCTCAGTTTGGACATTTTAACCGCACATCCTCCACAAGTCCAGTCCATCCGCTCACACTCTCTCACAGTCCCCAAAACAGTCATAATATTTGCTCTTTGCGGCTTCGACGGGGAGCGGAAGTGTCTCGACCAGCCCCTAGCCCAGACCAGCCCAGCCCAGCCCGGCCCGGCCCTGTCACTGCGCCAGGGTTCCAGCGCAGCCTGTGCTCACTGACTCACATTGTTGCCCAGCGTCTGCAAACTTTCGTCAAGCGTCTGGCACATGGCGAGTGTGTCATTGTGGCGGTGACGCTGGTGACTCTCAGAACCCCCTCCGGAGCTGCTGATTGGCCGCGCAGAAGGATGAGACGCAGGTAAAAGAGAGGCCAAAAGCGTGACCTTAAGAAGCAAAACAACACGACGCGATTAGAGCTGGCTCCGACCGACTTGTCAAGATCACCCGTCCACAATGCAGCCTCTTTGCGTCATTGTGGAAATGTCTGGATGTTGGCCACTTCAGCTGAACAAGTTTGATTTATTTTACTTTTCTGTTGAATGGTTTTCATTCAAACGCCACGGTATTTCTTTGCGACGTCCATAAATCTAACTTCTGAGAATATAGCTTTAATTTATGACAGCCACAAGTTTGCATGATGTGGCGGATATGAAAGTCAGTGGAGCTTTGGTCCGAGCCAAAAACGATAAATATCTTTTTTTTATGCAAAGATATGTGGGTTGTGTGTTATTGGCCATACTTGCATGTGAAAAAGCCAGACCCCGTCAGATCTCTGAAGCTGTGCAGGGCAGGGCGTGGTTACTGCTGTGATGGGAGACCTCTGGGAACAGCAGGTGCCACAGTCTTACTCCTGAGGCAAGACACTTCCCCCACATTAGAATGAGTCTGGTGTGTGTGTGAATGGTTGGTGGTGGTGGGAGGGGCTGATGGCACATACTGGTTGCCTCGCTTCTGTCAGTGTGCCCCAGGGCAGCTGCGGCTACAGTTGTAGTTCACCACCCTGTTTGGAGTGAATGAATCATGACGATGTGAAGCGTCTTTGAGTGTCCAAAAAAGCACTCTTAAAAACCAATACATTATTTTTATTATTATTATTATTGAATGTCTATAGTTAATGTCTCAACCAAAAAAACATGTGCTTTCTCTGGTTTTTCACATGTTTAAAATATAAAATATATTTGTTTTCCACTGGTTATGCACTAAATGTATGTTTGAGTGGTGGATTTGCTCAAGCGTCTCAGAAAGAAGGTTGTGGGTTCGATCTCCCGTCGGCCTGAGGCTTTCGTTGTGGAGTTTGCATGCTTCTCCTTGTGTCTGAGTGGGTTTCCTCCAAGTGCTCCGGGTTCCCCAACCCCCTAAACATGCACTGTGGGTAAAAATCCTCCAGCTGCGATAGATAATCCACCAAGATGGAATATGTCCTCACAGCATAAGGTCCTGGGTTAGATTCCACCTCCAGACCTTTCTGTGTGGAGTTTGCATGCTCTCCCCGTGTCTGCGTAGGTTTTCTCCAGGTGCTCCGGGTTACGCATACCACTAAAAACATGTACAATAGAAAAAACGTAACAAGAGGGTCACATGTGTGGAGAGAATGAAGAAAAATCTGAGCAAATTTTAAGTATCATACTAGACAGTTTTTTTTTTGTCTTTTCACCCATTGTGCCAAACAAGTAAAGTAAATTAATAATAATAGTATAAATGGTAGACATAGAAACAAACATGAATAGAAGTGGCCTGGGTTAGCTTTAGTTCACAGATACAGATAGAGAGAGAAAAATGATAACTCACTCACTTACTTGCTTTCAAAAGTCATATTTGTGAATACATTTTTTGTGTTTTCTTAAACTTCTGCGGCCGGAACGTCTTGGGCATGAGTTAGAACGTGAGTTTAGTTTCCGGCAGATAAAGTTGTTTCTCTCGTGACACTCTCCGGTCGTGTCTGTGCCTCTGCTCACGATCGAATGATGCTGCTCCGACGCTGTGTGACTGTTGTGTTTTTTGGCTTGTGCTTTGTTTTTGCCACGCACCTCATCCGTCTGAATCATCCGGGGCCGAGTTTAGACGGCCACTATTTCATTCACTCACGTCCACCGGTCGTAAGTAACTCCCGCTGACCTGTTTGATGAGTTCAGTCTGCATCTTTAGTCCAGATCCACGTCCAGGATCTTGCATCGAGTACAGACAGAGACACTGATGTAGGGTGGATTTTTGTATTGCTGTTGCAGCCAATATGTGAAAAGATTAAGATTAAGATTGAGATCCTTTTCTCTTTGCCAAAGAGAGTACCATCAACACGCGGGAAAAGACTTAAACAAAACTTAAAGTCAATTTTACTTTTTACTTAAGATTAAGAGATTCTTTATTCGTTCCACAGTGGGGAAATTTCAGTGTTGCATAACAAGTTATAGAACAGTAGGAAAGAGGAGCACACAGTACAATTTAAGTGAACAATAGCTGTACTAATTAAACGCATCAATAATAAGTATAAAATCTCTATCTTGAAAATAATATATGTTAAAAAAAATGTGTGTGTCTCTCTCTCTCTGTCTGTGTCTCAATCTGTTTCTATGTCTCTCTGTTTCTCTCTGTCTATTCTGTCTCTCTCTCTGTCTCTTTCTCTCTCTCTCTCTCTCTCTCTCTCTTTGGGCGGCACGGTGGCTGAGTGGATCGCACTCTTGCCTCTCAGCAAGAAGGTCCTGGGTTCGAATCCCGGTCGGACCAGGGCCTTTCTGAGTGGAGTTTGCATGTTCTCCCCGTGTCTGCGTAGGTTTCCTCCGGGTACTCCGATTTCCCCTACCACTAAAAATATGTACAATAGATCTGGCATGCGCCTCCTGTACTGGTCCCGCTCCCATCTCTGTGTGGAGTGAGAGGTCAACCGCTTTGTGACTCTGGTCTGTGAAAGGCGCTATATAAATAAAGATTACTTACTTACTTTCTGTCTGTCTCTCTCTCTGTCTCTCTCTGTCTCTCTCTCCCTGTCTGTCTCTCTCTCTCTCTCTGTGTGTCTGTCTCTCTCTCTCTCTCTGTCTCTCTTTCTGTCTGTCTCTCTCTCTCTCTCTTTCTGTCTGTCTCTCTGTGTCTCTCTTTCTCTCTCTGTGTGTCTCTCTCATGTGGATCATTCTAATACCTCATTGTGCATGTATAAAATATTTTAGATTGTATCTGAGTCTATTGGGGGAAGATGTCCATATACTGTATGTATTTACATGTCCATAAATGTCCATAGACCCTCCTCCATCAGCAAGGAACAGACGGGCTGTAGATCCAGGACCATTTGTCATTTAAGAAATCACCAAAACACAATCCCGGACGATACAAGAAAAACAACAGCAGCGACCTAAACAACCTTTAACTTTTTTTATGTCATTTAGTCGGACCCCCTGAGTATAAATATAAAGTTTGTATATGGCAGTGTTTAAACATGTTTGATAAATGTTTGCTTTCACGTTGGTTACTCCGCTGTGGAGCAGAAGCATCGCAGGAATGACGTTGGCGTGTCGTGGCCTCGGGCTCGTCTCTGTGTGAGATTCCTTTAGGAGCAGGAGGTTGACGGGTTGATTGCTGATAGACTTTGCCTCAGATCTTATTCTGAGAAGGCGACTTGTCTCTGCAGTGGTTCTTCTCTCCGTCGTGTCATTGCTGGTTTGCGATTTAATTAAATGTATGTAATTATGAAATTTGAGATAGATTTTTACGTATGATCTATCTAATCAAAGCTTCACTCAGACGACTGCTGTGTCCCTGGGTCATGTGTGATGTGTAATGATAATACCGGAGCCACAAATGTGTTTAGAGAGCCACATTCTTTTGAGGGGGGGGGGGGGGTCTGACTAGCTTGGGTCGGGGCCCAAATTGAAAATAAGTGCTGGTCAAAGTATTTTCCTATAAATATATAATAGGACAAGGTATTTTGGCAAATATAAAACAACTTTTATTTTGTTTGTATTTCCTTTTCTGGTACATTTTACAATACATATCTGAATAATACAGAGATTGAAGAGAAAAGTTTAGCAAATGTCATTGCTGCAAAGATGTGGTGGCTCTACTCTCCACAGGCTTCGTTAGTGGCAAAGGAGATGGCTAAAGCTAATATAAATGCTAAAGCTAGGCTAAATGCTAAATACCTAAAACTCCAATCGTTTCAATCTGCAACGAGCAAATCCAGACTTAAGTACGAAATGAGTATGATGGTTTGGTAAGACCAGGCGAGGATTGAACCGAAACTGGCCAAGGAAACGATACATAATCATGGGACATTTGATATGGCAGTTTGACATGCCTGCTTTAGAGAGTGTTTTCCTTATGTGTCGTTAGGGTAGTGGTTCTTCTGGCACCCCCTCTTCTGCTCTCTGTTAGCTCCACTGTTAGCTCCAATATTAGTTCCGCTGTTAGTTCGGCGTCTCTAATACCGTTCTCACAGACATTCTTCTTTACTCTGCTAAAGTTAGAGCTATTATACTTGCTTCTTTACTATGCAAAAGTTAAAGCTATGGGATCTACAGTATGCACGAACCACTTTCGCGTTTTAGTTTTAACGGCACTTGACTTCCGGTGCGCGGGGATCGTCTTGAGTTTCCCTGAAGTTCAGCAGGTTTACACGAGTTTCCTAAATAATGCTCAAACAGGAATTATACTGTTTTGATACTGGGCATTTTTGGGACACAGCAGTGCTCTTTGATTGTGCTGTCATTGTGATTTTATAAAGTTAACTAATCTCTCTAAGTGGCCACAGTCAAAGCTTTTCCTCAGAGAGAAAGCACTTCGACACTTTTGGGTCAGTCTCAGCTGAATGTATCAATCTAATTACTAAAAAACGTCACTTCAACTCACCACAATGTCGTAGCGATAGCACAGACAGGAAGTAAACGAGCTGTTCTTTGTTTAAAGGAAATGATGTCATGCCTCCCTGTGCATATAGCTCAATATACTATGCTAAAGTTACAGATTCCTGCTCTCTGTTAGCTCGGCCTCTACACAACACCGTTCTCAGTCTCTCAGATGCTTTTTTTTTTTGAGAAGGCGACTTGTCTCTGCAGTGGTCCTTCTCTCCGTCTTGTCATTGATGGTTGGGATTTAATGAAATGTTTGTAATTATGAAATGTAGTCTAGACCTTTGCCTGCTGTGCCCTGGGTGATGTGTGATGTGTAATGACAGTTGTAACGCAGGATGTGTTTATGGATTCATGAAAGCCAGACCGAGCTGCTGTGATGTGGTCTGGTGGATAGCACTCTTGACTCACGCCACAGCGGGGTCCTGTGTATTAGGACCACGTTTTAGATCTCGTCTCAACTCAAAAGCACAGATTGCAGCTGACATCGTAGGCAGACAAACGGCAGCGTGTGGAGAGAGAGCGTCAAAAGAAGTGGAAAAGGAGCAGAATAACGAGACGGGACACAAACTAAATACAGAAGCTCTCGAAAGTTTTAATACAGCTTTTGTCATGTTTACAACCATTAACATACAGATTTTATTTAGATTTTTTTAGCAGAAGTTCACACACAAGTAGATAGAGTGCCTTGCGAAAGTATTCGGCCCCCTGAACCTTTCAACATTTCGCCACATTTCAGGCTTCAAACCTAAAGATATAAAATTTTAATTTTTTGTCATGAATCAACAACAAGTGGGACACAATCGTGAATTGGAACAAAATTTATTGGGTAATTTTAACTTTTTTAACAAATAACAATCTGAAAAGTGGGGCGTGCAATATTATTCGGCCCCTTTACTTTCAGTGCAGCAAACTCACTCCAGAAGTTCAGTGAGGATCTTTGAATGATCCAATGTTGTCCTAAATGACTGATGATGATAAATAGAATGCACCTGTGTGTAATCAAGTCTCCGTATAAATGCACCTGCTCTTTGATAGTCTCAGGGTTCTTTTTAAAGCGCAGAGAGAACCATGAAGACAAAGGAACACACCAGGCAGGTCCGAGATACTGTTGTGGAGAAGTTTAAAGCCGGATTTGGATACAAAAAGATTTCCCAAGCTTTAAACATCTCAAGGAGCACTGTGCAAGCAATTATATTGAAATGGAAGGAGTATCAGACCACTGCAAATCTACCAAGACCCGGCCGTCCCTCCAAACTTTCATCTCAAACAAGGAGAAGACTGATCAGAGATGCAGCCAAGAGGCCCATGATCACTCTGGATGAACTGCAGATAACTACAGCTGAGGTGGGAGAGTCTGTCCATAGGACAACAATCAGTCGTGCACTGCACAAATCTGGCCTTTATGGAAGAGTGGCAAGAAGAAAGCCATTTCTCAAAGATATCCATAAAAAGTCTCTTTTAAAGTTTGCCACAAGCCACCTGGGAGACACACCAAACATGTGGAAGAAGGTGCTCTGGTCAGATGAAACCAAAATCGAACTTTTTGGCCACAATGCAAAACGATATGTTTGGCGTAAAAGCAACACAGCTCATCACCCTGAACACACCATCCCCACTGTCAAACATGGTGGTGGCAGCATCATGGTTTGGGCCTGCTTTTCTTCAGCAGGGACAGGGAAGATGATAAAGGCCCTACGGTAGCACGGAGGGCCGCAATTGACCCGTGGGCCTGAGGTTGGACTTGTGTGTTTTTTGTCCAGTGACTTTTGAGTGAAAGTTGTGTGAGTATTTGTGACATGATCAGGTTTTTAAGGGCTGTCATTTTCACTGTTTTTTCTGAAAAAACTGATTCGAGGAAGAGACAGAAGCCAAAGACACATTTATGAGAACACTAGTGATAGACTAAACTAAACTAAACTGAACTACCGTCTCTAAGCCTGAGGGACGAGGTGTTTGGAGTTCATTTGTTTGTGGTTTAAAAGTTAGATACTGCAGCTTTAAGGCAGATGATGTTGAGTTACCCCCTTTAATGTTTTTGCCTTTTTGTTTTATAACTTTCGGTATCAGTCAGAGTCTCAGTCTCAGTCTGTAGACCCAGGATACTGGAAGATGGCTGCCAAGGAAGCGCACAGTTTGACAGGTGCTGTGCATGCTCCTTATAGTCCATCAAAATCCATCAAAATTGTAACATCTAATAAGAGATGGATTTCAGTGGTCATCTTGACAGCTTGCCTATTTTTCTTGCCGATGCGGGGACGATTTACAGCCACAAACGCAGAAGGGTTTCCCCATGCACAAGAGGTCAATATCTTGTGCATTCAGCAGTGCTGGACAATGGACACGCAAAGTTGCCTTCTGTGAAGCCAATAAAAGTAAAACCTGTAAGTACCAACATTACTCTGCTACACTTAGCTATCATTGTACTGCTGGCTGGGGATGTTGAGATCAATCCCGGGCCTGAGTCAACTACATCTGACTTGAGCGCGCAGTTAGCTCTCCAGCTAATTCAAACAATCCACTCCGCAGCTGGACTGCTTCCTCTCACCGCTCCTCCATGGGTTTTACAAACACCAACGCTAGAACTACCACACCGACCTTGGCTTACGCAGATATTGCATATCGGGTATGCGTCATCTATGCAAGGCGCATTGTTACCAAACTTGCCC
This sequence comes from Knipowitschia caucasica, assembly GCA_964034765.1. NCBI lineage: Eukaryota > Metazoa > Chordata > Actinopteri > Gobiiformes > Gobiidae > Knipowitschia > Knipowitschia caucasica. Next base: position 3,746,338 of record OZ035831.1, read on the forward strand.
GGGCTATCGGTTACCAGCGGGCGAACAGGAACACAACTTGCGGGCCTACCTGGCGGCAGTGCGGGGTGGTGCAGCGGTAGTTGGACTCACTTGGTGGTAGGACGTCGAGGGACTTCTCCAGTTCCCGTGGACGTGGTGCGCCCGGTGGATCCGATGTCTGGAGCTTATCCTTACCGCGCGGTGACAACAAGCGTGCCTGCATTGGGAGCATTACTACCCCCCCGTATCTACAGCGCAGCAGGAGCATGTGCTGTGGCTCCCGTACTGGGATCTTTCCCATGGCTAACGGGGAGAATTTGCTCGCCTATTTCGACCAACTGCAGCCCAGCGGTTATGCATCCTGTGGAGCGTGTTCCGGGGGGCTCTCCAGATGCGGGGACAACACGCTCAATGGAGGAAAGCAGCAGTCAAGTGCATGGCCATTCGGATTATCCCAACAGAATCACAGATCAACCTGTCTTCAAAACTAGGTACAGAAACCCGGTGTTCAAAAAGCACAGAAACACAAAGCTATTCACTACGCTAAATCATGCTCGGATTATCTGGGACCCAACGTATAAGAGAAGTGGTTTACTTGGAGGCCATTTGAATATACGTAGCATGATATCAAAACGTGAACAATTAGAGCATCTGATATGTGAATCTAACTTAGACTTTTTTGGATTGTCTGACACATGGCTTAACAGTGCTTCACCAGACTCAGCAATAACGTTATCAGGTTTTAATATTTTTAGAAAAGATAGAGAACAGGGAAAAGGAGGGGGAGTACTACTATATGTCAGGAGTAGGTACCAATGTAGTCAAATTGTATGGCCAAATGGGATCACGTTAGAATGTGTGGGAGTAAAAATTTCTCTCTCTACTGAAATGTCACTGACTGTAATCTGCTTCTATCGTAAACCTTCTTCTAAGAGCGATTTTTATGATCAACTCAAGGATCTTCTTAATACGTGTAATCATAAGAAGGAAATCATTTTATTAGGGGACTTCAATATTAATTGGGATGACAAAAAGGACAGGAAAAATTTAAAATCAATAACAGAACAATTTAATTTTACTCAATTAATAGAGAATCCGACTAGGATCACCAATCGTTCAGCATCAAGAATTGACCTGCTTTTTTCAAATAAACCTGAAAGGATTACTAAAACGTATAATCTATTAACTGGGCTTTCAGACCATAATGCAATTTTTTGTACAAGAAAATTAACTAAACAGCGCTTTGATCAGTCAATTACCAACCATGTTGGGAAATCAAAAATGACTGGTATACCAAAGAACCAACAACAAAATCTCGGAAGAGCATTAAATGATCTGACTTGGGAAAATCTTAATGCATGTGATGATACTGAAACATGCTCTGAACTATTTCTCGACAAAATTCATGAAGTTTGTAGGTCTTTTACAAAAACAATAAATCACAAAAAAAAGAAATCCAACTCTTTGCCATGGTTGAATTCAAATGGTCTGAAATCAATGAAAACAAGAGATCAGCTACTGAAAAATTCAATTAAGTCTGGGTTGACGACAGACAGACAAAAATATGTATCCATGAGAAATAGAGTAACATCAGAATTGCGAAGAGCTAATTCAAATTTCTTCATTACAATCATGGAAAATGCAAATGGTAATGGGAAACAAATATGGCAGAATATCAATAAACTTTTAGTGAGGCAGACAAAGAAACATACAAATGACTTGGAATTGAAAATTAACAACCAGCTTGTAAAGGATCCCGCAATATTGGCAGAAGAGCTGAATGTATCGTTTTTACGCTCTGCTGATCAAATAGCTGCATGTTTTAAAACACTTGAATTATCTTACAACCCTGAAACAAACAATCAAACCTTTAAAATAAAATTAATATCTGAGGCTGAAATTGTAAATATTATAAGCACTATGAAAGACTCCAAAGCTAAAGACCATCATAGCTTTGATGTTGGATTTCTTAAAATGCATAAAATGTCCTTAGCACATCCAATTGTGCATGTTATTAATTTGTCGATTAAGCACTCCATTGTACCACAAACATGGAAGGTGGCCACAGTTACCCCCATTTTTAAATCAGGCGATAGAACTAATATAAATAATTACAGACCAATTAGCATACTGTCAGTTTTTTCAAAAGTTCTTGAGAAATGGGTTGCAAAGCAGTTAATTGAACATCTGCAAATGGGCCAAACTCCTTTGCACCCAATGCAATTTGGCTTTTGCGCACATCACTCAACTGAATCTGCCATAGCAATGTTTCTGGAAAAAGTCAAAAGTAGTCTGGATAAAAAAAACAATTATGTAGGAGCAGTTTTTCTTGACCTGAGAAAGGCGTTTGATGTAGTGAACCATAGTATACTATTGTCAAAGCTGAAAACTTTCAATTTCTCTGACCAAGCCTTAAAATGGATGTCTTCATACCTATCAAACAGAAAACAAGCTACTGTAGTCAATGGAAAGAAATCGTCTTTATTGCATTGTACACTAGGGGTCCCCCAAGGGTCCATCTTGGGACCTATTTTATTTTCACTGTTTATAAATGATTTATCTGATGTTTGTAAGGATGTAGACATTCAACTATACGCCGATGACGCGGTGATTTATACAACTGCAAAATCATCTGAGGAAGCAGCCCAAATTCTTACATCAGCCCTAACTCAAATCCAGCATTGGCTTACTCGATCATGTCTTCAGCTAAACGCACAGAAAACAGTCTGTATGTATTTCTCAAAAAAAAACTTTAATATTGCCCGCTCCAATGTATATTTTGGAGAGCAAGAACTGCAATTAGTTCAAGAGTTTAAATATCTTGGTGTTTTGTTAGATTCTACGCTGTCCTTTAAAAATCATGTTAAAATGATATCAAAAATAATTAGATTTAATGTGTCCAACTTCAACCAAATACGCAGGTCAATGACTGATCAAGCTGCTATGATGTTTTTACATAGTATGATCTTTTCGCACGTAAGCTACTGCATAACTAGTTGGTCTCTGACAGGTGTAACGATTCTTAAACCAATTGAAAGACTTTATAAAAAGGCACTGAAAATCCTTGATAAAAAACCATTTGGTTACCACCATTGTAATATCCTCTCCAAATATAATTTATTGAGCTTTGAACATTTCATAACATTCAAAAACTGTTGTCTAATTTATAAAAGCTTACATGGGTTGGCTCCACCACCCCTAACAAGATATTTTAAATACAGAACAAGTGCCTCGAGAACAACTCGGTCCATGAGCAGAGGCGACTGTGAGGTTCCTGTGAGGAAAACCTCTTTTGGTCAAAATGTCCTGTCCTATAAAGGCAGTGTCCAGTGGAATAAACTACCAACCACTGTGAGGGAGGCAATCAGCTTCAAATCATTTTGGCTCAGATCAACACAAACCTGTCAACATAATCGATAACATTTTAAGTAAAACGTACCTTAGGGCACCACAGCATTTTAGATAGGTATTTTAAAGAGAAAAAAAAAAAAAAAAACGTAATGAAATTTTAGATTTTTATAAATCCGTAGCAATTAATGAATTAAGTCTTCCCCTGGGTTTGTGGAAGTGAACTGCCTTCGCACCCATTTTCTGCCTCACCCTTCCCTGTCCTCCCTGTCCTCTGTCGTGTCCAGTCTTTTGTCATTGTATTTGCCTGAGATCCCTAATGTTCTTTGTACAGTATATTTGAATGTGTATCTTGTGGTCCCATTGTTCCTTGTCCTGCAGTCGTTCTGTTCCTGTACTGTCTTGTGACTTTCTTTTGTGTCATTGTTAAATGTTCAATGTGAAGTTTCACATCAGCCTGTCTAGGGACAACAGATGGAAATTAGCCTATGGCTAAAATCTGACATATTTACATATTTTATATGTTCATTAATATGTACTGTCCCTACTTAAATAAATAAATTAAAAAAAAAAAAAAGTCATGTCACACACCCTTTTGAGTCGACTAAAGCATCACCAAGGCTAAGTATGGTTGATTTCAGCTGCCTTGCATTTTTTTTTTTTTTCATGTTTTAATTTCCCGGCCGTAAGAAAGTGAATGCGACTGCTACGTTGTAAAAGATCAGGGAGAGTGGAAAAAGCAAAGTCCTTCACATGAGAACCCTCAGAGGAAAACGTGTGAGGCCTTCACTGCAAAATATGTCAAGCTACTTAGTGTGTGTGTGTGCATGTGTGTGTGTGTGTTTCTCTGTGTGTGTATTTGTGTGTGTCTGCCCACCTACCTCGGCTGCCCCTCCACTTCCCTAAATGTCTATCTAAATAAAAAAAATTCTCTTGAGTTTTTAAATTATAACTAAAAGGCCTTCTTCACCTTCAAGAGTTTCTCCTGCTTCTATATTGACCCACACTGGATACTAGGAATGCAAAAATCTGGGAATTTTCAAAAATTGAAGAATCTTAATCTTAAATATATTATAGCCTAATCTTGACTAAAAAAAACAGACACCGTTCAGATACACTTGAATATCCACGTATCACCTCACTCAGACACAGAGCACATGCACGGGCCTCTGAGACCACACACTACATTCAGTGCAGTAAAACCACATTGGAATACACGTGCGAAAGTCCCCCCAGTGGGAACCAGGCAAGTAAATACATAAAACAAGCTAAAAAAGTACAAGAAAAAATTGTCACTGTGAAATCGATCATCAAAAAAACCGACAAAAATGATAAAACATTAAAGAGTTTTGTGCAGACCGATACTAGCTTGTGGAAAGACGCTGTTAGCAAAACGAGATGTCTAGAACCAGAAGCTATAACTGTGCAAGCCTCCATCACGTTTACAGAAGATTTCTAGAAGCCAAGCTACTTAGAAGAGTCTGTTTGATGGTGTATCTGTGTGTATCTGTTTGTATGTGCCCACCTACCTTGGCTCCCCCTCCCCTCCCCTTCCCACCCATGCAGCCTTTCTGGTCCTGTCAGTCCTGGTGCTGGTGGTCTGTCCCGCTGGGAGGTTAAGGGCCATCCCCAGTTTGTGTGGGCACTTTTCTGGTCTTTTCCCACAGCCCTGACCCCGCAGGATCTGAAGATCATTGAGTAACATTTCAGAGAGACCCAGACCCCATTCAGTCTCAGCCCGTCCCAGAGGAGAGAGAGCCATAGGGCACCCCCTTCTCCCCAGCTCTAATGTGGTTCCTCCTTTCCCTTTGTCTAATGGTCAAACGGGGTCGGACGACTGGCCGCCGCTGCCCGGGACAAGACTTCCGCAAAGCCCGTCCAGAATGTGATCTGACCCCAAGACTAAAGCTGTCGCACATCAAACGCTGGGAACCCCTGGGAGTTCTCCTCGCTCTGCTCTGGGCTGTTCCAGTCATTGAGACCTTTTTGACAAAACACAAAATGACATAAGATTCTCGGACTGAAATGTCCTCCGTGGTTTTAACTTATATTTGTTTGTTTATTATTGTTGGTAGTTTGTTTTTGTTTTAAGCTGGCAGACCTGTGTCTGTGTCTTTGTCTGTGGATAGGATCAGTAACTTTTGATTTGTGTGAGTATTTGTGACATAATCATGTTTTTGTGTGCTCTCTCTTTGAGTGAGAGAGTGAGAGAAACCAGAGAGACACCGGAGAGACACGATAGAGACACGAGAGAGAAACCAGAGAGAGAACCGAGAAAGAGAACAGAGAGAGAGAACAGAGAGAGAGACCAGAGAGAGAGACCAGAGAGAGGGACCAGAGTGATAACGGAGAGAGACACGAGAGATAGACAGAGAGAAACCGGAGAGAGACCAGAGAGAGACCAGAGAGAGAGAGACCAGAGAGAGAGAGACCAGAGAGAGAGAGACCAGAGAGAGACACGAGAGATAGACAGAGAGAAACCGGAGAGAAACCGGAGAGAGACCAGAGAGAGACCAGAGAGAGACCAGAGAGAGACCAGAGAGAGACCAGAGAGGGACCAGAGAGAGACCAGAGAGAGGCCTTAGAAACTAGTAAGATGGAGTTTTTTTCTCTCTCTCCCTCTCCCCCCTCTCTCTCTCTCTCTCTCTCCCTCTCTCCCTCTCTCCCTCCCTCTCGCTCTCTCTCCCTCTCTCTCTCCCTCTCCATCTCTCCCTCTCCCCCCTCTCTCTCTCTCTCTCTCCCTCTCTCCCTCTCCCCCCTCTCTCCCTCTTTCCCTCCCTCTCTCTCTCTTGTTCCAGTCGTTGAAACCCTAACACAAAATGACATCAGATCCTCAGATCTGAAATGTCTTTTAGTCACATTTGGTTGTGATTGAGTGCCTAATGTTGCGAGCTAATTCTGGAAACAGATTTTTGGCAGAAGTCGTCTGGCAGTAAACCACTTTGTGTCAAGTCTGTACATATATGTGTTTGCATGTTAACAACATCTGCTTATTGTGCAGCGAAGACATTTCATTTCTACTGCGGAATGAATCCAACATCGACCGAGATTACTGCTTTTATAAAGAGAGAAACGGAGAGATTCGTTAAGTTCAATCAGCGTAGTAGTAGTAGCAGCAGCAGCAGCAGTAGCAGTAGCAGTAGTAGAATGTATGTACAAAAGAAATAATCAGGATCATGAAACTAATAACCGCAATGCACATTATTTGGCTACAACACAGACACACACAGACACACGCAGACACACACAGGCACACACAGACACAGACGCACACACAGACATAAAAACACTCTCTACAGCTCTGTCTGTGCTGAGGGCAATCATGTTTTTAATTCCTCTGCTCAGTAATTGTCGATTCAGCCTCATGATTCAAAAAGACAATGAAGGAGTGGATTGTTCCCCTTCCTGCTAACGGCTAACGGCGACATTTATTCTGGAACCTGATTTTTTTGGAACCTGATCAGTATCTTGTATAAATAAATAAATCTGTCATACTGCGGTGAAGTATCTGCACTTTCTGCCACAAGGATCTGTGTGAACTTCATCCTTTAGGACCGTCTGCATCAAAATGAACATTTTAAACAAACGCTAATGTCGTCCAACGGGAGGAAAAGTCCAGAGAACGTTGCCGAAAGCTGAAAGCCGCCCCCGGAGTCCGTGGCGGAGCTCAGATGACGCCTCGTTCCTGACGGAGCGAACAGAGACCACGGGTCATTTACCAGCACTCTGTATTTTTCGGGAACTCACTCCTCAAAAAACAGAAATGATGTCTCTGAACTTGTACTTTAAAGGCCAGAAAGATGAGCATGTTCATCGGCCGCGTGGGAATCCCGGAGGCACATCTCCTGGATATATTTGGAGAAAAGCTGCCAACATGGAAAGGACATCATCACCATCGACTCCTAAGTGCAACTCAACAGGTCCAAGGATTACAAGAATGTCCCCAGTGGCGGCTGACTCAGATTCACTGCCCTCGGAGGAGCCGGCTCTGGCTCTGGTCACTTGGCTTTGAACGCAAGTGTTCTGACTCAGTTACTTTGAACCTGGGCCGGGGGGGATCCTGGGGGAGGTCGCGGTCCCACCTGAGCTCCGCGCTCCTGTAAATCTGCTCTCGGAGACGGAGAGGCCTGGCCCGGCTCCAGACACACGTCACCGTCTAAATCATTTACTCACAACTGACTGGAGTCGACACTGATATGTGATGTTCTCTGTGAAGCCTGGGGTTAGATAGTGTCTTAAATGAGAAAAATTAATAATAATAATAATAATATGCCAGTGTTATATAGCACTTTTCTGGACACTTAAAGTCACTTCACTTCATAAACAGTGGTGGCAAACTCCTATTGTAGTCGCAGCTGCCCTGGGGCACACTGACGAGGCAACCAGTCTGTGCCGTCGGCCCCTCCCATCACCACCAACCATTTACGCACACATCAGACACGATCTAATGTGGCTGAAGTGTCTTGCCTAAGGACGACAGTTCGGTATTTTAAAGCCACAGCTGCCCCACTGTGGCACCTGGTGTTCCCACAGGTATCCCATCACAGCACTAACCAGGCCCTGCACTGCTTAGCTTCATGGCTCTGACAGGATATGGCTTTCACGCGCAGGTACAGCCACATATTTGCAATGACTCCCTGTAGAAAAGAACAAGGTAACACGGTGTAACTTTCCCGAAGCCAAACAGACGGTGTTTCCAAGTGGCAGCTCCTCCATCAGTTCATGGAGGTGCTCGGATCCAAAGTTTTCTCGCTATTTGAGTGACGCAATTTATTTATTTCTTATTTTTCTTGTCAACGCAGGAGGGTCTAAGGACAGTGGAGATGATCCAGGACACTCAACATTTGTGGACATTGGTCTCAATTGGACCAATGGCTCTATGTGTTTTTACAGGGACTTCTGTTTGATTCTCTGATCTGTGTTGGTAAATTCAAACACATACATACATATGTACGGTGGTTGAGTGGATAGCACTCTCGCCTCTCAGCAAGACGGTCCTGGGTTCGAATCCCCATTGGAACAGGGCCTTTCTGGGTGGAGTTTGCATGCTCTCCTCGTGTCTGCATAGGTTTCCTCCGGGTGCTCCTGTTTCCCCTATCACTAAAAACATGTACAATAGGTCTGGTGACCCCACTCTCAGTGTGGAGTAAGAGACAAATGCTCACAACAATTGTAAAGCGCTGTGTGACTCTGGTCTGCTATGCTATTGTTTACACACATACACATACAGTGCCTTGCGAAAGTATTCGGCCCCCTTGAACCTTTCAACTTTTCGCCACATTTCAGGCTTCAAACATAAAGATATAAAATTTTAATTTTTTGTCATGAATGAACAACAATTGTGAAGTGGAACGAAATTTATTGGATAATTTCAACTTTTTTAACAAATAAAAAACTGAAAGGTGGGGCGTGCAATATTATTCGGCCCCTTTACTTTCAGTGCAGCAAACTCAGTCCAGAAGTTCAGTGAGGATCTTTGAATGATCCAATGTTGTCCTAAATGACTGATGATGATAAATAGAATGCACCTGTGTGTAATCAAGTCTCCGTATAAATACACCTGGTCTTTGATAGTCTCAGGGTTCTGTTTAAAGCGCAGAGAGAACCATGAAGACAAAGGAACACACCAGGCAGGTCCGAGATACTGTTGTGGAGAAGTTTAAAGCCGGATTTGGATACAAAAAGATTTCCCAAGCTTTAAACATCTCAAGGAGCACTGTGCAAGCAATTATATTGAAATGGAAGGAGTATCAGACCACTGCAAATCTACCAAGACCCGGCCGTCCCTCCAAACTTTCATCTCAAACAAGGAGAAGACTGATCAGAGATGCAGCCAAGAGGCCCATGATCACTCTGGATGAACTGCAGATAACTACAGCTGAGGTGGGAGAGTCTGTCCATAGGACAACAATCAGTCGTGCACTGCACAAATCTGGCCTTTATGGAAGAGTGGCAAGAAGAAAGCCATTTCTCAAAGATATCCATAAAAAGTCTCTTTTAAAGTTTGCCACAAGCCACCTGGGAGACACACCAAACATGTGGAAGAAGGTGCTCTGGTCAGATGAAACCAAAATCGAACTTTTTGGCCACAATGCAAAACGATATGTTTGGCGTAAAAGCAACACAGCTCATCACCCTGAACACACCATCCCCACTGTCAAACATGGTGGTGGCAGCATCATGGTTTGGGCCTGCTTTTCTTCAGCAGGGACAGGGAAGATGGCTAAAATTGATGGGAAGATGGATGCAGCCAAATACAGGACCATTCTGGAAGAAAACTTGTTGGAGTCTGCAAAAGACCTGAGACTGGGACGGAGATTTATCTTCCAACAGGACAATGATCCAAAACATAAAGCCAAATCTACAATGGAATGGTTCACAAATAGACGTATCCAGGTGTTAGAATGGCCAAGTCAAAGTCCAGACCTGAATCCAATCGAGAATCTGTGGAAAGAGCTGAAGACTGCTGTTCACAAACGCTCTCCATCCAACCTCACTGAGCTTGAGCTGTTTTGCAAGGAAGAATGGGCAAGAATTCCAGTCTCTCTATGTGCAAAACTGATAGTGACATACCCCAAGCGACTTGCAGCTGTAATTGCAGCAAAAGGTGGCGCTACAAAGTATTAGCGCAAGGGGGCCAAATAATATTGCACGCCCCACTTTTCAGTATTTTATTTGTTAAAAAAGTTTAAATTATCGAATAAATTTTGTTCCACTTCACGATTGTGTCCCACTTGTTGTTGATTCTTGACAAAAAAAATAATTTTTATGTCTTTATGTTTGAAGCCTGAAATGTGGCGACATGTTGAAAGGTCAAGGGGGCCGAATACTTTCGCAAGGCACTATACACATACACACACACACATAGATACACATACACACACACACATAGATACCCATACATACACACACATAGATACACATACACACACACACATAGATACACATACATACACACACACATAGCTACACATACACACATACATACATAGATCCCGGGGCAGATGAACTTTAGAGATGTCCTGCTCGGGTTCTTTCAGCTCCACACTCTTTGATTTCGCAGCGGGACTAAAATCCTCCTGACAATTCACAGATGTTAAACCGTGCCACAAAAAAACACCGACCAATTCTACAGTTCTGCCGTAGATAGTTGGAATTATGTAACACAAAATACAAAACCACATTTAGACGGTGTTAAAAGACAGAGGCATGTTTCTGGTCCTGAGTAAAAATGACTTTATTCAGATGTCAGAGCCGTGTCCAACACATCTCTCCATCTGGCAAAACAGTTAACGTCATCCGGAGCGAAAGACTCCAATATCCTCAAATACCTGCGGACAAGTCGACCACTGCTTTATCTACAGTCTCGGACCATGTCTGATGCGAGCGCCTGGACCCTGGACTCTGCACTGGTCCCTGGGGGAAAGTAGTTAATCTAGTCTTGGAAGAAAGAGGATAAGTCTGATGGGCATGGATTCGACGCGGTTGTTGTGGCATGAGGCTGTAGATCCAGGACTGAGGCTGTAGATCCAGGACTGAGGCTGTAGATCCAGGACTGAGGCTGTAGATCCAGGACTGAGGCTGTAGATCCAGGACTGAGGCTGTAGACCCAGGACTGAGGCTGTAGATCCAGGACTGAGGCTGTAGATCCAGGACTGAGGCTGTAGACCCAGGACTGAGGCTGTAGATCCAGGACTGAGGCTGTAGACCCAGGACTGAGGCTGTAGACCCAGGACTGAGGCTGTAGACCCAGGACTGAGGCTGTAGACCCAGGACTGAGGCTGTAGACCCAGGACTGAGGCTGTAGATCCAGGACTGAGGCTGTAGATCCAGGACTGAGGCTGTAGATCCAAGACTGAGGCTGTAGATCCAGGACTGAGGCTGTAGATCCAAGACTGAGGCTGTGGATCCAGGGACTGAGGCTGTAGATCCAGGGCTGAGGCTGTAGATCCAGGACTGAGGCTGTAGACCCAGGACTGAGGCTGTAGACCCAGGACTGAGGCTGTAGACCCAGGACTGAGGCTGTAGATCCAGGACTGAGGCTGTAGATCCAGGACTGAGGCTGTAGATCCAAGACTGAGGCTGTAGATCCAGGACTGAGGCTGTAGATCCAAGACTGAGGCTGTGGATCCAGGGACTGAGGCTGTAGATCCAGGGCTGAGGCTGTAGATCCAGGACTGAGGCTGTAGATCCAGGACTGAGGCTGTGGATCCAGGACTGAGGCTGTAGATCCAGGGACTGAGGCTGTAGATCCAGGACTGAGGCTGTAGATCCAGGACTGAGGCTATAGATCCAGGACTGAGGCTATAGATCCAGGACTGAGGCTGTAGATCCAGGGACTGAGGCTGTAGATCCAGGACTGAGGCTGTAGATCCAAGACTGAGGCTGTAGACCCAGGACTGAGACTTTAGATCCAGGACTGAGGCTGTAGATCCAGGACTGAAGCTGTAAATCCAGGACTGAAGTGGCTCCCAAAAATGCCACAAAAAATTCATGATTTCTAACTAGCATATTAGCATTAGCCCCTACCCCATGTGTAACTGAACCATAGACTGTATATATTAACGGACAGAGTTCTAACTAATGGGCCAAAAATGTGCTCTACTGGAGCTATCCAAAATGGCCGCGAGTGGTCCCGCCCACAAGAAAATTGTGAAAAAACGCATCTGTGCATGCGTCAGTCGGCGCAGCTCCATTCATTTGAACGAGACTTAAAAAATTCACAGCGACTAAACTAGAGTGGACCAAAAAAATCCACCCCCCTCAGCATTGACACACATGTGGAACGGAGCTTTGGGCCAAGAGCCAACTTTTGGTCCATCCTGTAAAGACGTTTTTGAGAGGTCTGCCAATGCTATATGTTAGCATTGGCTAATTCTACTTCTGGGTCCACCCCCATCGGCCCGGGGTGGTATTGCAGCATGTCAGCGCACGTCATTTTGGACACTTATGAGCTGGGACCCGCCCCCACTGATCTGAAGCCAAAAAATTTGTACAAATCTATATATTTGTATAGTTTTGTTTTGTGCATGTACATGCAACATAAATAATATACATTTAAAAATCACTCTGTCAACTTAGAAAAAATGTCAGTAAACCCACTTGATCTCTGCTTGGACGTCCCAACATTAAAACTGATTCTAGTTGTGACCTCTTTGAGAACCACATGTGTCTTCTGTTCATGTTGATGGTCTGGCATGGTCTGGCATGGCTCACCACGTCATATTTCTGGTTGCTTTTACTACCTCAGAGGCGGTTTGGCGTCGTCTCGTGATGTTTAAGCTGCTTTCTCGCGTAGGTTTGGATGACCTAGAAGATGCTAGACTGAATGACCCAGTGGACATCCTCGCAGCCATCTGGCAAACGTGACTGCTGCGCCGGGCCTCACAGAAGCGCTCTGCAGGGCTTAGACTCACACAAACTGGTCTGGATCAAAACAGGGCCACACCTGCCTCTGGGGTCACGCACTTTGTCAGCACTGAACACAGATAGAGCAACACTTCTCCTTTGGGGTGGGCGATATACTGTATTTCGTAGACAATAATATCACAACATGGAATTTGAAGATATGCTTTTTCGTGTTATTGTCACGTCAGGATTCCCATTCGACAAATCCGCGCCTAAAAAGCCAATCACTGCTTTCTTTGTACATTTATATTGATTCTTTTTGGACGTGTTCTTCTCGTGTTACTTGAATTTGATTTTGAATGTTAAAATATGTTTGTGCATGTTTTGCAAAGATGTGTGAAGCACTTTACAAATAAAAAGCTACTCTGTCTCTATAGATGCCCTGGCAACAAAACATTGCAGATCATTTTGTGTGAAAATGACAATATCGTTATCAGGAGTTTGGAAAAAGGGGCGACAGTGGCTCAGTTGTTAGAGCATTGGCCGTTGGGCCAGAAGGTTGTGGTGCGGTTATCCCTCTCTAAGCTCGGGTCCTCTACCAGAGGCCAGGGAGCTTGAGGGTTCTGCGCAGTATCTTTGCTGTTCCTAGCACTGCACATTTCTGGACCGAGATGTCCGAGGTTGTTCCGGGGATCCGCTGTAACCACTCTTCTAGCTTCGGGGTCACTGCCCCGAGTGCACCGATCACCACGGGCACTACTGTCACCTTTACCCTCCAGGCCCTCTCCAGCTCCTCTCTGAGACCTTGGTATTTCTCAAGCTTTTCATGTTCTTTTTTCCGGATGTTACCATCGCTTGGAATTGCCACGTCCACCACCACGGCTGTCCTCTGCCCTTTGTCTACCACCACGATGTCAGGTTGGTTCGCCATTACCATTCGGTCGGTCTGTATCTGGAAGTCCCACAGGATCTTCGCACGCTCATTCTCCACCACCTTTGGAGGAGTTTCCCACTTAGACCTTGGGGTTTCCAGCCCATACTCTGCACAGATGTTTCTGTACACTATGCCAGCCACTTGGTTATGGCGTTCCATGTAGGCCTTCCCTGCAGCATCTTGCACCCTGCAGTTATGTGTTGGATCGTCTCAGGTGCCTCTTTGCACAACCGACACCTTGGGTCTTGTCTGGTGTGGTATATCTGGGCCTCTATCGCTCTGGTGCTCAGTGCCTGTTCCTGTGCAGCCATGATGAGTGCCTCTGTGCTGTCCTGTAGGCCAGCCCTTTCTAGCCATTGGTAGGACTTCTTGAGATCAGCCACTTCTGTTATGCTCCGGTGGTACATGCCGTGTAGGGGCTTGTTCTCCCATGATGGGCTCTCCTCCAGCACCTCCTCATCTCGCCACTGCCTGAGACATTCACTGAGTACGTCATCCGTTTTGGCCTTCTCCATGATGTAGTTATGGAGTTTGGATGTTTCGTCCTGGACAGTGGCTCTCACACTCACTAGTCCTCGGCCTCCTTCTTTACGGCTTACGTACAGTCTCAGGGTGCTGGATTTGGGATGGAACCCGCCATGCATGGTAAGGAGCTTTCGAGTTTTAACATCCGTGGTCTGAATCTCTTCCTTTGGCCACCTGATTATTCCTGCAGGGTATCTGATCACTGGCAGGGCGTAGCTGTTAATTGCCCGGGCCTTGTTCTTGCCATTAAGCCGGCTTCTTAGGACCTGCCTTACTCGCTGGAGGTATTTGGCAGTTGCCGCTTTCCTCGTCACCTGTTCGAGGTTGCCATTTGCCTGTGGTATACCGAGATACTTGTAACTGTCCTCAACGTCTGCTATTGTTCCCTCTGGGAGTGAGATCCCTTCTGTGTGGACTACCTTGCCTCTCCGAGTCACCATCCTGCTACATTTCTCGAGCCCGAATGACATCCCGATGTCATGGCTGTAGATCCTGGTTGTTTGGATCAGAGAGTCGATGTCTCTCTCGCTCTTGGCGTACAGCTTGATGTCATCCATGTAGAGGAGGTGACTGATCTTTGCTCCGTTCCTGAGGCGGTATCCATAGCCAGTCTGGTCAATTACTTGGCTTAGAGGGTTGAGGCCTATGCAGAACAGTAGTGGGGACAGAGCATCTCCTTGGTAGATACCACATTTGATGGTCACTTGTGCGAGCGGCTTGCCATTTGCCTCAAGGGTGGTCTTCCACATTCCCATCGAGTTTGCAACGAAGTCCCTTAGAGCCCTGTTGATATTGTACAACTTCAAGCATTCCATGATCCATGTGTGTGGCATTGAGTCGTAGGCTTTCTGGTAATCAATCCAGGCTGTGCACAGGTTGGTGTGTCGTGACCGGCAGTCTTGGGCGACTGTTCTGTCAACCAGGAGCTGGTGTTTGGCTCCTCTGGTGTCTCTACCAATGCCCTTCTGTGCTGTGCTCATGAATTGTTCCATATGCCCACTTATCTTAGCCGCAATGATGCCTGACATGAGCTTCCATGTTGTGGAGAGACAGGTTATTGGCCGGTAGTTGGAGGGGACTGCACCCTTGACAGGGTCCTTCATGATCAGGACCGTTCGCCCTTCGATTAGCCATTCTGGGTGAGTCCCATCTCTCAGCAGCTGGTTCATTTGTGCTGCTAGGCGCTCATGGAGTGATGTGAGTGTCCTTAGCCAGTAGGCATGGACCATATCAGGGCCAGGTGCTGTCCAGTTTTTCATACCTGAGACCCTTTCTCGGATGTCTGCCTCTGTGATGGTAACTGAGTTCTGTTCTGGGAGGTGGCTGTGCTCCTCTCTCAGGGACACCAGCCATTGTGCACTTCTGTTATGTGCTGCATCCTTCTCCCATATGTTCCTCCAGAACTGTTCAGTTTCCAGCCTCGGTGGATCTGCTCCCCTGTTGTTACCCTGCCACTGAGCGTACACCTTCGCAGGTTGTGTTGCGAACAGCCTGTTCACCCTTCTGGCTTCATTCTCTTTAGTGTACCTCTGTAGGCGGCTGGCCAGGGCTTGGAGCCTTTGTTTGGCAGTTTCGAGTGCTTCAGGTATGGTCATCTGGCTGTACTTTCTGGGTACAGGTCTTTTCATTGCACCTCTCTGGGCCTCTGTTAATTGACTCACTTCTCTCCGAGCCGCCTTGATCTTAGCCTCCAACCGTCTTTTCCATGGTGGGTATTGTCCATGGCTCCCATGGTTGCTCTTATAGCCAAGCATCTCTAGGATCACTGCTGCTGAAGTGTATATCAGCTCATTGGTTTCAGTGATTGTGGTGGTAGGTATTGCCCTCACTGCTGCATTCACGCTTTCTATGAGATCCTTAGGTGGTACTTCACACAACCGCTGTAACCGGTGTCTTTGCCCTGTGCCCATTCTAGCCATGATCTTAGCTTTCAGGTCAGTCGCTGCCTCGTTCAGCGTTATCGGTTCCATTGGGGCTATGTACCCAATATCTGGTTGGGGAGTTGCAGTTGGTGGGATCTCCCCTCTGACCTCGGCAACTGTGGCATCATACATGTGTTGTACTTCATCAATCTCAAGCTGTGATAGCAGTTGCCGTTTGTGGATGTTGGAGCATTGAGCTACCAGTTGTTTCGGGGTCAACTGTGACTGTGGGTTTCGAAGTAACCATTCAGCCCACATTCTCTGCATATAACCTCTTTGGCCAGGGTTACTCGAGTAGTAGCATTCCAACAGAGCCCTGTTATCGCATCTCGTCCACTTTCGCCTTGTTCCATATATATATATATATATATATATATATATATATATAAAATGTACAGGTGAGAACAAGTCTGTATTGGTCTTAACCACTGTTTGAGCTCTCTGCTGAAGATGGTCATGTTCGTCTGGTGTGTTAGTCCGGTGGGGAGAGTTTTCCACATTTCCCTTTTGAATTGACCTTGATAAACCTAAAATATATTAACTTGTATACTCTTGGTCAGGCGTGGGCAAACACCTCCTGAGGGCCACATTGGAATACCAGCGGGGGCCAGACCTCTTTTCTCATTTTTTGCTCAGGCTTAATGTTTTATTCAATCAAATCACGGCAGACCGAGGAGCGCAACCGCGGCTCCAGAGTCTGTATTCAATTATTGATTTAGTTTTTATACCATGTCCCGATGAAGTGATGAGGGCTCCGGGGCCTGACGGAAAGGGCCAAAGAGTTTGCTCACCACTGCTCCAGGGCAAAGAAATAATATACAGTCGTTAGTAAACAAAGTGAAGTTAACTCTGATTATTATATGCGCTCTGATTGGCTGATTTGCGGTCTGATATTTTCCCATCTCGGACCGTTACCATGACAAATGGTCCTCAGCGCGCATCAAATTTGATATCTTTCCTTGGTAAAGAAAGAATGAGCAATGACTTCGAAGAGCCAGAGGGAGTAATAACAGCAAATAACGACAAAAACACAACTCCTAACAGTCAAGAAGAGATTGACAACTTTGTTACAGACCAGAAAGCTAAAAAAACGATTAGGAAAACCAAGTCGGAGATTGATATTTGCATAAATTAAAAATAGTCATATAATAAAACATTTCTTAACTTCGCTTGCTCGGTCTGTACAGAGAAATATCAGACCTTGGTCTTTTTGGACAGACCTCACCACGGCTCGGTCTGTACAAAAAGGCCGCGGTCTGATATTTCTCTGTACAGACCTCGTGCTCGTTTATTAAGCCGTTAATATCTGGTTTAATAAACAAAGTAAACATCTATAAAACAAGAATGTTGAAGTCCTTGGCTCACTTATTACTTCAATATGTTTTGACCAGAGTCTTTTTGCCTCTAACATGGCACAGAGGAGCTGCTGCAGTGAGGCCCTGCTCTGTCTGGCTCCAGTCAGCAGAGTGCACTGAAAGAAGGATTAACCAGTGTGAAAGAGTACGTTTACAAAGCACTAGTGGAACCGCATCACTCTGCTGTAGAACTGTTTAATTTGATTGATCCAAGAGTCTGTTTGGTGAAACTAAATCAAACTAATTCCACTCTTCAAACTGGATACTGCTGAGACGAGGACAGTAGATGTGTTTAAGAGAGCCATGCTGGTATTAGGAGGTATATACACTGTAGACCAGGAAAATATCATCTTCGAGGGGCCACATTGGGAGGTCCCCTATTGAGAAAGGCTGAACCCAGTTTTCACGAGGTTAAAAGTGAAAAGATAATTGAGAATAGAATAAATGTATAACACACGATGGTGGCACAAGTTACAAGACTCATTTAAATAAGCAACAGACCGGTTTGAACCACGTGGGAAGGGTCCTGGGGCCGTATTCTTCAGTTTCATTAAACTGGCCAGTAGGGGGCGAATGAGCAGAGGTGGGACAACTCAGTTTTGCTCCCATTGAAAACCATGTAAAGTCTGTTTTGGAGTCAAAGGCTCTCCTCCTGTGCGGTGTACGGTTGTTGGAACAGTCTTAATCGGGGACACTCAATTCTAAGGGAGTACTAACAAATATTTCTCAAAAGAGTCTTGATTTTTGGCATTTTTGGAAAAAAACACAGAAGTAATTGTTGCGTTTCTTTTGGGTGGCCTGCAGGGGGCGCTTATCTGGGAAAGCCTTGATCCACCTCGCCCGCCTCATTCCAGAGATTTACTAGATGTAGATGTCCTCCTTTATATGAGACCACAGTTGGAACATGGAAGAAACTCTTGTCTTTCTCTCTATTTGCGCGGTTGCTACAACTGTACACCGCACAAAAAGATGGCATTTTGACAGCACTTCTTCTACGTCCTGTCCCGCATTATTCGCGCCACTGCCCTGACGTCATATGAAACCCAAGAATAGAAATGTGAATCGGACCGTATATGGCTCCCGGGCCACAGTTTGCCCAGGTCTACACTCAATATTCTATTCTATATTCCATTATTCTCTGTTTCAGGTTCGACCTTGAGGACGAGATGGACCGGGAAATAGAAGAAGCTTTTGAGAACTTTTGTTTAGAAACGGAACAGAAGCGTCAAAACCGTCAGTGAGGGCACACGGGGTATCACTGGTAGTCGCTGGGGTCACTGGTATCACTGGTGTCGCTGAAGATGCTGGAAACATAACGGAGAAACGACGAGAGCCCTGCAATTACAGCAAGCAGGTGTTTTTTTGAATCTCTTTGGAGTTGACTCTCTCAGGCTGCATCCACACCAAGTCAAAACCATTACACATTGGTCTGCATCAACATGAATGTAGACGTGAGACTACGCCAGGCCTGGTGGTGGCGCTGTGACGCACTGGGATCAAGGCCAGTATCTGTGAAGGGGTTTGATGGGCATGGTCACTCCGGCAGAAATGTGTAGAGACTAAAGGAGATTCAGCTGCATACTAGCTCCTCTCCTCTAGTCTCTCTCCCTCTGATCTCTCTCTCGTCCCTCTCTGGTCTCTCTCTCGTCCCTCTCTGGTATCTCTCTATTGGCTCTCTCTGGTCGCTCTCTTTAGTCTCTCTCTGGTCTCTCTCTAGTCTCTTGATTTAGTCTCTCGCTGGTTTCTCTCTTAAATCTCTCTGGTCACCCTCTGATTTCTCTCTGGCCTCCCTCTTTGCTCTCTCTTTAGTCTCTCTGACCTCCCTCTTTGCTCTCTCTCTAGTCTCTCGTCTCTCTGGCCTCCCTCTTTGCTCTCTCTCTAGTCTCTCTAGTCTCTCTGGCCTCCCTCTTTGCTCTCTCTCTAGTCTCTCTAGTCTCTCTGACCTCCCTCTTTGCTCTCTCTCTAGTCTCTCTAGTCTCTCTGGCCTCCCTCTTTGCTCTCTCTCTAGTCTCTCTAGTCTCTCTGGCCTCCCTCTTTGCTCTCTCTAGTCTCTCTGGCCTCCCTCTTTGCTCTCTCTCTAGTCTCTCTAGTCTCTCTGGCCTCCCTCTTTGCTCTCTCTCTAGTCTCTCTAGTCTCTCTGACATCCCTCTTTGCTCTCTCTCTCTAGTCTCTCTGGCCTCCCTCTTTGCTCTCTCTCTAGTCTCTCTAGTCTCTCTGGCCTCCCTCTTTGCTCTCTCTCTAGTCTCTCTAGTCTCTCTGGCCTCCCTCTTTGCTCTCTCTCTAGTCTCTCTGGCCTCCCTCTTTGCTCTCTCTCTAGTCTCTCTAGTCTCTCTGGCCTCCCTCTTTGCTCTCTCTCTAGTCTCTCTAGTCTCTCTGACCTCCCTCTTTGCTCTCTCTCTAGTCTCTCTGACATCCCTCTTTGCTCTCTCTCTAGTCTCTCTGGCCTCCCTCTTTGCTCTCTCTCTAGTCTCTCTAGTCTCTCTGACCTCCCTCTTTGCTCTCTCTCTAGTCTCTCTGGCCTCCCTCTTTGCTCTCTCTCTAGTCTCTCTAGTCTCTCTGGCCTCCCTCTTTGCTCTCTCTCTAGTCTCTCTGGCCTCCCTCTTTGCTCTCTCTCTAGTCTCTCTAGTCTCTCTGGCCTCCCTCTTTGCTCTCTCTCTAGTCTCTCTGGCCTCCCTCTTTGCTCTCTCTCTAGTCTCTCTAGTCTCTCTGACCTCCCTCTTTGCTCTCTCTCTAGTCTCTCTGGCCTCCCTCTTTGCTCTCTCTCTAGTCTCTCTGGCCTCCCTCTTTGGTCTCTCTAGTCTCTCTCTCTAGTCTCTCTGACCTCCCTCTTTGCTCTCTCTCTAGTCTCTCTGGCCTCCCTCTTTGGTCTCTCTAGTCTCTCTCTCTAGTCTCCCTGGCCTCCCTCTTTGCTCTCTCTCTTGTCTCTCTCCTTAGTCTCTCTGGCCTCTAGAACAATGATACACTGGATTGATTTAAGTGTTTTTTGTTGTTGAATTTGAAGCCCGGAGGTGCAGCCTGACTTTGACTTTGTGTGGAGCGGGCCTCGGTCGCTGTGTTGCATTAGAAACTGGGGACAATCACTCAGAGAAATGTTTGCAATGTTGAGTGTTTTTAAGTTTTCTGTCTTTTACTTTTTTAAACCAATGAACCAGATGTAATAGACGAGACGTTTGCTGTGGATTCTGACGACTTTGTTCAAAAGTTTGGTAACACTTAAGATTAGCCCTGAGCTAATGGACTGCTAATGAAGTGCTACTTTAGTGTATGCTAACCCTAACGTATGCTAACCCTAACCTTAGCTCTAACGCACATGAGGAAGTGTCAGTTTGGTGTTAGCTAAATGTTAGACTAAGGCCACAAAGACAAAGGACTAATACGTTCTTAATAAATGCCAATTAAGAGCTAATAGTTATAAATTATACACTAATTTTGAACGGTTTTGTAAAGTCCTCTCAGACAGCTACTGTTGTGATTTTGAGAAATACAAAAACAAATTAAAACTTAATTAGCGTTTAATCAGTGTGGACTAATCTAAAGTGTGACCAAAAAGTGGTGTTTCTAAGTGTCGCCCACAGTTTCTCTGCGACACATGCTCCAGTTCAAAAGGACATCAATCTCGTCTGAAACTGTGCTGTTGCCAATGCTATAGCGCCCCCTGCTTGTGTTAAAACCTGACTGCACTTTACAAGTGCCCATAAGCTAAAACAAGTTTCAGTTTTTTGCGTTTTTCATTTTTTGGTGACTCCGGGAAACGCAAAGACTATTTTATAACAGTTTCATTTTAAGCAAAAGGCGAGAATTCCTTTTATATTCCGGAACGGTCCGACTGTTGTCAGAGCCACACAGAATGTTCTTTTATAGTTTGTACATATTATTTAATATTGTTTGCTTGCAATAAACAAATTTATAATGTAAATGTCTTGTCAATCATTGTACGACAGTGAATGTTAAAGAACAAAAAAATACTTGAACTATTTACTTTGTCATTTAATGTTTTTCAATGTGAAAGTGGAAAATATATGATGAAACAAGAATCAAAATTAAAGCTATTACCTGCCCTTTCCCAATTCCACCACCAGAGGGAGATGAATAGGTTTTATTCTTTCACATTTGAGACTCGGGTTGAGACTTATTCTTGGGTTGAGACTCGGGTTGAGACCCCAGATCTTGTCTGGTTTGTGTGTTGCTGTCTTGCTGCTGGCTTTCTCCTCCTTTCAGGATCCAGCCAATGGGAGTGCGGATTGGGACTGGCAGCACCTGGAGATGGGCGGGACCGGCCACATTCGAAGTCGATGGAACTCTGTCTCACCTGTCAGCAGCAGCCTTTTAAAGAAATATTCTATTTTTGTACATTTTGAAACGTGTGGACTCCATTTTTGTCCGAACCTCGAGCCAGTTTGTGACAAGACTCGGGCTGAGACTTGGGCTGAGGTTGGTTGAGACTCGGGCAGAACATGGGCTGAGATTTAGGTTGAGACTTAAGCTCCGGTCACTAGTTCCTGAGTTGTGGATGAACGAATGCTAGAGTAATAGGAACCGACAAAAATGGTCTAATGGCCTATTTTGTCTCTCAGGCCACAGATTGGACCCCACAGATAGAGACCAACATCACAAACTACATAAAAAGTGTATAATTGGAAATAAAAGGTGAACGACTGGTTGGCTAAACGGAAGTGAGTCACCGTCACTTTGGAAGCAGCGGGTGACACACACACACATGAGTCACACATTAACACAAGGACTCCCAGTATTCTGAAACTACTAGAACTCCCAAACCAGTCATTTTGACGGCTCAGATTCGCCCCCACGCTGACTGCTGCTCAAGACTGACTCGGGCTGAGGTCCCTGGTCCCTGAGTTGTGATTGGATGAAAGAATCGAGACAGCGATGTGTTTTAAATCACACTGATGGTTTTGATAAACATTTAAGACAAAGATCAAGAGAGATCTGTTTATAATTTTAATTACTTCACAGAAATATCCAAAATTTGATTTGGTTGATTTGATTAAATAGTCTTCACTGTGGGACGAATAATGGATCCCACCATGTAAAGTGATGGGATGTATCAATTAGTTATAAAAACGACTTATTCGCTCTTGTATTCCTCAAAGCCTAACAGTTGGAGGTTTCTGCTTCTCTTAAATTAACAAAAAGAATCAGGAACATTCTCTTTTTGATGAGGGAACAATGTAACGTGGCTCAAAAGTCCATTTAGTCTCCTTTAAAGCTTCATTGGAAAGAAACTGCCTCCCTCTAGTGGTCTGTGGGCTCCGGTCCTGTTTGTGTGAACGGGGCACTTTGGCTGCATCCAAATTCAAAAAAATACTTCCTCACCTTTTTTGTGTCTTTTTTTTGTGTTGGTTTTAAATTTTTGTGGCATTATAAACTCGTTTAAATTGTGTTAAATATCACTTGATAAACTCCTGGAGGCTGGATCTGAAAAAGCTCCTTTTAAAGCCAAGGAAGGAGATTTTTTGCTGAAATTGGATGCAGCCCTTGACTCCCACTTTTTCCCAATTTTCGCCAGTGATACTTGTGGAAAATTACTAAAGCCCATTGTTAAGCCTTGATAAACAAGACCAGCCATGGAAAAAAAATGTTTCTGTTTGTGTTTAAAACGTCTAAATGAAAAGAGAAGAGTGATGATAAAATCCTTCAGTTGGTGCAGCAAAACTGAACTGTTTTTAACCTGGATTTGAACATTGTTAGAAAAGAAGCCTGTCTCACATTTTCAGGAAGATTGTGAGATTTTAGTAGCATGAATCTGAAACGCTGCCTTCCCGTGTTTAGTCCTGACCCTGAGTCCCAGCAGGAGGCCGGTCCTCGTGTTCCTCAGAGTCCCAGCAGGAGGCCGGTCCCCGTGCTCCTCAGAGTCCCAGCAGGAGGCCGGTCCCTGTGCTCCTCAGAGTTGGTTCATAGGGCTCTAACATGTCACAGACGTCCTCTGGTGCGAGGCCACGGAGAGATTTGTACAGAATCAGAGCTGATTTAAAGTATATTCTTTAATCCAGTGTGTCTTTGAAAATTATCCAAAATCACCAAATCAGTCAAAATAATGTGAAATAAAAAAATACACAGAAGATTAAATATACTTCTTTGATTTTCTATGTTATAAACTTTGATGAGATTGAATTTGTTTTGTTGATAACGGCTGCAGAGATACATGTTTGTTCAGTTCCAGCCGGTGGTGGTGTGTCATGTGACTGAGGTCGGGGAACACTGCTTTACTCCACAGGAAGCAGCACATTCTTGATACACTGAAAAAAGTATAATATTGGCACGATTTATTCTCTAAAAAGAACACAAATTATGCATATTTTGGAATGGCAGTTTGGAAGTTTTTTTTTGCCACTTTGTACTTTATAATCTCATTAGAGAAAAAGGTTATGACTTTTGACTTTTTGATGCTTGTTTTTGAAAAAATAAGTTTGTGATTCTTTAATGTAAGAAAATAATTATCAAAAATGTTGAATAAATAAGTAAATAACAAAATATGTTTTAATCAAGTCATTTGGGGCTAGTATTATTTTCTTAATTTCAGAAATCTTGTCAAGTCATATTATCTTGTTTTGAAACATATTTTTTTTCTTCTATTTTAAGTAGTATTTTACTTATTTGTTTTTTTTTCTTATTTTTTTCAAAGGATTTTTTCCAGTGTAAGTATTGTCCTCAAACCCAATAACAAAACAACACAACACACTTCTTACTTATTTGGTCACTATTTCCCCGACTCTCTGATGACATCACTGCTAGCAAACGGCATCAGGCCATATTGTAGCATAAAGATAAAAGCGGTGTGTAGCAGTGTGTAGCAGTGTGTAGCAGTGGGTGTTGTGGTGCTGTGTGGGTCCTTTGTGAGTCCGGCCTGACTCACCCGCATTACACTGGCATTCCTTTGGTCAGCATTAGGATTAGAGAAGCTCACACCGGCTCCAACTGCATGTGCTCTGAGACTGATCAATCCAAAAGGGTTAGATTATTATAGTTTTTTAGTGAGTAGAAAGTTATGTTTAATTATATAGCGCATTTAACAGAGCAGGGTCGCCCAAAGCACTTATGTTCAGAGTTCAGATGTAATATTTATATTTAATGCAAGTGGCTAAACCTGGATGCGCAAAGTCAGATCCCGTCAGACCTCTGAAGCTAAGCAGGGCGGCGCCTGGTTAGTACTGTGATGGGAGACCTCTGGGAACAGGTGGATGTAAAGTGCCAAGCAAAATGCCGTAGTGTCCTTAGGCAAGACACTTCACCCACAATGCCTACAATGAGTCCGCTGCCCTGGGGCACACTGACAGAAGCGGGGCAACCGGTCTGTGCCAATGACCCCTCCCACCATCACCAACCATCCACACACACACACCAGACTCATTCTAATGTGGGGGAAGTGTCTTGCCAAAGGACACAATGACAGTTTTTCTGTTTCTATACTGTATGTAGTTTATTTCTATGTTATTATGATTATGAAATATGCTTCAAGGTGCTGGTCCTGGACTCTGAGCATAGTTACCATAGCAACATGTTGTCTACTTGCAGCAGTTTTTTCTGTTAAGATTTTCAACATAGGATAAAGGTAAACACCCTATTATTACCTACTTCTAATAAAACTGATGAAAACTAACTTTTTGGGAGATTTTTTCTGAATTCCCCCCAAAAAAACGTCTGAATTGGTATCATCAAGAAATAAGATTGAGATGAAGAGATCCTTTATTCGTCCCAAAGTGGGGAAATTCCAGTGTTGCATCATCAGTTACAGAACAAGAGGAATGAGGAGCACACGGAAAAAGATAAATGAACAATAAATGTGTGTATAATAAATAAAATCTCTAACTTTAGCATAAAAAATAAGCAATTACATCTCTAGCTTTAGCATAATGAAGATGTAAAAAATCTCTACCTTTGGCATAGTAAGAAGCAAGTATAAATGCTGTATATTCTAGTAAAATAAACTTCTAAGAAACATATAAATGACTGATGTGGGAGTTTTAGTAATTTCAGAATCCTTGACGTGTGGTTCATGTGTGTGTCACGGTTCAAAAGGTGCCGGTGACACACTTCCTGTTTGGCTCACCGGTTGTTTATACCTTTTATTTTGTGACTCCAGTCTAAATAAGGGATGACCAACACTACCCACTGGGAGAAACTCATCTTCAGTCCTCACAGTCATACAAGGAAATGCATAATAATAAAAACTCCACACTTGCCCAACGAAACCCAAAGTTAAAGGCAGTTTTGTTGTCTGTCTGAAGTTTAATGATTGGAGATCGGTGAAGGATTAGGAAGCCGCAGAAAGCCCTGGTTCTGTGTCTGAGCGAAACAGCAGCGGATTCTTTCCAGAGGCCCAAAAGAAGAGAGGGACAATTGTGTGTACATCCTGTCTTCTCCTCTGCCTCAGTCTGTCTCACACACACGCGCACACACACACGCACCGATGCATGCACACACACACACATCCTCACACGCACACACACACGCACCGATGCATGCACACACACACACACACATCCTCACACGCACCGATGCATGCACACACACATACACATCCTCACACGTACATGAACACACACACGCACATGAATACACACACAGACACATGCACACACACCCGCATACATGCACACACATGAACACACATATATACACAAACATATGCACTGACACACGCACAAACACACACACGCACCGATGCATGCACACACACATACACATCCTCACACGTACATGAATACACACACAGACGCATGCACACACAAAAACACACACCCACGTACACGCACAAGAATACACATACAAACACAAACATATGCACCGACACACCAACACACACACACGCGCACTCAAACACACACACACACATACACACCCACGCACACACATGAACACAAATAAACACACGCATGCACGCTCACAAACACATCCGCACACACACATGCACACAAATACATACACACACATAGACAAACACACATATGCAGACACGCAAACACACTCCTAATTAGTGCCATTTGACTAAAGCCTTTTTTGCTACTTTTTCCTATTTTAATTATGTAAAAACTGTGCCGACCAATCACAACTAGTTTAGGGCCGTATATTGCACGGGGACCGCAGTTTGGACACACCCCTGATCTAAGCCATGCGTAAAATCTGAATCGATCACATATCTCTGTTTACAACACCACACCGCATCCACAACACACAAATACACATCAGCTGGACTTCCCCTTCCCATCTCCTCCACGGGCAACCTCCAGGTAAGTGTCCTGGTAGGAGGGTCCCAACCGCCGCCTCTCTCACCCCAGCACCGCTACCACCGCCACACGCACCAGCCTCTCACTCGACCATGGAGCGCTCCCCTGGGACTCTCATCTGCACCCTCCTGCTCCTGGGTGAGTCCATCCAAACTCACTAAGCAATGCATATAACTAAATATTTGCAGGTTTTTAGTCGATTACTGTTGTCGTAATTGGATTTCGCGTAATTAGATCTATCTCTGCTCTGCTCTTGTCTGACGCGCGTATGGCATGTGTAAAATGGTTTGTTGAATCTCGCCTCTGGAGTTTCGGGAATTAGAGGAAGCCAATAACTGGATGCCAAAGGGAACATTATCTACCCAGAGCTGCACAAGACTAGGAATTGTGAGTGGGTGAAGCTGGGGTACCTGACTTTCAACTCACAACAAAAAGGAACACCGTCTAACTATAGTTCCTCGCTCCCAAAAAAGTTTTATTACTAGTTTTCACAAGCATTAATTTTTAAGGCTCTTTCACAGCTTTAGATTTTCACACAGAAAAGACATGACTCTGGCTCAGCCAATCAGCATTCACCCCTAAAACGTCAATAGTGACTCACGGGGATTTTTCTTACGTGCATTATATTACATGTTTTAGACGGAGACAGCCTGTTGTAGACTTTCTGTTGGGACAAATTCAAACTTTTTTCTATTTAAAGGGAGAATATTCGGCATAGCTTTGAGATTTCAGTATTTTGCAGCCACAATCTGGAACAGTCTTCCTGAAAATGTGAGACAAGCTTCTTCTCTGACCATGTTCCAAATCAGGTTGAAAACAGTTCTCTGTGGCTGTGCATACGACTGAAGGGTTTTGTCTTGACTCTTACTAAAAAAAATACTGTGATTTATGATTTGAATGCCTTGTTTGATTAGTGTGATCGTGTTTGTGCGATACAAATAAGCTTAACTTTACATTATATACAAGTGACTTAAGTCCTGTCCACGCCTCATAGCTGTATGTCTGATCCACCTGTCACTTACACCGCTCTGAACAAGGCATGAGCTGAGTGCGTAAATACGTCGCCTGGAGCTCTATGGACTGGTGCAGGGCCGTAACTTCACACTATCGGGGCCCTGGGCAAAACGTGGTCTGGGGCCGAAGTTACAAAAAAAGTTTAAAATATTAAGACAAATTCTGTTTTGGTGATTCATTTTGAAGTAGACACTGTTCAACATACCTACAGTTTGCGTTGTCAAAGGTAATCATATTTTGTGGGGCGCATTCAGCTTGTGATGTTTCGGTAAAAATGTAGTGTTTTCTCTGTGGGTCACTGCGCAATCGTTGGTGGTGGTGGGAGGGGCCGATGGCTCATACTGTCTGCCTCGCTTCTGTCAGTTTGGCCCAGGGCAGATGTGGCTACTGTCTGGAGTTAAAGAATAATTACATATTTTTTAACACAGTCTTGGAGCGTCCAAAAAAGCGCCATTTAAAACCTTACTTTATCTAAAAGATTTGCACATCTAGAGGCAGATATAAAGATTATTCCCCCCAATTCACATTTTATGGAACGGCAGTTTTTAGACCTGTTGATATAAAATAAGTCATTTTATTAATTCTAATATTACGGGAAAGTCCCGCCTTCCCTGCTCTTAGCTATAGTTCAGAATCCACGGTGCCGTCGAGGTTAACCAATCGAGTCATGCCAAGGGCTGTCAATCATCGGCGCTGATGCTCGCAGCTGCGCGCATGCTCAGTTGTTTGTTTTTGCGGAGCCTCCGAATCAAGCCTCTATTAGGCTCTGGAACAACATGAAAACTGAACAAAGAATTCTGAACATCCACGCTGAGGTACTTATGTATATACTGAACCTATATCCATAATCAGATCCTCTGCAGATGTGTCCTATAATGTTCAATTCATGATAATAGCACTTCCTGGTTTGCAGCGATCGCTTTTTTTGTGCATTATTTTTTTCATTAAAACGTTCACAAATAATTCTGAAAACCTCCGTGCATGTGTATTAATAATGTACTGTATATGTATAATGTGTTCTCTGATTAACATTTCAAAGTGTTACGGAAACGTAGGTGTAGACCAATCAGAAAGGAAGGGGGAGGGAGCTTGCGTCGTTTTTTTCAAATCAAGTACCTCTCTGTCTCTCTTTCTGACAAACTCCAGACAATCACTTTAACTTTCAAACCACTCCATTGAATAAAAAATATGTTTAAGGAAATTGTCCCGATGAAAAACAAACCACCTTCCCATCAACCCTTACACTCTTCCCTGTCCCTACTGAAGAAAAGCAGCCCCACAACATGATGCTACCACCCCCATATTTGACACTGCAGGGGATAGTGTGAGTTGAGGGAATGAACCGTGTCTGTTTCTCACCACATCATTCAATTCATTTTATTTTAAGATATCCTTTATTCATGAAATGGGGAAATTCCAGTGTTGCATCACCAGTTACAGAACAGTAAGAATGAGAAGCACACGGCACAAGATAAATGACAATAATTCTATACTAAAATAAAAAAAATAGTACAAATTTTAGCATGATAAAGAAGTTAGTATCAAATCTTTAACTTTAGCATAAAACAGAATCTGATAAAAATGCTGTATATTCTAGTGCTAGGAACATATAGTTGTATGTCTGTATCTGTACATGTTAGCAGTAGTTACAAAGTTGTCGATTCGCCAACACAGATCAGAGAATCATCGAGTTCAATCCCAGAAAATGCAATGATAAAAAACACATAGAGCCATTGGTCCATAAGCGGCAGAGACCAATGTCCATAAGATATTAATAAATGTCTATAGATAGAGTTTACTTTCTTTTTTTTACTTTTTTTGCGGTTTGGGGGTTGACAAACATGTGGAAAAGTTTGCGTGTTATAAATATTTGTTGGAGCTGCTCTGAACGCGCCGAGAACCTGTACATTCTTCCCGGTGACGAGAACGCGCAGCCTGTGAGGACTTGTCCGTGACGCTGCACAAACACACGCAAATGACTGTGTTTGACACCGCTCTGAGGGCTTTTAAAGACTGTGTGTGTGTGTGTGTGTGTGTCACTGTATTTAATGAATATGTGTGTGTCTTGAGAATAAATGTGAGGATGATACTGTATGTGTTGCCTTTGAGAGATGAAGTGTTACATGGCCAACAATGCTATGGTGACTATATTAGTTCTCCTCAGTCTTACTGGTCTGTAACTGCTGATGCAACACTGAAATTTCCCCGACTGTGGGATAAATAAAGGATCTTTTAATCTTCATATATATTAGGCATAAAGCAAATATATTTAAAAGAGGATGTTTAATGACACTAAACAGTTGGAATATACATACAGAAACCATACATACACACAAAGACAGAGAGAGAGAGAGACCAGAGAGAGACCGGAGAGAGACCAGAGAGAGACCGGAGAGAGACCAGAGAGAGACTGGAGAGAGAGCAGAGAGAGACTGGAGAGAGAGCAGAGAGAGACCGGAGAGAGACTAGAGAGGGAGACCAGAGAGAGACTAGAGAAAGTGAGAAAAGAGAGCTTCAGTGACAGACTTATTCACAGTGAGGGTGAATAAGTTTGTCACTGAAGCTACTTACCAGGGCTTTTTTTCCAACGGCCCGAAATCTATATCAACATGTTTTGATTCATTTTGAACCTTTTTGCTCGTGTTCTTGTTGCAGTCGCAGACAGAGCCAGACTCTCTCTCTGCTACAACATCGGGTCTTCAGGGGCCCAGGTCTTCTCTGGACCCGCTCAGCAGGAGTTTGGCTACGCAGTGCAGCAGGCAACGAACCACGAGGGCAAATGGTGAGGGTTTTATAATGTCTCAAGTCTGTACGAGACGATAGAGCCGGAGATTTGACAACATTTATGGAATTTATTGACTTTCTCTTTGGACTTTATTAACATTTCTGGACATTGGTCTCTGCTCCTTCTGGAACAATGGCTCTATGTGTTTTGTTATTGTTACATTTCCTGTTTGATTCTCTGATCTGTTGTTGAGGAATTGATAACTTTGATAAGTCCTCCAAGACGGCATAATAAAAATGTTTGGCTCCAACATGTCCTGGTGTTCCCCTGGTCTCCTCCCAGTGGGACGTGACCGAAAGGTTAAGATAGAAATGTATGTAGCAATTATTTACGTTGTTGTGTTCAATCTATTTTCTCTTCTTCACAAACTTCAGCTTTATTGGTGTAAAACACATTTATAATCATTATATTGCCCAAGGACAAAAAAGTCATGAATTGCGAAATCCTTTCACCGTCCCCGTCCTTTAGTCAGACTCTGAACCATGTTTATTCTCCGTGACTCACACATGTCCCTGAGTCACTCTGATCACAGGGACCGCTGTCTGTCAACTCTGAACAAAAACACTGTTGCTCATCCATCGTCCTGGTGCCTTTACGGAAAAACAGCTCCGAAGTAAGATGTTTCCACCCCCATGCTTCACAGTAGGTTTAGTGTTGTGTGAATGCAGAGCCAGACGAGTCTAGTAAAAACTCCACAAAAACATTTAAAAACTCAACTTGTCGTGTTTGGAGGAGTAAGAATTTTGAGTTTAATTGAAAACTGATTTCGAGGATGAATTTCTGATTTAAATGTAATAATCCTGAGAATGTTCCGTGCATTTTGAAATCCCCACAATGCTTGGTGGCAGAGGCCGTTTCCAGAGAGTATTGATTATGCATCGGGGGTTTATACAGAGCTTTTCAGAACACTCAAAGTCTCTTCACATGTTATTATTCATTCACTCCTACACAGTGATATAAACTACTACTGTCGCCACAGCTGCCCTGGGGCACACTGACAGAAGCGAGGCAACCAGTCTGTGCCATCAGCCCCTCCCACCACCACCAGCCATTCACACACACACCAGACTCATTCTAATTTGGGGGAAGTGTCTTGCCAAAGGACATCCCCATAGACCACTTTAAAGTTTACAACCGCAGTCGCCCCACTGTGGCCCCTGGTGTTCCCAGAGGTCTCCCATCACAGCACTAACCAGGCCCTGTGTGTATGTTGTGTTGTAGTGTGTTGCTCTACTTTTTTGCTGAGTCAGAAATGAGGTTTTTCTCGGAGCTTGATGCTGATTGAGTCACCAGTAATAAGAATGTTGATGAGTTTACACTTGCAGCGTCCTGTCAGATCACGGAGAGAACCCAGAGCAGTCTGAGGCAGAGACTGAAACACAGGGTTTTACATTTTTACTTTAGTTTAGTATAGAGTTAGTTATAGTTAATTTATCTTGTGCTGTGTGCTCCTCAACTTCTGATGCAACACTGACATTTTCCCCCGCTGTGGGACCAATACAGGATCTGTTCATCTTAAACTATTAGGCATAAAGCAAATGGATATAAGAGAGGATGTTTAATGACACTAAACAGGTGAAATATACATACAGAAACAATAGAAAAGAAAGCATGTGTACAAACAAAGACAGAGAGAGAGACTAGTAAGAGAGACCAGAGAGAGACCAGAGAAGGACAAGAGAGAGACCAGAGAAAGAAAGACCAGAGAGAGACCAGAGAGACCAGAAAGAGTGAGTTTCTGGCCCTCAGCAGGATGTCAGAGAAGTGATCCACAGGCAGAGACCGGACAGGGACAAGAGAGAGAGAAACCAGAGAGGGACCAGAAAGAGAGCAGAAAGAGACCAGAGAGAGACGACAGAGAGACTAGAGAGATCGTCAGTTACATGGTGTCAGAGAAAGGGTCCACAGACAGAGAGACCCCCACAGTGAGATAAGCCCCTTTTATATCAACTGTGATGTCACCTACATGTTCCTCTCTCTGTCTCTCTCTCTCCCCCTCTCTCCCTCTCCTCCTCTCTCCTCCTCTCTCCTCCTCTCTCCCAGGCTCCTGGTCGGGGCCCCTTGGAGCGGCTACGGCCAGAACCGAAAGGGCGACGTGTACAAGTGCCCAGTCTCCGGCTCCAGAAACACCTGCGACAAGCTCAATATCCAAGGTACGGCTTCACCACTGACTCTCACGTTTAAAGCTGGGGTTTTGGACCCACCTCGGAAATCTCGACCCAGGAATGTGCAGCGCCATGAACAGAACCCTCAAGCTCTATGATAGAGGACCTAAGATTTTTAAATATATATAAAATCCATGTAGTTTGTCAATGGTCTGCTCTCTCTGGTCTCTCTCTGGTCTCTCTCTGGCCTCTCTCTGGCCTCTCTCTCTGGCCTCTCTCTGGTCTCTCTCTGGTCTCGCTCTGGTCTCTCTCTGGTCTCTCTCTCTGGTCTCTCTCTCTGGTCTCTCTCTGGTCTCTCTCTCTGGTCTTTCTCTGGTCTCTCTCTGGTCTCTCTCTCTGGTCTCTCTCTCTGGTCTCTCTCTGGTCTCTCTCTGGTCTCTCTCTCTGGTCTCTCTCTGGTCTCTATCTGGTCTCTCTCTCTGGTCTCTCTCTGGTCTCTCTCTGGTCTCTCTCTCTGGTCTCTCTCTGGTCTCTCTCTGGTCTCTATCTGGTCTCTCTCTCTGGTATCTCTCTTTCACTTCTCTTTTCTCTTTCTGATCCCTCTCAATGCACAACCAAATACCATAATTTCCACAGCTGCTACTTTTTTTAAAATAATTGTTTGGACCCTAATATGTGTATTTATACTTTGGTGGAGTCAGGCTTTTGTTAGAGCTGTTATTTTGACTCAATCCAGTTTTAGCAGCTATAAGACACTTTTATATCAGCTGGGATGTCAAAACAGATTAAGGTGAAAAAGTGATGGAAGCTAACGGTTGAGCTAACACATTGTCACTGTCATCATGTTGTGTCCAGTTAAAACGGCCGTCTCTCTGCTTATATGGTGTATAATTATGTCTTCTTTTGGTAAAAGAAAAAACAAAAAAACATATATGATTCGTCTCTGTTTCCAGACTCGGTAAGTTTTCCTGGAGTCCATGAAATCAGTGACAACATGACTCTGGGCCTGACCCTCACCAGGATACCAGCGGTCAACGGATTCATGGTACGCACAGAAGATCCCTAGTCCCTCTCTCTGGTCTCTCCCTCTGGCCTCTCTCTCTCTGGTCTCTCTCTGGTCTCTCTCTCTGGTCTCTCTGTGTGTTCTCTCACTCTGGTCTCTATCTGGTTTCTCTCTGCGGTCTACCTCTCTGGTCTCTCTCTGGTTTTTCTCTGGTTTTTCTCTCTCTCTCTCTCTCTGATCTCTCTCGGGTCTCTTTCTGGTCTCTCTCTCCTCCTCTCTTCTCTTCTCCTCCTCTTCTCCTCCTCTCTCCCTCTCCTCCTTTCCTAACGCACAGAAGATCTCTAGTCTCTTTCTCTGATCTCTCTCTCTAGTCTCTCTCTGGTCTCTCTCTGTGGTCTCTCTCTGTGGTCTCTCTCTGTGGTCTCTCTCTGGTCTCTCTCTGTGGTCTCTCTCTGTGGTCTCTCTCTGTGGTCTCTCTCTGGTCTCTCTCTGTGGTCTCTCTCTGTGGTCTCTGTCTTTGGTCTCTATCTGGTTTCTCTCTGTGGTCTCTCTCTCTGTCTCTCTTCCTCTCTCTGATCTCTCTTGGGTCTCTTTCCTGTCTCTCTCTGTGTTTTCTCTCTGGTTTCTCTCTCTGGGCTCTCTCTCAAGCTGAGGCCCCCAAGCCAAATGCGGCCCTGTTTGTCATGTCATGTGGCCCTCTGTCTAACCTGAAGTAGTCTTTGAGATCATAATTATGCTTGTGTTAAAAATACGGTGAATAATCGGTTGCTCGCTTCGGACATGAAATTATTGATTTGTGTTTGTGTCTTGTGTCTCGTAGACTTGTGGTCCGCTGTGGGCCCAGCGCTGTGGGGAGCAGGACTTTGTTCCCGGAATCTGCACCAAAATGAGTCCCCTGTTCCAGCCTCTGCCACCGTTTTCTCCGGCTGTACAAAGTAAGAGAATCCACTGAGACTAGAAAGAGAGAGACCAGAGAGAGAGACCAGAGAGAGAGACCAGAAAGAGACCAGAGAGAGACCAGAGAGAGACCAGAGAGAGACCAGAGAGAGAGACCAGAGAGAGACCAGAGAGAGACCAGAGAGAGAGACCAGAGAGAGAGACCAGAGAGAGAGACCAGAGAGAGAGACCAGAGAGAGACCAGAGAGAGAGACCAGAGAGAGAGACCAGAAAGAGACCAGAGAGAGACCAGAGAGAGAGACCAGAGAGAGAGACCAGAGAGAGAGACCAGAGAGCGAGACCATAGGAAGAGAGACCAGAGAGAGAGAGACCAGAGAGAGACCAGAGAGAGACCAGAGAGAGACTAGAGAGAGAGACCAGAGAGAGACTATAGAGAGAGACCAGAGAGCGAGATCAGAGAGAGAGACCAGAGAGAGAGACCAGAGAGAGAGACCAGAGAGAGAGACCAGAGAGAGACCAGAGAGACAGACCAGAGTTGGAAATACCAACGGCAACTGGGATAAAAGGGTTGGTCAAATGTATTGGTCTACATTTAGGATTTGATCTGATGATATTATTTCTACTGTTGAGCTTCATGAAGAGCCAAACGCACACACTTAAGTCTCGGCTCTGAGAGGGAAAAAAAATCTGAATTCTTTAGTAGAGTTTGAGAGTTGTGAACAGAGAATAAATAAATCCTGTTTGTGATTTCAGAGTGTGGTGTTCCCATGGACATCGTCATCGTCCTGGACGGATCCAACAGCATCTACCCCTGGGGCCCCATGAACGAGTTTCTGAAGAAGCTCATCCCCTCCCTGGACATCGGCTGGGACAAAACACGGGTACTGTACCTCTCTCTGGTCTCTCTTTGGTCTCTCTCTGGTCTCTCTGGTCCCTCTCTAGTCTCTCTGGTTGCTATCTCTCTCTGCTCTCTCTCTTTGGTCTCTCTCTGTTCTCTGTCTGGTCTTTCTCTGGTCTCTCTCTCTCTGGTTCTGTTTATAATGTACTTTTTCATTTTTCATTGCTCTCTGTATTCGTTCTGCGACCCCCAGATGCATGGTATGGTTATGGAGTCCTTGCTGGTTCCTTGCCGGTTCCTTGCTGGCTTTCTTGTTGATTCCTTGCTGAGTTCCTTGTTGGTTCCTTGCTGAGTTCCTTGTTGGTTCCTTGCTGAGTTCCTTGTTGGTTCCTTGCTGGTTCCTTGCTGGGTCCTGGTTGGCTCCTTGCTGGTCCCTTGCTGGCTTCCTTGTTGGTTCATTGCTAGCTTCCTTGATGGTTCCTTGCTGAGTTCCTTGCTGGGTCCTTGCTGGTTCCTTGTGGGCCTATAGTCTCATAGTACCTTCTCCCCCCCAGGTCAGTGTGATGCAGTACTCTGTGGGCGTCCAGGTGGAGTTCCGTCTGAGCGACTACAGCAGCAGTAACAATCAGGTGTTTGAGGCGGCGTCTCAGATCACGCAGATGTACGGCGCCTCCACCAACACCTTCAACGCCCTGCAGCACGCCTGGTGAGCGGACACCATCAATCTGCCACATCACAGTCACAGCCGTAAGCAAAGATCGGGTTTAGCATCAGGAATACCGGACTTCTGAAACTATACTAAACTCCCAGAGGCATGATTTTGACTGCTCCCATTAAAACCAACGGAAAGCTGAGAGGTCTTAGTTTTCAGACAGAATTATTGAAAGTTAGTGAATTTCTCTAGTCTCTCTCTGTTCTGTCTCTGGTCTCTCTCTCTGGTCTCTCTCTGGTTTCTCTCTCTGGTATCACTCTGTTCTCTCTCTGGTCCATCTCTGGTCTCTCTCTGTTCTGTCTCTGGTCTCTCTCTGGTCTCTCTGGTCTCTCTCTGGTCCATCTCTGGTTTCTCTCTCTAGTCTCTCTCTGGTCTCTCTCTCTAGTCTCTCTCTGGTCTCTCTCTCTGGTCTCTCTCTGGTCTCTCTCCGGTCTCTCTCTGGTCTCTCTCTGGTCCATCTCTGGTCTCTCTCTCTAGTCTCTCTCTGGTCTCTCTCTCTGGTCTCTCTCTGGTCTCTCTCTGGTCTCTCTCTGGTCTCTCTCTGGTCTCTCTCTGGCCCCTCTCTGGTCTCTCTTTGGTCCATCTCCGGTTTCTCTCTCTGGTCTCTCTCTGGTCTCTCTCTGGTCCATCTCTGGTCTCTCTCTCTAGTCTCTCTCTGGTCTCTCTCTCTGGTCTCTCTCTGGTCTCTCTCTGGTCTCTCTCTGGTCTCTCTCTGGTCTCTCTCTGGCCCCTCTCTGGTCTCTCTTTGGTCCATCTCCGGTTTCTCTCTCTGATCTCTCTCTGGTCCCTTCCAGAGCTGTGACCAAAAATGTCATTACGCTTCCAAAACTAAAAGCCGTCAATTTGGCTGCTGTGGAGGTCCTGGTGTCTGACGTCCATCCTGTACCGTGTAGTTCTGATGAGTGTGTGTGTGTTCAGCATGTTCCTGTTCACTGAGGCGTACGGCGGTCGCTCCAAAGCCCCCAACGTGATGGTGGTCGTGACGGACGGAGAATCCCACGACAGCAACATCAGAGACACCGCCATCAGCATCTGCGACCGGAACAAAGTCACACGCTTCGGGATCGCTGTGAGTTCAAACCCTGATCCTAGTAGCTGCAGTTACCTTGGCTGTATCCCAACCGACCAATCAGAGAGAGGGGGAGGCGGGTGATGTAGTGAGGTGTCGGTGACGTCAAGAGTTATCACAGAATTTGCTGGTTGAAGTTTGGCGGCAAATTCGATAGTAAAGGAAGCACTTCAATCCGTTCTGGTTTCGCTCCAAATATCAAGTTTTCAGCCAGAGCAAGAGTAATGTTTGGCAAATGTTATTGCTGCAGAGATGTTGTGGTTCTACTCCCCACAGGTTTTGGCAAAAGCCTTATTTTCCAGTTAGCTCCGTTTGTGGCAAAGGAGATGGCTAGGCTAAATGCTAGCGAAGCGCATTACATACCATAACCATCCATTTGTTTCAATCTGCAAAAGGAGTTAACCCCTCCCACCTGCCAACGGGGCTCAATGGAGCAAATCCAGACCTTAGTATGAAATGAAATGAGTACGGTGGTGTGGTAAGGCCAGGTTAACAGAGAGCAAGAGGACAAAGACATCCATCTGATTTTTGCTCTGTGGTGTGTATACAGCCGTGTGACGCGAACCAATAACTATTAGTTTTAATAAACTTAATGATTTCTTCCTTATCGACTGCCATACTCTCAACAGACGATTTTGAGTATTTATCCAGAGACGTCAAACCTAGAAACTGAGGACCTGATTTATACAAGAAAATACTCAATACAACCCTACAAACTATATATATTTTTTTCATGAAATAAACCAGTTTCTGTCAGTAGTTATAGACTGACTTTTGCTTTGAGAGATTCCAGATGCAGTGGTAAAAATCGTCTTGTGTGTTTCGCTTCAGGTCCTGGGCTACTACAACCGGAACAACATCGACACCAAAGACCTGATCAAAGAAATCCAGTCCATCGCGAGTTTGCCAACGGAAAAGTTCTTCTTCAACGTGTCTGAGGAGGCGGCGCTCTCCAACATCGCCGGAACTCTGGGGACTCGCATTTTCAACATAGAAGGTCTGCTGCCAGAGCCGGGGTTTGGGACGACAGGCCTCGGCTTGTCCCGCTCACTGCTCCAGGATGTGTTTATTTACGTCTCTGTTTTGAAGGAACTGGGAAAGGAGGGGAAAACTTCAAGATGGAGATGTCCCAGGTGGGATTCAGCGCACACTACTCCAGCCAGCAGGTAAACCTCCATGTTAGCATTAAGGGTACTCTGTGTGAGCATTAAAGGTACTCTGTGGCATTTTTACCATATGGCACAGCACCAACTGAATTTGATACAAAATTTAAACTCTACAGTCTTTTATTTATTTTTTATTTTTTTATTATTTGAATTCAGGACAGTACTTATTCATCAATGTGTCTGCAAACAGCGTCAACATAAATATTCTGGAATTAATACAATAGCTAAAGTGCATCCATTGTCCTAAGGCAGGTACGAAACACACAGTTAGTAAAAGTACAAACAACAAGTCGACAAGCAAGACATATGAATTTAGAAGACGAGAGAAAGAGAAAGAGAAAGGAAGAGCAGGTCATCTATGGGATTTGATTTCAACCAATGTTTGAGGACTCCTTTAAATGTTTGGTAGGTCCCACAGTTTTAATAAAGGAAAGTCATTCTCATCAGTGTGTATTATTTGGAAAATCAAACAAGCACAAAAATCTTTCAAATCATCTCACATTATTTACTTTTCACATGATTTTGACCAAGATGCTGATATTTGATATTTTCCGAGGCACACTAATAAACATCTGAAGGCACACCAACGTGCCACTGGTTGAAAAACACTGAAATATATAATGTTTTTCAAGCAGAGCGAAGGAAAAAACAAGTCTATAATGAGTTTTAAAGGGGCAGTATGTAATATGCTCTCCGGGTGGTCACACTGCTGCTGTAGTTCCTAAGCACTGATTACTGATGGAATCCACCTGCTGGGTTTTGCGCCAACTACTCAAGCTCCTATTGACTTAGGACACCATTTTGGTTTCAAACTAAATGTGGTTTGACGCTTTCTATGGTCCTGGTGTTT
>OZ035831.1:3792932-3932932 GCA_964034765.1 Knipowitschia caucasica
CCAGAGAGAGAGACCAGAGAGAGAGACCAGAGAGAGAGACCAGAGAGGGAGACCAGAGAGGGAGACCAGAGAGGGAGACCAGAGAGGGAGACCAGAAAGGGAGACCAGAGAGGGAAACCAGAGAGGGAGACCAGAGAGGGAAACCAGAGAGGGAGACCAGAGAGGGAGACCAGAGAGGGAGACCAGAGAGAGAGACCTGAGAGGGAGACCAGAGAGGGAAACCAGAGAGGGAGACCAGAGAGGGAGACCAGAGAGGGAGACCAGAGAGGGAGACCAGAGAGGGAGACCAGAGAGGGAGACCAGAGAGAGAGACCTGAGAGGGAGACCAGAGAGAATACATACTGTATGTTAAAAAGTTTGTTGAAAAAGGATGACTAATATTAAATAAATTCTTGTTTTGTTTTCCAAAGGAGGCTCCAGATTTTGTGAACTCCATCAGTCTGAAAATCGAGATCGAGCAGGAGAGCAAGACTTTCAAC
Organism: Knipowitschia caucasica; assembly: GCA_964034765.1. Taxonomy (NCBI): domain Eukaryota; kingdom Metazoa; phylum Chordata; class Actinopteri; order Gobiiformes; family Gobiidae; genus Knipowitschia; species Knipowitschia caucasica. Next base: position 3,793,412 of record OZ035831.1, read on the forward strand.
CCTGTTCTGGACGTCTACTCCACCAAGGCCTGGGAGTCCTTTGTAAGTACCACATGCTATATACTAGAGACCAGAGAGAGACCAGAGAGAGACCAGAGAGAGACCAGAGAGAGACCAGAGAGAGACCAGAGAGAGACCAGAGAGAGACCAGAGTAGAGCTGCACTTGAGCCCTTGGCCCGCATACATCTGTGTATCATACATCTGTGTATCATACAGTATCCGTGTATCATACATTTGTGTATCATACAGCTGTGTATCATACATCTGTGTATCATACAGTATCTGTGTAGCATACATCTGTGTATCATACAGCTGTGTATCATACATCTGTGTATCATACAGTATCTGTGTAGCATACATCTGTGTATCATACAGCTGTGTATCATACATCTGTGTATCATACAGTATCTGTGTAGCATACATCTGTGTATCATACAGCCGCGGCCGTTCACTCCGTACACACATCACTGCCGGGTTTGTGTTCATATCAGTGCACTCTATACTATGCTAAAACATTTATGGGAGGTTAAAAAAAAGGCTTTAGAATTTTGAAACCATGTCAGGCCGGGCCAGGCTGGGGTGCCACCCCCTCGGGCCAAGGCCGGGCTTGGGCCAAGATAATAGGCCCATGCAGGGCTCTAGACCAGTGAGAGAGAACGGAGCGAGAGACCAGAGAAAGAGTCCAGAGAGAGACCAAGAGAGTAGAGAAGAGAGAGACCAGAGAGAGAGACCAGAGAGTAGAGAAGAGAGAGACCAGAGAAAGAGTCCAGAGAGAGACCAAGAGAGTAGAGAAGAGAGAGACCAGAGAGAGAGACCAGAGAGTAGAGAAGAGAGAGACCAGAGAGAGAGACCAGAGAGTAGAGCAGCTCAGCGCCAAGTGGAGCAGAGTATGTCTGGTGGAAACAGGGCTTTAGATCTACTTTTATGCAGTGTGGATGTTTGTGTGTTTTGCTGTTTTTAAAAAGCTAGTGTTGTCTTGTATTTTGTGCTGATTTTCCTGGTGTTGTTTCAGATCCCGTTCACTAAAGACTGTGGCTCAGACGAGGTGTGTGTGAGTGACCTGGTCCTCTCTGTCCACACACTCAGGCAGCTCTCCAGGTCAGACACACACAGATCTACATGGATTATTCTTGCATGTCAGACTTGGTCAATGAGGCTGGGCTTGAGCATGTCTCCTTGGAAAGTATAAACAATGCCTGAACTATATCTGTTTGTGTGTGATTTTGATCCAGGTTGAACTGTAGTTTAGAATCATCGGTTCACACTTTGACTCTGCTGTTTTCTCAGCTCGCCTCCGGTTCTGGTCCGAGCCAACGACAAAGAGCTGTCGTTCACCGTCAAAGTGAAGAACAAGAAAGAGAACGCCTACAACACACAAGTGGTGGCTACATACTCCAGCAACCTGTACTACTCCTCTGCCTTTCCCCCGGTGAGCCCTGCACCATCACACACACAACACACACAACACAACACACACAACACAACACACAGGACTGGACCTTGACATACCTGGACTATGGGCCGCACCTGAATAAAAGAAACATAAACATCCATAAATATATTTTTTAAACAAATCCTATTCTGTTGCACAACCTGATGCCAAATGTGACATGTAAAGTCTTGTCTTATCTTTTCCACAAGTTTTCATTAAAAGTATGTAATTTGTCATGTGTTTTTGTTTCATTTGCTTTAAACAAGTCCTACTGGTGAATGAAACTTGAAATAAAGTAAAAATGTCTAAATGCTAACTAAACAGTGTGTTGCTATGGTAACTTCTCTGGTGGATAACAAGCTGAACCAGGACCAGTCCAGAACCAGTCCAGGACCAGTCTAGGACCAGTCCAGGACCAGTCCAGGACCAGGGCTTTGGAGAAAAACTTCTTTAACTGCCATAAAATGAGGGTTGCCAAAAATGCCTTATTTACTGCTATGGGAGTTATAGTTAAACCTCTTCACATTTTAAAAATAAAAGATAGAAAGTATGAGGTGAGGTTGTCATGATATAAGCTTCTGTTTGCTTCATTTGAGAATATAAATGTTTGAGACAGAATCCTCTCCTGGTCCTCAGAACCACAGGGTGAGCTGCTCGTCCACTCAGGCCCAGACGGTGAGCTGCCAGGTGGGGTACCCTGTGCTGAGGACCAATGAGGAGGTACGTCACTCTGGAGGCTGCACCAGGAACAGGCCACTGTATAAACAAGATCTTATCTCACTCTCTCTCTGGTCTCACTCTGGTCTCACTCTGGTCTGTCTCTAGTCTCGACTCTGGTCTCTTATTTCTCCCTGGTGTCTGGTTTCTGTCTAGTCTCTCCTCTAGTCTCTCTCTGGTCTCTCCTCTGGTCTCACTGTGGTCTCTCTCTCTCTCTGGTCTTTCTCCTCTGGTCTTTCTCTGTTCTCTCTCTGGTCTCTCTCTACTCTCTCTCTGTTCTCTCTCTGGTCTCTCTCTACTCTCTCTCTGTTCTCTCTCTGGTCTCTCTCTACTCTCTCTCTGCTCTCTCTCTGCTCTCTCTCTGGTCTCTCTCTACTCTCTCTCTGCTCTCTCTCTGGTCTCTCTCTACTCTCTCTCTGCTCTCTCTCTACTCTCTCTCTGCTCTCTCTCTGCTCTCTCTCTGGTCTCTCTCTGGTCACTCTCCTCTGGTCTCTCTGCTCTCTCTCTGGTCTCTCTCTACTCTCTCTCTGCTCTCTCTCTGCTATCTCTGGTCTCTCTGCTCTCTCTCTCTGCTCTCTCTCTGCTCTCTCTCTACTCTCTCTCTACTCTCTCTCTACTCTCTCTCTACTCTCTCTCTGCTCTCTCTCTGCTATCTCTGGTCTCTCTGCTCTCTCTCTCTGCTCTCTCTCTGCTCTCTCTCTACTCTCTCTCTACTCTCTCTCTACTCTCTCTCTGCTCTCTCTCTGGTCTCTCTCTCTCTTCAAAAACATAAAAACCTTCTGTGTATTAGAATCCTGCTGTTTTCTCTCAGGTCCAGTTCCAGCTAAACTTTGATTATAACCTGGAGCAGCTGCAGAACAAAGCCGAGGTCCAGTTCGAGGCCAAAAGGTAAAATACTGCATCTATTACTAGTATGTATCTATATGTTTCCTCCGGGTGCTCCGGTTTCCCCTACAACTAAAAACATGTACAATAAGTGTGAATGTAATGAGTGAAAGGATGGAGTGTGTTAGAATATTTAACCCAGGCCTTTAACCCAGGCATTTAACCCAGGCCTTTAACCCAGGCATTTAACCCAGGCCTTTAACCCAGGCATTTAACCCAGGCCTTTAACCCAGGCCTTTAACCCAGGCATTTAACCCAGGCATTTAACCCAGGCATTTAACCCAGGCATTTAACCCAGGCCTTTAACCCAGGCATTTTACCCAGGCCTTTAACCTTGGCATATAACCCAGGCATTTAACCCAGGCATTTAACCCAGGCCTTTAACCCAGGCCTTTAACCTAGGCATTTAACCCAGGCATTTAACCCAGGCATTTAACCCAGGCCTTTAACCCAGGCCTTTAACCTAGGCATTTAACCCAGGCATTTAACCCAGGCCTTTAACCCAGGCATTTAACCCAGGCCTTTAACCTAGGCATTTAACCCAGGCCTTTAACCCAGGCATTTTACCCAGGCCTTTAACCTTGGCATATAACCTTGGCATATAACCCAGGCTTTATGGTCCTGAAATTCCGTATAGATATGATGGGTTATATTTACCCAGAGCTTGGGAGAAGTCTGTGTAATAATCCTGTAAAGATACTAAGACATAAAGAATAATGCACAGTATATAATCATTTATATAATAAGTATATAATATGTATATAATAAGTATATAATATGTATATAATAAGTATATAATATGTATATAATAAGTATATAATAAGTATATAATATGTATATAATAAGTATATAAGAAGTATATAATAAGTATATAAGAAGTATATAAGAAGTATATAAGAAGTATATAATCATTTATAATGTTGTATGTCTCAGTGATGGAAAAGAGGAACGACCTGCAGACAACAAAGTGTCCATCTCTGTCCCGGTCCGATACGACGCTGGGATCGTACTGTCCAGGTCTGACACACACACACATGCACACATACACACACACACATGCACACATACACATGCACACATACACACACACACACACACACACACATACACACACACACAGACACACACACACACAGACACACGCACACACACAGACACACACAGACATTTGTTTATTCCATGTACTTTTTCCTGTTTGTTGCAGAGAAGCCAACATAAACTTCTTCGTGGCCGACTCTAACATCCCAGTGAAGAGAACGGTCCAGACTCTGGACGACATCGGGCCTAAGTTTAACTTCACAGTCAAGGTACTCGTTTATCACAGGTCCTGATGTTGTGTCGTTGAAGAAAACTGAAGTGGTGGGCGGAGCTTAGATGCAGATAAGTTTGAGCAGCTTTTCACAACCCATGCAAAATGTTTTCAATTCAGATTTATTTGTTGAAAAGTAGAACAAAACAATTTTTCATTATTTTATTGAACAATCTCTTTGACCGAATGACCTTCAAAATATATGGCAGGTGGTGGAAGAAGGTATGTAAGGTAGCTAACATCTGCCTAATGTGGTAAAATTAGTTATGCTAGTTTATTTAGCTTCTAATTTAGTTGGCTTCTGGATGAATAGGTTTGAATTAATTTAAACATTTATTAAATATGTTTCCCTATAATATCATCAAGACTTACATCAAACATGTATTTGAATGGAATCTGCTAAAAAATACATTCCTCAAGTGTATTAAAGTTCCTTATGAAGAGCCAATCTTCAATTTGGACATTTTCAAGTTAATTCCCCTAAATTCCCATGATGCCGATGGAAAGTTTCCATCTTTTGAGTACCTCAAACGTTGCCACCGAAGAACGAGGAAATATAGTGAATTGGATTTTATGACATAGTTCCGTTGTGTTGTTGTGGTTTTAAAGTTACTTACCCCAGCTTTAAACATGCTCTTACTGTATATTCTTCAGGTGTCGACAGGGATCCTTCCGGTCAGCCTCCTGTACGTCTACCTCGACCTGCCGCTGACCAGCAAGAGCGGAAACCAGCTGCTGTACGTGACCAGTGTGGACACTCCCGACGTGAGTCACACCTTCATTTTTTCCGGTCCGATTTTCTGGTGTTTTGGTGTTTGTGGAGGAATTGTGCCGCCATTTGGTCTGCAATAAGCCTCGAGTTGAAGCGTCTCAAAGTCCATTTAAGGTGGAGTTTGGGTGAAGCTTTTGGTGTTGTGACGCAAAGCTAACACAGCGGAAAACATGTCCATTTAAGGAAATTGGCTCCAGCTAGTTTTTGTTCAAATCTCTTCCGTATTAAGTTTAGGTTTATTAAACCCGATGTTTTTTAATGAGTTCATAAAAATGCTTATTACTACATACAAGTCGTGTTATAATCTGTAATTTCATTGAAAACTTGAGCTCATTGATTCAGCTGTGTATGAATTCAGGCCATAAAAAGTGCTGAGTAGAGACTTTAGCGTGACTCTCGTTCTCCTCCAATCACAGAACGGGGCTGCGTCCTCTAGCCTCTACAGCGCTGCTAAACACAGTAGCATGTTAGCATAAGTGGCTATAACTCCTCTGGCTGTAACTGCAGACACAGCAAAACAGCCCAAACAACACAACAGTGAGGAAGAGAAGAGGGAACTAAAGCGAAAAATGATCAAAGAAGAAACCAAGCCCTGAACATAGCTAGCTTACATCGCATCCTCTGGAGAGACTGGTCTGTGGGAGAAACCAACGGGACCGCCTCGGACTATCTACGCTCGGACTATCTACGCTCGGACTATCTGCGCTCGGACTATCTACGCTCGGACTATCTACGCTCGGACTATCTGCGCTTGAACGACATTCGGACGTGAAACTAGCGCTAATCTTTCAGATATATATTGTGTTAGCAGTGCGTTGCTTTTGTACCATTTCATCAGTGAAGTTGCGCTCATGCTAATGTTAGCATCAGATTGCAAATAAAACTAGATGGCTGTGTGGAATGAGAGCGTAGAGGAAATGAGAAGCCTGTGAGCGAGTTGGGAGCGCTGCTGAACATTCAAACATTGCAGAAACGGGTATAGCTCCTTTAAGGAAACCCCCTTGAGATGAACCATCTCATTTTCGAGGGTGTCCTAAACAAACATGTAAACATATACACGCTAATGGTGACATCAGCACATTACACAGTAGTTTTACACTACAGTTGTACAGAAGTCTTGATGTATCTGGCAACGCACAAGGTCAAGTTTGGGTGAAGCTTGGTCGCACAAAGGGCTGTATACATTCTAAAAAGTGTATTTTGTTTTATTGAGTTAAAATGTTTTTGTCATTTGCAGTAGTTTTGTAGTTCTTTTGAAAGACAATTTATAAGGATAAGGACATTGTAAAGAAATAGGCTCCGACTACAGTATCTTATGTTCAAATCTGCTTCTCCCGCGTCGAGGCGAACACTACGGGGACCTCAGCACTCGATCTTTGACACGCAGTAAATACAGTTTTTCTCAGTCGCTTTGGTGCATTTTTCACATCAGACTTAAAGTTCTCATAACTATTAGTTCAACCTCCACAACATCGTGTCACTGGTGCACATCATCGTGGCAGTTTCTCATTCCTCTGAACACATTTCAAATGCTTTTGTTCATGTATCAGTTACTTTTATACAATTCTCTGCTGTTTTTTAACATGATCATTTGCTTCTGTCCTGTCAGTCAAAATGTAACATACTTATGACTTCTGAACAGTCCTTCACTCTAAAACCAATAGTCCTCATTTCATCGCTTTGGTCATCACACTCAAAACTGTTGAACTAGTTCTCAAAATCAAACTTCTTTCAATTTAATTTCATACATTCCTTTATCTATTTTTTTCCTGAACATTTCTCCTAAATTGAACAATTGCTCTCAGGTGATTTTCAACTTTCACTTATGAGGAGGTGTGTGAAGCACTAGTTGTAACCAATGACAAGCCACAATCAGTCAGAGCTGAATCCCATGAACCCTCACTTGGCATATATGAACCAAGCAGGACATAGTGTGTATCGTTTCGTACAATTCTGTGACACAAACATGGAACATCAGCGTCGTGGAGGAAGAGTGAGAATCCGTGGAGGACGGGGAAGGGAACAAAACAGGGGCAGAGGAAGAAGAGGTGAAGTACATCAGCAAATTCCTGATGAAATTAGGGCTACACTTGTGGACCATGTTGTAAATCACGGCCTCACTATGGTTGAGGCTGGCCGACGTGTGCGACCAAATGTAGGGAGAACCACCGTGAATTCCATCATTCAGACATTTCGTAGGGAGAACAGGTATGTATAGTGTTGGACAGTAATCCAATACCTTCTTACTGTATATCTCATTTACTGTACAATACTATATTTGTACAAACGTGTTTTTTTTCTCCGACTCATAGGACTGCAAGACAACCTCACAGAGGTGGAAGGGGGCCTGTTTTCACTCCACAACGAGAGGAAGCCATTTGTGTAATGGTGACAGAAAACAATGCCATTAGATTGAGAGAAATTCAAAGCTCTGTAGTGGGGCGTGCAATATTATTCGGCCCCTTTACTTTCAGTGCAGCAAACTCACTCCAGAAGTTCAGTGAGGATCTTTGAATGATCCAATGTTGTCCTAAATGACTGATGATGATAAATAGAATGCACCTGTGTGTAATCAAGTCTCCGTATAAATGCACCTGCTCTTTGATAGTCTGAGGGTTCTGTTTAAAGCTCAGAGAGAACCATGAAGACAAAGGAACACACCAGGCAGGTCCGAGATACTGTTGTGGAGAAGTTTAAAGCCGGATTTGGATACAAAAAGATTTCCCAAGCTTTAAACATCTCAAGGAGCACTGTGCAAGCAATTATATTGAAATGGAAGGAGTATCAGACCACTGCAAATCTACCAAGACCTGGCCGTCCCTCCAAACTTTCATCTCAAACAAGGAGAAGACTGATCAGAGATGCAGCCAAGAGGCCCATGATCACTCTGGATGATGGGTGGAATATCACAATGTGTGCAGCCATCTCGGAAAATGGTGTCCTCGGCCATATCCCCCTTCTTGGTCCTTACAACACCCAACACCTTCCTGCGTTTCTAGACATTCTCTACAGAGCCATAATACCTGAGAATGAGAGGGGTCTAACTGGAGACCATCTGAGTAAATATGTCATTGTGTGGGATAATGTGAGCTTTCACCACTCTCATGTGGTCAGAGAGTGGTTTGCAGCACATGGCAGGATGCTGGTTGAGTATCTCCCCCCCTACTCCCCATTCCTTAATCCGGTTGAAGAGTTTTTTTCTGCCTGGAGGTGGAGAGTTTATGACCGGCGTCCACATGCTCAAATGGCCCTTCTAGCAGCCATGGATTCTGCATGTGATGACATCACAGTGGAGTCCTGCAGAGGGTGGATTCGCCACTCAAGGAGATACTTTCCTCGCTGCCTTGCAAGGGAAGACATCCGCTGTGATGTAGATGAAAACATGTGGCCAGACAGACAGGAACGCCTGGATGTCCAAGAATAAATTATTTAGTTTATTCCAGTAATATGTACTGTTGTATGGTTTACATTTGTGCACAGTTCTACCATAATGGGATTTCTTATGTTTGTTCTAAATACTGTGAGTATTTACTTTTTCTTTTTTTGCACAATGCTGTGGAATCCAAAAGGCATATGCAATAAATGTGAAATACTTGCTTATGTGTCCTGTACTCAGTTACTTTGGGTTACTTTACTAAATATAGTCATGTGTAGCTTTACTGCAGTTTTCAAATGGCTGTTCAGTGTAAAGTGCTCACAGAGATCTGACTCTTATACATTGGAAACACATAATAGAGTAAACCTTCACAATGAAAACATGACTAAGTCATTTGACTGTCTTGTTCGTACTCAATGGTGTTGGGACTTATTATTTTGACGGCACAGACAGTTTCATTGACCTGAAGACTTGCTTTTGAGGAATTAACTTTTCATTTTGAGTAGGTGAGGCACTTTTGCAGGTTATCCACCAGGTTTTGCAGTTTGCACTAATTGTTGTGAGAAATGCACCAACAGTTGTGCAAATGTGAAGAATGATGTGAAAAATGCACCAAAGCGACTGAGAAAAACTGTAATGTGAAATAAGATGTCTGCATAAGTTAGAAGTGGTGTAAAGGCGTGTGTGTGTGTGTGTGTGTGTGTGCAGGGAGGCTCGGTCAGCTGCCCAGATATCGGAGCTCTGTTGGATCCTCTGAAGATCGTTTCTTCTGCTGGAAAGATCCACAAACAGACCTTCACCGAGGAGAGCTTCAGGGCCTCCGAAGAACTGGTCAGACCCATGTGGAAAATATCTATAGATAGATAGATGGATAGATAGATAGATAGATGGATGGATATCTTATTGACCCCCGCAGGAGAAATTCTGGAGGTGTTTAAAACAGGAGAATGAAGTATTAAAGGCATCCAGAGAGCCTTGTTTATCTTAGCATTCAGATTCAGAGTATTTGCCATTTGCAGTAAAACCACATTGGAATACACGTGCAAAAAATCAAGACCAGACAAGGACAGAAATAGAATAAGCAACAACAAAAAATACAACAATTGTTACAAAAACGGCTTCAATAACAAGTGAAGATCATTAAGGTGCTTTGTTTAAACAAATTGTGGAGAGAATCTGTTATCTTATCGATAACTTTATATTTCTGGTTATAGTAAGTGGTGTTTTGATTGACAGGATTGTAAGACGGCCAAATGTGAGCGAATCAAGTGCATCATTAAAGACACACAGCCAATCAGCAACTACTACATCCACGTCCACACCAGGATCTGGAATGGGACCTTCATCACCGTGAGTCTGGGTTTCTCTCTCTCTCTCTCTCTCTCTCTCCTTCTGTGTGTGTGTGTGTGTGTGTGTGTGTGTGTGTGTGTGTGTGTCTCTCTCTCTCTATGTCTGTGTCTCTCTCTGTCCCTCTCTCTGTGTGTCTCTCTCTCTCTCCCTCTCTCTCCGTCTCTCTCCCTCTCTGTGTGTGTGTGACTCTCTCTCTCTCTCTCTGTCTCTCTCTCTCTCTCTCCCTCTCTCTCCCTCTCTCACGGCACGGTGGCTGAGTGGATAGCACTCTCGCCTCTCAGCAAGAAGGTCCTGGGTTCGAATCCTGGCCGGACCAGGGCCTTTCTGAGTGGAGTTTGCATGTTCTCCCCGTGTCTGCGTAGGTTTCCTCCGGGTACTCCGGTTTCCCCTACCACTAAAAACATGCACAATAGGTCTGGCATGCGCCTCCTGTACTGGCGACCCCGCTCCCATCTCTGTGTGGAGTGAGAGACAAATGCCCAAAAATAATAACAATTGTAAACCGCTTTGTGACTCTGGTCTGTGAAAGGCGGTATATAAATAAAGCTTACTTAAGCCTGGTTCACACGGCAGGATATTTAGGCCGATTTAGACCCGATTTACCCCTTACGACAATCTTAAGAAACGCTCCGATTTCCGTAACAAAATCTTACAGATTATCCTGCCGTGTGTGGTGTGTTAAGACTGCACTCGTCGCTCGGAAGGACATCGGGACTGCTCCCGATCTCAAATCGGGGATATCCAACATGTTGGATTGTTTTGGCCCGATTTCTCTTCGTATGTGGTGTCCCCCGAGGACAGACGTGCGCGTTGCCATGACTGCGGCGTGTAGCCAATCAGAAGACGAGACGAGGCGGTGAGGAAACGCCTCCATATCACGATGTAGCAAGTATAGTCCATGCTCGTGTTGTCTACACTTCTTTGACCATCGCCTTTTCTTTTGATTACGTCTTTTCTCCGATAAAAACAAACTATCGCCAATGCATCCTCTTCGTCCGCCATGTGTGTTTACTCTGAAGTCACGCTTGATCTCGCGAGACCTGAGATTTCCGTCTGATCTGTGAATACTCGGGGGTGGGGTGGGGTGTGGGGGGGGGGGTGGGGGGGGAATCGGTTCGTGTGTGGTTTGCGTGATTTTTGCCGTGTGGCTGCGCACCACAGACTGTACGACCAAAGTGGTTAGACCCGTGATTTTTTATCTCCCTGTGTGGGGTCTCACACAGAGAAAAATCGGCCGACAATTTTAAAATCGTCTCGTGTGAACCAGGCTTTACTTACTCTCTGTGTGTGTGACTCTCTCTCTCTCTCTCTCTCTCTCTCTCCCTCTCTCTCCCTCTCTGTGTGTGTGTGACTCTCTCTCTCTCTCTCTCTCTCTCTGTCTCTCTCTCTCTCTCTCTCTCCCTCTCTCTCCCTCTCTGTGTGTGTGTGACTCTCTCTCTCTCTCTCTCTCTCTGTCTCTCTCTCTCTCTCTCCCTCTCTCTCCCTCTCTGTGTGTGTGTGACTCTCTCTCTCTCTCTCTGTCTCTCTCTCTCTCTCTCTCTCCCTCTCTCTGTGTGTGTGACTCTCTCTCTCTCTCTCTCTCTCTGTCTCTCTCTCTCTTTCTCTCTCTCTCTGTGTGTGTCTCTCTCACCTTCTCACTCTGTGCATGTCTCTCTCTCCCTCTCCCTCTCTCTGTGTGTGTGTGTGTCTCTCTCTGTGTGTCTCTCTCTCCCTCTTTCTCTGTCTCCCTCTCTCTCTGTGTGTGCGTTTGTGTGTTTATGTGTGTGATTGTGTGTTACAGGCCACATATCAGACCGTGGAGTTGACGGCGAGTGTGAACGTTGAGACGGCGAACCCCGACCTCCTCATCATTGGCCTCAAGCAGCTGCCTGTAAGAACGAACAGACCAGCCTATGGCACAGACTGGTTGCCTCGCTTCTGTCAGTGTGCCCCAGGGCAACTGTGGCTGCAATAGTAGTAGTCATACCACCACCGTGTATGGAGTGAACGAATAATTCGGGCGTTCTGCTCTCCCAAAATTCCATCCGATGGGCGGGGGAGCGACTGAATTTTGCGTTGCATTATGGGTAACACTTGCCTTCGCAACTTCCGGGTTCTCTCTGCCCGGCGCATTTTCTCTAAATGGTTGAGTGTTTTCGTCATTTTCTGTATGCAAATACATTCCCGTCTCTAACTAGTGGCATATCGCGCAAATCATCCGTCCAATTCACATTCTTCCCTCTTAGCTGAACTTCATTCTCATTGTTACCATCTGTCACTCGCACACACAGCCGTTTTCGTTCACTCTGCTCGCTGTCATCTTCTTCTAAATCTTCATAAACACCATCCGCTCGTTGAACTAGCAACAACAATTCCTCCTTTCGTTTTCCCACACTGCAAATACCCTTTCGCTTCAACCTTTCACGCAATTCAGGCACTGTCAATCGTTTGTTGTTTTTGTGAGCCATATTCGCCATTGTATGAAATCAACCGGAAGTGAACTGGGCAACAAACGGTGTCATTTTTTGATCACAGCGCCGCTCAGTGGATGAAATTTTGGGAGAGCAGAACGCCCGAATTAAGTGAAGCATGTTTGCGAGTCTATATATAAAACTGATGCATTGTTATTATTGTTATTATTATTAGTATTATTAGGCATGGCAAGTTTATTTGTATAGGACAGTTCATACACAAGGCAACTCAGAGTCCTTAATAAAATAACAAATAAGCACTAATGGTAATAAAAATAAATATAGAAACAATAACACAAGGCATTAAAGGGAAGTTGGCGATTGTTGCTCGGTAACCGTTACTACCTACAACATTTTGCACAGATTTGGCTCCACATTCCCGCTCGAACAGCCTGTTAGCTAGCTCTAGTCGACCTCTTCTGCATTCCAGCTAACACCACGGTCCTCTCCTAACGCTCAGTCTCTGGTTCTGACGTCAGGTGGTGCTAACCGTGAACAAACCCGGAGAGAAAAGCGACGTCCCGGTCGGAGTGATCGTGGGCAGCGTGTTCGGAGGCCTGGCCCTGCTCGCTCTGGCCATCGGACTTTTGTGGAAGGTGGATATTTGAGAAATGAGTCAAATTACAAATGCAGAAAATCGATTTTATTTGTCAACAACTTTTTTCTCTTTTATTTCAGTTTGGATTTTTCAAGAGGAAGTACCAGCAGCTGCAGAAAGAGGCCGAGGACGACGCACAGAGTCAGATACAAGACGAGGATTTGTGAAAGCGGCTTTTTGGATGTTCCACTTTTCTTTTGTAGACTGTTATTCATTTTTAAAACGACTTGAAACTAAATTCGCGATGTCTTAAAGTGCAAATGACAGGTTGAAACTTGAAATCAAAATCACAGTAATTATGTTTCAAAATTTGATTCAGAAATGGGAGTTGCTCGGGTCAGAAAAACCGCTCACGGCCTATAAAGTAAAAACAAAACAAAAAGGTATATAATTAAAGGTATTTAATTTAAGAGGATTTTCCACTTCCGGGTGGATCATCAAGACTATTGGTCCTCCTAATTGCCAATCATTCTGGTGATACGTGCTAAGACCAGAGAGTTTTGTTCAAAAAGTTTCCTAAACATTTTTGATAATCCTCCGATATATTTTTAAGTTTGCATAACAAAAACAAAACACCCTGTTGTGATTAGATTTGTTATGAATTGTTCTCAACATTTTACTCCAAATGTAGGTACCCCAGCTTTAATTGAGTGAGATTTAGTTTCAGTACTTCAGGAGGAGACACGTGGGGAGACATGGACACCCCAACTAACCCATGGTGTCCATTATGGTGCCTATAGCCAAAGCTAATTAGCAGTTATTTATAAATCCTTATTAAGGGACTTTCTGGAGTAAAAACATTCAAACACTCGGACGACATTGTGTTTATGGTCTGAGTGAGTTTTCTGTTTCTCAAAAGGAGAATTCTGTAGATTCTGAGCTTTAAAATGAGGTATAACATGTTTTAGGGGTCTATATTCAGAGTGAGGGCCCTAACATCCAATCTCAGTTCATTTCCTGTCACTATCTGTCATCTGCACTTTTTAAACCTGCGTTCACACTGAGTCAACTGGACTGAGCTCACTTCAGTTGTCATGATCCCGGTCAAAGGAACTGAACCGACTGAGGTGGAAGTGGACCAGGGAACAGTTCTGTGTGAATCTGGTGTGAACGCAGACTCAGACAGCTGTGGAGCAATGCTAACTGTGTGCAGCCATGCTAACAATGTGGAGCAATGGTAAAGGTGTAGAGCAATGCTAACAGTGCTGAGTGTGTTTGAGGGTCAACAATGACACGTCACTTCTCTGTGAGAAGTTGTACATTTTGTATTTTTTACCTTTGAGTTTGAGCTGCGTCTGTGGAAAGGTTTATGGAAATGTAATGGAACAATTCATCAACATAATGTGAATCTTCTTCAAATGTTCTATCAGACAGAGGAAACTTATACAATGAAAATATCCAAATAGGAGACATCATTTCCCAGGCTTCTCCAGAGAGACACTGTTTCTTGACAAAAACACCCACTTTAACCATGGATCTATTATGACTTTAACAGGCGACAGAAATTAAGCTAAAGGAGACAATTTATTGACTAATTTTTCCTCTATTTTAAAGTTAGATATTTGAACATATTTAACGTTTTACACTCACAAATAATCCATTAGTTTCTACAACAGTGAACTTAGTGAAGCTATTGTCGTATTGTGAAAAGTAAACACTGGATTTGATTGGTCGAACACTGGCTGATGACGTTTTTGTTTGTATATATTTGTGTTGTTTTGTTTCTGCGTTCAAGAAATAAACGCAACAACTTTTTTTCACTTTTTGTTGACTGCCCACAAGATGGCAGCAAAGATCCGCTCTTTGTTGGCTGTTTGCTGATGTGAACGGTCTCAGATTGAAGCCTTGGAATGTTTGAAATGTGCAGTTATTAAATGTCATTGGGATTTTCCTTGAGGTTGAGATAATATAAGTTAAATATTTGTAAATGCTGGAGGCCTGTATTTTTTTCCCCACCCATTCTCAGGGAGTAATATGTCTCATAGAAGACCTATTTTTTAGGCTGAAAACAACTGTGAAATAATTGATAATTTCATACACACACACGTACATTCACACACAGGCACATATAAACAGGCACATAGATTAAAACCATGGGAAACATGAGAATGCAGGTGTAGCCAGCTGAGGTAGCACCATCCGAGGAGCTGTCTGCACCAGGAGCAGAGAGCGTCCTGCAGCCACAGGGAACAACACAGGACCCATTGACTAATTGGGGGTCTGGGCAGCACGGTGGCTGAGTGGATAGCACTCTCGCCTCTCAGCAAGAAGGCCCTGGATTTCGGACCAGGGCCTTTCTGAGTGGAGTTTGCATGTTCTCCCCGTGTCTGGGTAGGTTTCCTCTGGGTACTCCGGTTTCCCCTACCACTAAAAATATGTACAATAGTTCTAGCATGCGCCTCCTGTACTGGTGACCACGCTCCCATCTCTGCGTGGAGTGAGAGATTAATGCCCAAAAATAACAATTGTAAATCGCTTTGAGACTCTGGTCTGGAGTGAAAAGGGCGGTATATAAATAAAAGATTACTTACTTACTTACTTACTTAGACATCTGACTGGGGATACATGTGTATATACTGTATCTGTAAACATGAATTTGATGAAAGCCATGGTGGTGGTGGCAATTCCTAACTATGGTTACATCAGGAAAAAAAGAGCAAAAAGCTTAGGAGACAGTAGTGAGAGAGTCTGAAGGTAAAGGAGACAGTAGTGAGAGAGTCTGAAGGTAAAGGAGACAGTAGTGAGAGAGTCTGAAGGTATAGGAGACAGTAGTGAGAGAGTCTGAAGGTAAAGGAGACAGTAGTGAGAGAGTCTGAAGGTAAAGGAGACAGTAGTGAGAGAGTCTGAAGGTATAGGAGACAGTAGTGAGAGAGTCTGAAGGTAAAGGAGACAGTAGTGAGAGAGTCTGATGGTAAAGGAGACAGTAGTGAGAGAGTCTGAAGGTAAAGGAGACAGTAGTGAGAGAGTCTGAAGGTAAAGGAGACAGTAGTGAGAGAGTCTGAAGGTAAAGGAGACAGTAGTGAGAGAGTCTGAAGGTAAAGGAGACAGTAGTGAGAGAGTCTGATGGTAAAGGAGACAGTAGTGAGAGAGTCTGAAGGTATAGGAGACAGTAGTGAGAGAGTCTGAAGGTAAAGGAGACAGTAGTGAGAGAGTCTGAAGGTAAAGGAGACAGTAGTGAGAGAGTCTGAAGGTAAAGGAGACAGTAGTGAGAGAGTCTGAAGGTAAAGGAGACAGTAGTGAGAGAGTCTGAAGGTAAAACAGACGGTAGTGAGAGAGTCTGAAGGTAAAGGAGACAGTAGTGAGAGAGTCTGAAGGTAAAGGAGACAGTAGTGAGAGAGTCTGATGGTAAAGGAGACAGTAGTGAGAGAGTCTGAAGGTATAGGAGACAGTAGTGAGAGAGTCTGAAGGTAAAGGAGACAGTAGTGAGAGAGTCTGAAGGTAAAGGAGACAGTAGTGAGAGAGTCTGAAGGTAAAGGAGACAGTAGTGAGAGAGTCTGAAGGTAAAGGAGACAGTAGTGAGAGAGTCTGAAGGTAAAAGAGACGGTAGTGAGAGAGTCTGAAGGTAAAACAGACGGTAGTGTGAGAGAGTCTGAAGGTAAAGGAGACAGTAGTGAGAGAGTCTGAAGGTAAAGGAGACAGTAGTGAGAGAGTCTGAAGGTAAAGGAGACAGTAGTGAGAGAGTCTGAAGGTAAAGGAGACAGTAGTGAGAGAGTCTGAAGGTAAAGGAGACAGTAGTGAGAGAGTCTGAAGGTAAAAGAGACGGTAGTGAGAGAGTCTGAAGGTAAAGGAGACAGTAGTGAGAGAGTCTGAAGGTAAAAGAGACGGTAGTGAGAGAGTCTGAAGGTAAAGGAGACAGTAGTGAGAGAGTCTGAAGGTATAGGAGACAGTAGTGAGAGAGTCTGAAGGTAAAGGAGACAGTAGTGAGAGAGTCTGAAGGTAAAAGAGACGGTAGTGAGAGAGTCTGAAGGTAAAGGAGACAGTAGTGAGAGAGTCTGAAGGTAAAGGAGACAGTAGTGAGAGAGTCTGAAGGTAAAGGAGACAGTAGTGAGAGAGTCTGAAGGTAAAGAAGACAGTAGTGAGAGAGTCTGAAGGTAAAGGAGACAGTAGTGAGAGAGTCTGAAGGTAAAGGAGACAGTAGTGAGAGAGTCTGAAGGTAAAGGAGACAGTAGTGAGAGAGTCTGAAGGTAAAGGAGACAGTAGTGAGACAGTCTGAAGGTAAAGGAGACAGTAGTGAGAGAGTCTGAAGATAAAGGAGACAGTAGTGAGAGAGTCTGAAGGTAAAGGAGACAGTAGTGAGAGAGTCTGAAGGCAAAGGAGACAGTAGTGAGAGAGTCTGATGGTAAAGGAGACAGTAGTGAGAGAGTCTGAAGGTATAGGAGACAGTAGTGAGAGAGTCTGAAGGTAAAGGAGACAGTAGTGAGAGAGTCTGAAGGTAAAGGAGACAGTAGTGAGAGAGTCTGAAGGTAAAGGAGACAGTAGTGAGAGAGTCTGATGGTAAAGGAGACAGTAGTGAGAGAGTCTGAAGGTATAGGAGACAGTAGTGAGAGAGTCTGAAGGTAAAGGAGACAGTAGTGAGAGAGTCTGAAGGTAAAGGAGACAGTAGTGAGAGAGTCTTGTTATAGAATTACATACCCCAAAGCAAGGAGAAAGCTCAAAAGTCTTTGTCTTAAATCAGGAGCGTAAGTTTATTGTAACACACGTGCGGAGAGCTAGCATATCCAAAAGGCAGCATACCCAGCTCTGGCTCGCAGAGCTCAGGCTTCCTGTTTACATAGAAAGACCGTCACGCCCACAACAGATGGGAGGGGGCCACCGGTGAAGGAGGCGCATAGGGAGCGCAGGCGCCATGCCCCTGTGGTGAGGCAATCAGACACAGGGCATGGAGGTGCGAACAGACAGACAATGGTAGAAATGCAAGCATACAGATGCGAGATGCGAAAGACACAAGGGTGTGACAGACAGCAGGGACCTTCACAAAGCTCAGCATGGCGTCAGAAGGTCGTCTCTGCATTGAAAAGGCCTTTTACGTCCGTGTATTTGCTGCGGCTGGTTTTAATGTGATTACTCTAAAAACTGTCATTACACTCCCCTCTTTTGATAATTCAAAACCATTTTTGCATTAATCAGTTAAATACCAGAGGCATCGTAATCACATCACCTTCAAGCTTGAAACACTTAAATTATTGCTGTCCAAAGTGGACAAGAAAAGAAACATGCTTGTCAATAAAAGAAAGAGCACATTATAATAACACAATGGATCCGGACAGCGATAAGAGAAGACAATATTAACATAATAAACACGGTCAGCACGGAAAGTAGTGTCAGTGTGGCCAGCATAACAGTCCAAGGGCCCATGCCGGTCTTAGCCGGGCTACGTTCGGTAGTCTTTTCCGCGGGAATACTCACGAGCAGTGCCGTCTCGCAGTCAGTGGCACCGCTCCCTATGAGCGTGTGTGGAGCGTTAGTGGTCATGGCGATGTTTGGTCTTGGAGCGGCAAGACTCTAATTGCGTTGAAGCCTTGGCCTCAGCACTCGGTTGGGCAGAGTGCTCGGGGTTTGGGGTGTGGAGACCATGGCTTGAGCACGCTCCAGATCGGCCAGGCCCAAAGCTCGTTTGATGGGAGACCTCACGACAGCACGCTTCACCATGTGCCTCATCAGGAACTGTAGAGCAGCCCTCATCTCCACCTCCTCCGGACACACGGGAGACGAGACACCAGGGGGCACTCCAGCAGAGCTCAAATCTGCATTATGGCCAGAGGGAGCAGGCTCTGGAGAAATCTTTGGAATGAGCAGCAGCTCTGCATACTTGCTGCAGCTGAGCAGAGCGCTCAGGGCCTTCATGGCTCCCAAGCCTTGGGATCCGGGGGCTGGGGAGTTGGGCAAAGGGGGGTCGCCTCGGGAACGCTGGGATTCTCTGGGTGTTGTTGTTGGCCTGCTTCACCGACGGTGGTCGCACGCCGGCCGACTTCTTCAGCGTAGGGAGCCGCGGATGGGCCTGGTCCGTCCGCGCCCTCGGTGTCCTCGTCTATGGCCCTCAGTGGCAGCACCGCACGACAGTGGTTGGCGTGGATCCAAGTTGTCCTCTCCGCGACCTTAACGGCAGTGTCCGTCACCAGGAGGGCGAGGAATGGGCCGAGCCAGTGCTTGGACCGCCAATGCTTTCGTCTCGTTTCCTTCACCAGGACCCAGTCGCCTGGCTTGATCCTGTGCAGAGCCGCCTGCGCAGCCTGTGGCAGGGCGCTCCTGACCTGGGCAGAAATAGAGGACAAAAGTGCATTAATTTCCTTACAATAGGACAGCATGTCGTCATCACACAAAGAGGTGCTTGGCAGATCTCTGTTCGGGGGTCCCGCGCCCAAGTTGGGTGGTCTGGCACAGAGGATTTCGAATGGGACTCTCATGCGCATGTACATGAGGGCTAGCGGCAGAGCTTTGAGTGCCATTCTCTCGCTCGCACGCGCCTCGGCTCCAGGGGGCGTAACTGCAGTGTTTACGTATATCAATGCCCAGAAATTCACCCACTTCCTCAATGACTTTTGCTACAAAGTGACTGCCATTGTCACTAGAGATTTTCCCTCGGGACACCCCATCGTGGCACAATTTCTGTGAGCAGAGCTTTCACCACCGCGTTGCTCGTGGCGTGTTTGCATGCAAATATTCAGTCCATTTGGACCAGAGATCCGCCAGACCCAGACAGTATTACTTACCTTGGCATGGTGTGAGTTCAACACAGTCCCTTTGGACATGTTGAAATGGGCGCAGGGGCGGAGGATGAGCAGCCTGTTGGATACTTTTGGGACTTACCTGGGTTGTGCGCGAGGCATATAGCGCATGTTTGGCAGAATCTCTGTGCAAATGCCGTAAACCCCTTTGTATACCAATTTTGTGTGATTAAATCACACATCCCTCCTTCTGAGGCATGGTCCGACCATGTGCTAAAATTGCAAACTGTCTGAAGAAATGCCGTGGTAGGCACGGTTTGCTGTCTGGTCCCAGCCACACACACCATGCCGTCGTTGAGCCCCATTCCCCTCCCACAGCAGCGTCTCTGCTGGAGTAGCCGGTGTCTGCATCGCTGACAGAGAGGAGAAAATATCAACGTCTTGAGTGAGGTAGTGTGTGTGTGTGTGTAGAGGTGCGTATGCCGCTGCCTTGTCCGCGCGCCGATTCCCTGCAGAGATGGGATCAGTGGCATTAGTGTGGGCCTGGCATTTGCGTACATCGATCTCTAAGGGCAACATTACAGCTTTCAGCAGACGTTCAACCTGTGTGGAATTAAGAATTGGTTTACCATCAGATCACAGAATATGTTAACAGTTTTGCCCGCTGCCAGCTCACAAGCCCCGGTGGGCGCGACCAGTTCAGCGGTTTGTGCTGAATGGTAGTGGGGCAAACTACCAGAGTCTATAGTATCAAAATCAGAACACACAGCATAGCCGACTCGGTTCTTCCCAGTGTTGTCACGTGACGCGGCTCCGTCTGTATAAAAAAATCAAGTCAGGATTAGTCAGAGGCACCTCTTTCAGGTCTGGCCTGGGAGTGCATATCTGTTCTATTGTGGCGATACAGCAGTGTGCCTCCCCTTCCTCTGGCGTGGGCAGCAGTGAGGAGGGGTTCAGCTGTGTGCATCTTTTCACCGTGACATTGGGGAGTTCAAAGAGCACCGTGTTGTATTTCAGCCAACGAGCCGCAGAAAGGTGAGAGGTTTTCTGCTCTAGCAGGATCAGGGAAACAGCATGAGGCACAAGCAAAGTTAGTTCAGTGTATCCCACAAGGTCACGTGATGCTAGGGCCGCTTTCTCAGCGGCAGCCACAGCCCGCAGGCAGCGAGGCAACCCTGCTGCCACGGGATCGAGTTTTGCTGAGAAGTAAGCAGTGGGTCTCAGTGGCCCTCCGTGAGACTGCAAAAGTACCGACACCATGCACCCACACCGCTCATCCACAGTCTGAGTGAATGGCCAGGTTGGGTCAGGGAGACCTAGTGTGTGTGTGTAGATTTGCTGTTCCGTTCATCTCCAGTTGCTTTCTCCCGGATCGTCCTCAATTCATATTGTGGGCTTTTGTGCCAAAGTGGAGGCTCATTTCCTCGTGATCCATACTACTGTCATCCCTGGAGCAGGGGTAGTTGATCTCTCATCTGAAAAAGAAATATCAGAACACAAAAAAAACACAAAAAAATGCCCACTTTCGCTTGTCAATCTTTTTTCCAATTGGGCAAAACATAACTGCATTGACAGACGGTGTGTGGCATCAGGGCGGAGGCTGTAGCCAAATACAGAACAACAAAATGTATGTTTCTAATTTTATACTCCCCTAAATGTGAGTTTACAAACCAAAGTTGTCCTTCAACCAACGACAGCTCACTGCGGTTGGACCGACTCACTGTCAGGACAAACAGCAGAGGCAGGGACTCCCAATGTCTTCAGCAAGGCATTTCATCTCAGAGTACTTTCCGCAGAGTACTCTTCTCAGAGTACTCATCCCAGAGTACTCTCACTTTTACACCTGTTCAATAAAGCTTGTTATCTTTGAATCTCTAGTACTTACACCGTATGCTGTTGACAAAAAATAATTATTCCATGATCACATTAAAACATTACAGACACATTTGTTATTCCATTCTCCGTTCAGCATTCCTCATTTCACACCACACTCACATCACACTCACATCACAGTCACATCACAGGCCGATTCCCCACGTTAGTATTGGTCCAGAGTTTGTTAAGGTCAACGTAGTGTACTTTGACATGACACACAAACATATAACATACACAAAACATATAACACACACCAACATATAACACACACAAACATATAACAACACAGAAGGCCTGTAATTTTAACTTTGTTATATTTTTCCATGTCCAATTACAATTGTCTCATGAGCTATTTCTATTGTTGCAACTTTCAGAGCCTGCAGAGCTTTAAAAGAGTTTTCCTAAAAGGATCCATTTCCAACTTTAGTGTTTACCACGTGGTCTGTATTTCGGGCTTATCACAGATTGTGTCCCCTATATCTCTAATGAGCTCTTGTCACCTTAAAAATGTTTATGTTCCTTATTTTTTCTTTTTCAATAAAGCCAGGTCGGATTCATTAAAAATGTAAATTAGTCTCAAACTTTAATACTTCACCTTTGTTTCACGATAAAATGTTTTTGTTGCTCATTAAGTAGCACAGATAGTGGTGCCTATCTCAATAAACGTACTCCGTTAGCCTATCTTCACTACACTGCATGAATTTTCAAACTCCAAGTTATTGTCTGGGAACGACCGGAGAGAGCAGCTTAGGTCGTTCGCGTGGTTGACCTCCAAATTTTGTGCGGGCGTCACTCTATCCACTTGTTGTGGCTAATAACTTAGCAATCTCAGGGTTTGGTGTCAATTTCCAGTGGTAGTTAACTTTTGGGACCGGTGCCTCCTTGTGCATGCCGGTGAAACATGGACGTGTACCACCCGTAGGCCGCTTGGTGTTGAGAGCAGATTTAAATTGAGTCTGCACATAAGGTCTCGGCCTAGTAGATTAACCGGGCACAATGGGGAATATAGAAAAGAATGTTTAAGCTGGTTGCCCTGAGAATCAAAACACGTTAGCGGTGACGTAAATTGCTCTTTAGTCGTCTCTCCCCCCGCTGCTAATGAGAATGTGAAGCGGCCACTCATTTTAGGGGAGACAGAAAGGCTGTCACTTTTTAGCACAGAATTTGTTGCCCCGGAGTCATCCAGAATTTTAACTTTTACACCACAGATTGTTAGCGTATATTACGGGAATTCAGCATGAATTATCTCTAAAAAGTGCCAATTGCAATTTGTTGTTGTTCAAACTTACATGAGCGGTCGCTTTGGTGACGAATGTGAACCCGGGTTTGGTCAGTCGCTCGTGTTTCCTCCACGCCCGCCTCTGCCGTCCTCTGGCCCCGTGTGAGCCTCTGCCTTTAACGCCTCCTCCGGTAACAGTCCTTCGACCCATGTCGAGCACACAGTCTTTCCGCCGGGCTGTGGAAGTTTCTCAAAGTCCGCAGGAGGCCCAGGTAGCCCAAAGCGTTAGCCTGTGGTCCATGAGGGTTGGTGAATAACCAAACGTGCCGGTACTTTTGGCTTCTTCTGTTTGCGGTGCGGGGGCAACTTTCAACGGGGTTTCCGCGGGTGCGTTTTGTGTTTCACGCTACCCCCTCCGTGGGGAACAGTCACGGGATATGGAGCAGTTTGTCTCTGGCCTCCAAAGCAATTGTCGGTGTCTCACATATTTGCTTCCCCCGCTTCTTCTTCTGCGGTTTCCTGAGCGTGTATCTGCTTCCGCCACGTCTTCTTCTGCTCCCGGGTTTGGGCCCACTTCTCGCGGGGTCTCAGCTGGTGCGAGCGCCGCCTGTGGTTGGGGCGTGGGGCTGGTGCTGGGGCTTTGAGGCAGAGGACAGAGCGCGGAGGAAAAGCGCCGACAGACCTGAACAGGGAGAGGAAAAGGGACAACAGTAGTCTGCTCATTTATTTTTTTTTTAAAACCCAACGCCTTGTTTGGGTGCACACTTATTGTTAGTAGGGGAAAAAGGGTGGGGGTGTGGGGGTGTGTGGGATGTGTGTGTGTGTGTGTGTGTCCGCCTGTGTGTTCTCCGCTTCGGTGAAAAGCGGAGGAGCTATTGTTTTTACATATTTCTTTCTCTAACGTCTTTTGCCGTGATATTCTTAAAACCAAGTAATATTTTTTTTTCCTTTCTTCTTCTAAATTATTACGCAAGATGCGTAATTGATTCAGAGACATAGAGCCTCCATAGCTTTAGGTCCGAACCGTTTTTCCATGGCCATTGTAACGGGGACGTCAACATTCCCCTCGGTGTGGCATTTCTAGATTGATTTTCCCATTTTCTCGTACAGAACAATGGACCTAACCCGCTTAGTCTCTCCCTGCTCTTACCCACTTTGGGGCGCTCCGTTCCCCCCCCGCTGGTTCAACCAGCGAGCGCGCGTTCTTGAAACGGACCGGTTCTGGCTGAAGACACTTAGAGATTCCAGGGTCGCTTACAGAGCGATACTAACGCGCAGCCGCTAGCTTCAATCTAGAACAAAATACCCCAAAAAATCCCGCACACAGTCTATGCTGTGGCAATGCATGAAATACCCCAAAAATACATAAATAAACAAATCCCCGTGTACACTTAAGTGCTCGTTACGCAGATGAAAAGACAAAACTCACCAAGTTAGGTTCTTTTTGGTCTTGTGTGGCAAAAGATTCCTTCCATGCGCGGACGAGCGCGCCCTCCTTTGTCTCCAAATAGAGAAGAGGCTGGTGTTGTTTCCAGGTCGGCCAAACGCGGCCGCTCGTCCCCGCCGAAAGTATCCATGCCAAGACATGTCAGCAACGCCAAATTGTTATAGAATTACATACCCCAAAGCAAGGAGAAAGCCCAAAAGTATTTGTCTTAAATCAGGAGCGTAAGTTTATTGTAACACACGTGCGGAGAGCTAGCATATCCAAAAGGCAGCATACCCAGCTCTGGCTCGCAGAGCTCAGGCTTCCTGTTTACATAGAAAGACCGTCACGCCCACAACAGATGGGAGGGGGCCACCGGTGAAGGAGGCGCATAGGGAGCGCAGGCGCCATGCCCCTGTGGTGAGGCAATCAGACACAGGGCATGGAGGTGCGAACAGACAGACAATGGTAGAAATGCAAGCATACAGATGCGAGATGCGAAAGACACAAGGGTGTGACAGACAGCAGGGACCTTCACAAAGCTCAGCATGGCGTCAGAAGGTCGTCTCTGCATTGAAAAGGCCTTTTACGTCCGTGTATTTGCTGCGGCTGGTTTTAATGTGATTACTCTAAAAACTGTCATTACAGTCTGAAGGTAAAGGAGACAGTAGTGAGAGAGTCTGAAGGTAAAGGAGACAGTAGTGAGAGAGTCTGAAGGTAAAGGAGACAGTAGTGAGAGAGTCTGAAGGTAAAAGAGACGGTAGTGAGAGAGTCTGAAGGTAAAACAGACGGTAGTGAGAGAGTCTGAAGGTAAAGGAGACAGTAGTGAGAGAGTCTGAAGGTAAAGGAGACAGTAGTGAGAGAGTCTGATGGTAAAGGAGACAGTAGTGAGAGAGTCTGAAGGTATAGGAGACAGTAGTGAGAGAGTCTGAAGGTAAAGGAGACAGTAGTGAGAGAGTCTGAAGGTAAAGGAGACAGTAGTGAGAGAGTCTGAAGGTAAAGGAGACAGTAGTGAGAGAGTCTGAAGGTAAAAGAGACGGTAGTGAGAGAGTCTGAAGGTAAAACAGACGGTAGTGAGAGAGTCTGAAGGTAAAGGAGACAGTAGTGAGAGAGTCTGAAGGTAAAGGAGACAGTAGTGAGAGAGTCTGAAGGTAAAGGAGACAGTAGTGAGAGAGTCTGAAGGTAAAGGAGACAGTAGTGAGAGAGTCTGAAGGTAAAGGAGACAGTAGTGAGAGAGTCTGAAGGTAAAAGAGACGGTAGTGAGAGAGTCTGAAGGTAAAGGAGACAGTAGTGAGAGAGTCTGAAGGTAAAAGAGACGGTAGTGAGAGAGTCTGAAGGTAAAGGAGACAGTAGTGAGAGAGTCTGAAGGTAAAGGAGACAGTAGTGAGAGAGTCTGAAGGTAAAAGAGACGGTAGTGAGAGAGTCTGAAGGTAAAGGAGACAGTAGTGAGAGAGTCTGAAGGTAAAAGAGACGGTAGTGAGAGAGTCTGAAGGTAAAGGAGACAGTAGTGAGAGAGTCTGAAGGTAAAGGAGACAGTAGTGAGAGAGTCTGAAGGTAAAACAGACGGTAGTGAGAGAGTCTGAAGGTATAGGAGACAGTAGTGAGAGAGTCTGAAGGTAAAGGAGACAGTAGTGAGAGAGTCTGAAGGTAAAGGAGACAGTAGTGAGAGAGTCTGAAGGTAAAGGAGACAGTAGTGAGAGAGTCTGAAGGTAAAGGAGACAGTAGTGAGAGAGTCTGAAGGTAAAGGAGACAGTAGTGAGAGAGTCTGAAGGTAAAGGGACAGTAGTGAGACAGTCTGAAGGTAAAGGAGACAGTAGTGAGAGAGTCTGAAGGTAAAGGAGACAGTAGTGAGAGAGTCTGAAGGTAAAAGAGACAGTAGTGAGAGAGTCTGAAGGTAAAGGAGACAGTAGTGAGAGAGTCTGAAGGTAAAGGAGACAGTAGTGAGAGAGTCTGAAGGTAAAGGAGACAGTAGTGAGAGAGTCTGAAGGTAAAGGAGACAGTAGTGAGAGAGTCTGAAGGTAAAGGAGACAGTAGTGAGAGAGTCTGAAGGTAAAGGAGACAGTAGTGAGAGAGTCTGAAGGTAAAGGAGACAGTAGTGAGGGAGTCTGAAGGTAAAGGAGACAGTAGTGAGGGAGTCTGAAGGTAAAGGAGACAGTAGTGAGAGAGTCTGAAGGTAAAAGAGACAGTAGTGAGAGAGTCTGAAGGTAAAGGTGAAGTGAGGTAGAAATAAATATATTGTAAACACATATCTGCTGTAACTAAACTAAAAATGTGACTTTAGATATACTGATATTTTCTATTCTAACACATTCTCATGTTCTGGTTGCATTCCGACCTGGTCTTGGGGGAGCCTCAGCTGGGGCCGGCGTGTTGGAAGTGTTTTGGTGTTTGACAAACGATGGAATTGTTTCTCGATTGTTCCTCTGAGCGTGTTGTGAAACAGTTACCACACACGAACGGGAGACAAGTGAGGAAACGATCCCTCAGAGCGGACTCCATTCCTCGGGCTTCTGTGCAGCCAAATATGTGTGAGAGCGTAACCCACACAACCACACACACACACACACGTAGACGCCAGCTCTGCTTCTCCAACACAGACACACTGATTATTTTATACTTAGAGTCTGGAATGTATGGATTTCATGTTTGTTTTTGTATCTTTTCTTAATGTAGCAATATGTAAGATTATAATGTAAGTCATCATTAAAGGGCCCTAATCTGCCACAATAATAAAACATGATCTTTTCCAATACTTCTTTAAAGACCTTATGCAGGGTTTGATTGATTTGGAAATACAGTTTTAATACCATTTTATTAGTGCTGTCCAACGATTAAAATATTTAATCGCGATTAATCGCATGAATTTCATAGTTAACTCGCGATTAATCGCAAATTAGTCACCCATTTGCGTGCTGTGTGCAATTGCTTTTTTATTGAAAACAATGTGTAGTGTTATATTACACACTAACATTTGATGCAAAATCATCAATAAATGGATGACAAAATAAATAATTGGTAACAAAAAGCCCCTTCAATGTGTGTGTGGAGTGTGTGTGTTTATGGGTGTGGGTGTGGGTGTGTGTGTGTATGTGTGGGTATAGACCATAGACTGTATAGAAACATCATGGTGTCATTATGATGATGATAAACAATTTTTTTGTAAATTTGTTCATGTAAATACTCTATGCTGTTTCTCTGTTTACTTTCGGTATATCTATGACTGTATACTGTTTGCTTGTATTGCCTTTTTTATTAACCCCTCCCCCCCATCTCCCACTTCATGTCCCCCCCCTCCTATGTGCCCTTCTGGGTTTCTTCTTTGGCCCCCTGTATCTCCAACTACATATTGTTTGTAATCTCTGTCTTTATGTATCTTAACTAGTCCTTTTCTTTGTGTCTATTTTTTTCTGTATATGTGTTTGTCTGCAATAAAAAGTAAAAAAAAAAAAAAAAATTTACATTTTATATTAGAAGAGAACTACTAAAGGTTTCAAAATCAATTGTTTTTTTTTTTGTCTGATCCCCCAAATCGAGATAACCCCATAGCAACGCCCTTAGAAACAAAAAAAATACACAGCCCTTGGTGACGTCAGAGCGGGTACGTTTCAACGCTGTAATTTGTTTACAATTTGGTATTTGGTTTTTTTTTTGCGGATATTCAAGATGACAAGGCGGTGTACATCGAGTTTGCTTCAAATTACAGAGCACATTGGCTTTGTGATAGTGCAGCGTTTGTGTCATGACACTGGCACCTCAGCATCTGGGGTTCGAGTATGGCTCTCAGCGAAGTTTTACTCACAAAATGGAAATGAAATATATGTGTAGTGAGCAGTTGACACCTGTAGAGTGCAGTGCTGTGTCAGACATTAGCGGAGAGAACAGGCGAGTATAGCATAGATCCATGGCTTTGATCCATTCCAATGCATGGGCGGTACCCGCTATGACGTCACAAACAGGTTTGAGGCATAGACAACTTAAATTCTTAATTTTTTTGCTGGAATTCATTAACTGTCGTGCAATTTTGATATTCACATTTTAAAAAACCTGCATAAGGTCTTTAACTGATAACAGTAGTTCAGAGATATTTGAATTTAAAAGTTAGTTTTAAAGCATCATTTTTATGTCCCGCCCTCCGCCGTTTCACCAATCAGAAAGTCTGTTATCCAGGCGCCAGAACTCAACGCGCCGAGCTAATCTCACTGGTAAAGTACCATGTGGCTAAAGAACTAAAAGAGGTCTCGTTATGATTCGCAAATCATTAACGACAAAACAAGGAATAAAACCAGGATTTCTATCTTTGTGAAAAAGGTGTTGGTCATAGATTTGTTGTTGACAAAACTCTTGTCTATTCAGCTGTTATGGTCCCAGCTGGATTCGTCTGCATATCTGGCAACCTGAGTCAGGGAGACATAATATTATTATCATTATCATTATAATTATTATTATTATCATTACCATTATTATCATTATTATTATTATATCCCCAGTGTCAAATATGGGGGTGGCAGCATCATGCTATATGTCTTTCTTCTGCAGGGACCGGGAAGATTGCACAAATGTGTGGGAAGATGTTGGAGGCGAATCCAGGGCAGTTTTGGAACCAAACCTCCCAAAACAGTTGAAGTTGGGGGTGAGATTTAGTATCTTCAACCCATATTCAATCAGGAGAACGATCATAACCATAAAACCAGCGAAACACGGAAACAGTTTTAACAAAAGAACATCTTTATGTGTCAGAATGGCACCGTCAAAGTCCAGACTCAAATCCAAGAAAATCTGTGGAAAACTCAAAAAACTGCTTTTTGCAAACACTGTCCGTCGATTCTGACAGGACGGAGGCACTTCAGGGACATCAGAATATCTCAAATCTATTGTTATTACTTTGGTATCCCAGGATGCCTCTGCGCTTTCTTAAGTTACATACATTCCTGCGTATTACCTCTGACACTTCGAAGTTTCATTCCAGCAACTTTAAGTTTTGTATGAACTTGATTGCCTTGTTAAAGGCCAAAGAGCAAAACTTTCAATCTCTAGATGTGCGAAGCTTGATGAGTTCTTTAGCTGCTGTGGTAGCGCCGCTAAAGAAACTCGGGTAATCCCCAATTTTCTGTTTTTGATGTTTTTTTACGGACACAGCTGAATTAAATCGATACAAAAAAGCAAAGTATTGTGACTTTTTTTCTAAGTAAGTAATCTTTATTTATATAGCGCCGTTCACATACCAGAGTCAAAGCGATTTACAATTGTGGGCATTTGTCTCTCACTCCACACAGAGATGGGAGCGGGGCCAGTACAGGAGGCACATGCCAGATCTATTGTACATGTTTTTAGGGGAAACTGGAGTACCCGGAGGAAACCTACGCAGACACGGCAGACACGGTCTTCCATGGACTTTCTCTCTGTTGTTCTTGTCGACTTATTGTTTGTACTTTTACCTAACTGTGTGTTTGTTTGTTTCTTACCAGCCTTAGGACAAAAGATGCAATTTTGCTATTGTGCTAATTCAGCATATTATTGTTGACGCTGTTTGCAGACATAGAGATCATTATGTACTGTCCTAAATTCATATACAAAAATAAATGATAGAAAACAGCTCCTGAATGTTCTTCTGTTAAAGGTGCAGTTAGCGATGTTGTTAGCTTAGCCGTAGCACCAACTGGAAGCCACTCCCCCCTCCCCTCCCTCTCCATCAAACCAAACATCCAGCATTTTCTTTTCTTTTTCACAATAGGGAGAGTGGGCGGCAAAGGTCAAATTGGCATTTTCTGTTCAGCCATTTTAGGTTTTAGAAAATCCAATAACACCGGTGCACTCTCGAGAAACAGGAAGAGGGTGAAGGGGGTAAACTCATCCCATTGGTTTGTTGGGATGAATGAACCCCATTGGTTCATTTTTATCGGTCCGCTGCAAAATATTTTTTATTATTTTTTGTAGACTACAGGCATCTAGTCAATTCCATTACTATTTGAAAACACATGATAACTGGACTACTTTTAGGGTTTAGGGACGTTTTCCCACAATGTTTAAAAGATGCGACTGGAAAAAAAATTATCTTTAATGTGCAGACCATAATAACTCTGACAATTAAGTCTTATTTTCCTATTTTTTTTTATTGTCTGCTTAATAAGGTCTAATAGCATTCTTAGTATCACTGGGTATAAGTGACGTCTGATGAATGTGGTTTTAAAAGATAGATTTAAAAAGAAGGTCTGGCTCGGCCTCCGTGACTCCGGAGCGAAGCCAGGACTTTAAAGACGACACCGCGGACTCTTCAAAGCCTCGTCTCACAAATCACACTCAGGGGACACTCAACAAATCGCTGAACACGACACGACACAGGGGCCCGCGGCGGCCCCACATAACTGCTCCCGGCTATTATTGGTGGCACTCGCCTCGGGGCCGTGTCTGCGGGCACCAGCGACTGAGAACCAAGAAGCTAATACACATACAAAGACTATCATTTATTTAATCATTTTTTTAATAAATATTTTATTATTTTTGTATTCATTTTTTACATATTTTTTATTCATTCATTCATTTATTTAGATTTTTTTTGTATTTTTGTATTTATTTATTTATTCATTGTTTTTTATTTTTTATTTGTATATATTTATTATTTATTTATTCATTCATTCATTCATTTTTTTATTTTTTCATCTATTTGTTTTTTATTTTTCATTTTATTAATTCATCTATATTTTTTCATTTTATTATTATTTTTCATCATTATTAGTAGTAGTATTATGATTTTGATGATGATAATTATTTGTATTCATAAATGTTGCTCAAAAGGAGCTTTATGGAGCAGTAGATGTTCCCTAATTATCCCCTTTTCTGCCTAAAAATCGGATCGAAAGATATGAAAAAACTAGTGATGGAACTAAATTCTTGTGACTGCGAGAAACTAGATGAAGTTTTTTAGTTGAATGAATTTTTGAGAGAAATTTAGGTCCCCCAGCTTTAAAGTGAAGTCAATATTATTCATGGGGGGTGACAGTGGCTCAGTTGGTAGAGCATTGGCCACCACAAGACCTACATCATGACTCCCACTGATGTCTGCTGTCGATGTGTCCTTGGGCAAGACACTTAACCCCACTCTGC
This sequence comes from Knipowitschia caucasica, assembly GCA_964034765.1. Lineage (NCBI taxonomy): Eukaryota > Metazoa > Chordata > Actinopteri > Gobiiformes > Gobiidae > Knipowitschia > Knipowitschia caucasica. The sequence goes on from OZ035831.1 coordinate 3,824,588, forward strand.
CTGAAGCCCCCACTGAAAGATCAAGGCTGTGCTGTCATCGACTCAGCACCTGCAGGAGGATCAGTGAAGGATGGGGCTCTGGGAACTGGGTGAATTGCCGGCCCCCAACGCAGAAATGGATTAGAAAATGGATGGATGAGTGGAATATTAGGTTTTTTTTCACACTCAGCTGGTCCTTTCGTTATGTCCTCTGTGAGTCAGATGTGGTTTTTATGAACAGACTGATGGGATATTGATCTGGGGCCACAGCAGCCAGACAGATCCATGTGTCAGTGCCACAGGCAACATCAATAATTATGACAAATAAGGATGCATTGGTTTTATATTTATGCTTCACATGTCATGATTCATTCACTCCTTTCACCGTGTGGGAAAAAAACCTGAATACTATAGCCACAGCTGCCCTGGGGCACGCTGACAGAAGTGAGGCGACCAGTATGTGCCATCAGCCCCTCTCACCAACAACCATTCACACACACACCCGACTCATTCCACACAATGCAGGTGACGTGTTTTGCCGAAGCACTTTACAGCTGCCACTGTAGCTCCTGGTGTTCCGAGAGGTCTCCCATCACAGCACTAACCAGGCCCTGTCCTTTTTTGCTTCATAGGTTTTCACAGGATCTGGATTTACCCACACACTTAGTATACCCACGACAGAGCTCAGAGGCCGTTACTGTAAACAGCCTTAACCCAGGTTCATTAAACAGAACCTTATAGTACTCGATCACATGGGAGGAGCTTGGAGTAGAGACGCTGCTCATTCGTCTGAGGTTTGTGTTCCAGACTTCTCCTATACCACAGGTGACACTGTGGTCTTGGCCTGAGGATTCCCACGGAGGAGCTGGAGACTCGGTGACACGAAGCACAACAAAGAGTGAAGATACAATCCCTCATTTGTTACAGAACAGTTTTAACCTGGATTTGAACCTTGTGGAAGAAGAAGTCTGTCTCACATTTTCAGGAAGACGGTTTCCTTGTTTGGACCAATGGCTCCATGAGTTTCTTATTATTGCATTTCCTGTGAACTGAGTGTTTGATTCTCTGATCTGTTCTTGGCATGTTTACTTGGAAGCAACAAGTGACAAATTGCATTTGACAGAAACCATTCTACAATGTTTACGTAATACTCATACATTTGCATCTGTCAGTGTGCCCCAGGGCAGCTGTGGCTACAGCAGTTTATCACCACCGTGTATGGAGTGAATGAATAATGATGTGAAGTGTCTTTGAGAGTCCAAAAACATCGCTGCATAAAACCGATGCATTATTATTGTTATTATTAATTATTAAACTTGATAACGTATATATTAAAAGAATGGTGTGTGTGTCTATGTGTGTGCGCGTGTGTGTATAGTTTGTTATTGAGCAAACATTACAAATTCACTTTAAGAGCCTGCATTTTACAGTTTCTTATCCTTGTACTTAATTTAGCACAATACTTTTGCCTGAGAGTTTGTGTGTGAGTTTGTGCGTCTTGTGTGTGTGTGTGTGTGTGCGTGTGTGTGTCCTCTCCACTCTCACTAAGCTCTGAGAGGCGCTGTAACCCGAGTTCCGCTGAAGAGGTCGCACGAGGACTTCCAAAGAGGCGCAGACGGTGTGTGTGTGTGTGTGTGTGTTTGTGTAAGTGCGTGCGTGTGTGAGTGTGTGTGTGTGTCTATTACGTGTACGTGTATTTATGTGAGTGAGAGAGAGACTGTTAAGTTTTCTGTGTGTGTGTGTGTGTGTGTCTGTGCATGAGTGTGTACGTGTATCTGTATGTATGTATGTATGTGTGTGTGAGTGTGTGTGTGTGTGTGCGTGAGTGTGTGTCTATGTACGTGTGTGTATATGAGTGAGAGAACGTGAGAGAGATGTGAACATATGTGTGTGCGTGTGTGTGCGTGTGCATCCCTGCTTGTCCCATACGTGCGCGTGCGTCCCCGTCTCTGCGCGCGCGTCCCTGCCCACGTGCGCGCGCGTCCCCTGTGAAGTGAATGAAACGCTACACTCCGTCTGCAGCGCGGGCCGTTCTTTTCGGAAACAGCTTTGATTATATTTAAAAGCTTGACCCGCGAGAGAAACCCAAACAACTGTCTGCGCTAATATTAGCCGCCACGGTCAGGGCTAAACTGGTCTGGACTCGGACTGGATCCTCCTCAGACACACACTCTCACCCTCAGCTGTGGGAAGAAAAGAAAAAAAAAACATTGTGTTGTGTATGTGTAACTATTTCATTGTTGTGTTTTGCTTTTATAGGATACTGTCTTCCACTGTCAACATGAGACATACCCTGGACTCTTCAGCGCAAATCCATTCAATTCATTCTTATAATGCCTTAAATCACAACATCTTGAAGGACTTTACAATGCTGTCGATTCTGCAACAACAGATCAGAGAATCAAACCGTTCAAACACAAGAAATTCAACAAAAATAATAAAATAGAGCGATTGATCCATAAGAAGTAAATGTCCATAATTATCTACAAATGTGATCTAATAATACTAATACAGTGACTATATGTCTATTATACATCATGTAATTAAAACCTATTAGTACACGTCTATTTCATCTCATTTACTATATTGTTATTGTGTTTTTACTGCTAGGATATTGTCTTTCGGTGCCAACTGCAAACATAGACCCAGGACTTTCTCATTGCAATTGTTACTATAAATGTCTATTATACCACATATTGCTTCAAACCTATATTCGCCGTTTATTGAGTGTGTCTATCTCAACTTGTATACTATATTTTTGTGTTTTTTTTACTTTTTGGAGATTGTCTATCGCTGTCAACTTGAGACGCACACCCAGGACTCTCCCCTTATATAGACATCCATCCATCCATCCATCCATTCATCCATCCATCCCTTTCTCTCTAAGTGCCGAACAAAACCAGATAGAAACAAGAACACACAAGGCGTTAAATCATATATAGTACCTGTATGATAAAAGATAAAATCATTTCAGAACTGTTTTTTACCTGGATATGAACATGTGTCAATGTTGTAGATTCGCCAACAGCAGATCAGAGAACACGTATTGGTCCACAACGGGCAGAAAGCAATGTCTATAATTGTGTGATAAATGTGTCCTTCTGCATCGGCAAGATAAAAACTACTTCAATCCTGTAGTATCTTGTTGTGTTTTTACTCCTTGGATATTGACTTCTGGTGTCAGTTGAGTCTGTAAACCTGAGACATGGACCCAGGATCCAGGTCATACTTCCACTGGTCCCATGTGTCTATTGTACCATCAATAATCCAATCCTATACTCTATGTGTCTATCATTGAGTGCCACTAATTCATCTTCCAACCAATGTTCTTGTAGTGCCTTAAATCACGACAGTACTTTGTAAAGGTGTTGATTTGCCAACACAGATCAGAGAATCAAACGGTTCAACCACAGTAGATGCGAAGATGGTAAAAAAATATAAAGCCATTGGTCCATAAGGGCAGATGATGATTGTTGATAGATGTCGGTAAATTTACTTAAACGTTCATAAATGTCCTTAGATTTCCATAAATGTCCTGGGTCATCGCTAATATTACTACAAATAACATGCTAACATTTCTACTAATATTACTATTCCGCACTGTTCTATATGGTAAAATACGGCAGTTCTTTTTTCCCAGACCACCTTCACCCATACACTAGCATGAAATGATCTATCTATGTTTGTATTGCCTATAGCTGAGTATAGTGTCCAGTCTTCTCGAAAATGTGAGACAGGCTTCTTCTCTGACAATGTTCAAATCCAGGTCAAAAACTGCAGTTGTTTAGCGGCAAAGGATTGTGTGTTCACTGTTTTTCATGTTTTTTATTTATGATTTTAACGTCTTTTTTGATTGTGTTTCTATCTTGTTTGAGTTGCCTCGTGTATAAACTGTGCTATACAAAAAAACTTGCATGTGTATTATGGTGTGTTAATAATGTTGAAGACAGCCTTGATCTTCATAGGATTGTCCTGGTGAAACAAATATATAAATACACAGTAATTGTTTTGCCTTTTATAAGTTCTCGAAACACAAGTCCACAGACGGTGCCATCAAAAGGAAGCCGTCACGTCGCGCGCGCTGACGTTTCTTGTTTTCGCTGCTGGCGTACGTCCGTGGATTTCCTCCAGTGATGAGTTCATATATTGCACGTAACTGAGCGAGTGCGCGAAGGAGAAAGTTGCTTGTAACTGTCACCTGATTATGGGATTGAGCTGAAGTTTGGGCAAGAAAAAAAAAGAACTCTCCCCACCCCCAACAGAAGAGGAGCCCGCCCACCAAAGACAGTCAACCCGAGACCCCTTATAGATTTAAAAAGAGGCTGCATTCTCAGACTGACACTTATTCAACACCGCCACCTTAAGCAGATTACTTTGGCGCTGCAGGTCTCTCTCGTCACAGACTTGAGTTTCTCCAACGTTTCCTCTTCCTCTTCTCTTCCCTCTCTCCATCCATCATGTTTGGGATGCTGAAACACCACCTCCAACCTGGCGCCTTGCTCTTCTTCCTCTGGCTTTGTCATCTCATGGAACATCAGAAAGTTCAAGGTATTTATTTGCATGGATTTGTGGCTCTACTTTTGGAAGGGGGGAAGGAAAGTTTTGGATGCAACCATGGGCGCGTGAGGTCGGGGATTACAAGCGTAGTGTTGGTGTTTAGAGAGAGGGAGAGAGAGAGAGAGAGAGAGAGGGGGTAAACTTGATATAAAGTCTGCTACTGCTGCTGCTACTGCTGCTACTACTGCTGTCGTCTCCTGTCTCTGTGAATGCGGGGGGATTGTCAAAGCAGGTGCGGTATGGGACACTTGTGTGTGCCACCAGGGAAGTGCTCAGTTGTGCGTAAAGCTGCGCGCTCCAGACATAAGTCGCAGCGCATTGACGAACAAACTTATCCCCATCACAAGGCAAAGCTGCGTCCCCGTTACTGTTACACCCGTATTTTTGAGCAGACTTAGTGTACATATATAGGCCTAGACATGGGCACAGTCTGTATACATTGTCTGGAATGTTTATCTGCAGTTGGAGAGTTCGCCGCGTGCCGTCTGTCTGTCTGTAAACACAGTCTCAATAAAACCTTCTCCAACGTCTTTCTTTAAATCCATTTGTGTACTGTGTGTGTCCGAAACGTGTGTCATTATTGATTGGGCTTGTTCCGTGGATATGCAGAGTGTTTCTAGTACAAAGTGTGTGTGGTAGAGGAGGTTGGCTGCTATTTAAGACTGTCTAGACACTCCACTTTCTGTGCCGAGATAAGGAGTAGGCTTTGGGCATAAACCCCCTCCTCCTCCCCGCATCTCGCGCCACTTATTGGTGCACTTTCTGCTTTAGAGATTGTATAGAGAGACTGTCGAGACTGTAGAGACTGTCACACACTGGGATGTACAAGCAGTGCCTTCGGGAATAAAAAAGACAGAAAAAAAACGAGACAGATGACGGGCGCGCGCGGACAAGGGGAGGGCATCCGAGCTCCTCACCGCGCTCAGCTCCTGTGCTTTTGTCCGCAGCCGGTAACTGCTGGCTGCAACAAGGGAAGAACGGGAGATGCCAAGTTCTGTACATGCCCGGAATGAGCCGCGAGGAGTGCTGCCGCAGCGGGCGTCTGGGCACGTCCTGGACCGAGGAGGACGTCCCCAACAGCACGCTCTTTAGGTGGATGATCTTCAACGGCGGGGCGCCTAATTGCATACCATGCAAAGGTGGAGGTGCATTCATTTCCATTTGTCCTCACACGACACGGTTGAACACTGCAAAAAATGATAAATTATGAGGTAATAATTGCTTGAATGTGGCGGTTTTTTATCTTAGTTTGAGCACATTCTGACTGTGTTAAAACAAGAATCTCCAATGGATCATGAAATATTTCTTTATTTTCTCATTCCAAGAAAACATTACAATTTTGCTCTTTGTCCCGTTGGCAAATCTTGTTTTAAGACAAAGTCAAAACCTGTTCAAATTCAGATACATTTTGCCAAATTTGAGCAATTATAGACGTATTTTTCGTCACGTTTTGCAGTGCACCACATGTATTCCATCACAGGCGCCACATGGTTATAACGGGTCTGCTGCTCTCTGTAGAAACCTGTGACAATGTGGACTGTGGCCCCGGGAAGAGGTGCAAGATGAACCGCAGGAGTAAGCCCCGCTGCGTGTGCGCGCCAGACTGCTCCAACGTCACCTGGAAGGGCCCCGTGTGTGGCTCCGACGGAAAGACCTACCGGGACGAGTGCGCGCTGCTCAAGGCCAAGTGCAAAGGCCACCCGGACCTGGAGGTGCAATACCAGGGAAAGTGCAAGAGTGAGTATCGTGCGTGAAGACGTCAGTAGTTTGTGCGTCTCTGTGTGCGTGTGTTACTCTCTCCTGTGTGTGGGGGGGTTAGTGTGTGTGTGTGTACTCTCTCTTGTGTGTTTGTGTGTGTGTCTCCTGTCTGTGTGTGTGTGTGTGTGTGTGTGTGTGTGTGTGTGTGTGTTTGTAACTCTCGCCTGTGTCTTTGTGTGCGTGTGTGGTTGTGGGTGGGCTAGTGTGTGTGTGTCTATGTGTGTGCATATGTGTGCCTGTGTGAGTGAGTGTATCTATGTATATGTGCATCTTGTATATGTGTGTTAGTGTGTGCCTGTGTGTGTATATGAGAGAGATGTGTGTGTATGTGCATGTATGTATATGTGCATCATGTGTGTGTTGTCCGCAGCCGGTTACTGCATGTGTGTGTTTGTATGTGTGTTTGCCTGCGCAGTGTGTTTGCGGGTGAGAGAGTCAGTGCATATGTGAATGTATGTATATGTGCATCGTGTGTGTGTGTGTGTCTATGTGTGTATGTGAGTGAGAGAGAGTGCGTGTATGTGCGTGTGTGTGTGTGTGTTTGTGTTTCTCTAAAGTCCCTGGAGGATGTTTTTCTGACTCTGATCCTGAAAGAGAAAAAGTTTGTGTTTCTGTTTGATGGTTTATGTGTTTCTCTGAGGCTGAATGTCAATGTGACGTCTGTATTAGAGAGGGAGAGAGGGAGGGAGAGAGAGAGACCAGAGAGAGAGAGACTAGAGCGAGGCCAGAGAGAGAGAGAAAGAGGGAAAGAGAGAGAGAAACAGAGGCAGAAAGAGAGAGACCAGAGAGAGAGACTAGAGCGAGGCCAGGGAGAGAGCGAGAGAGAGAGAAAGAAAGAGAAAGAGCACGTGTGTATGTGCCTGTCTGCTGCTCCAGCCTTTCTTTCTTTCTCTTTCTTTCGTTCTTTTTTGTAAACAGCCGACAACAAGACAGCTTTTTGTGCGTCTAATCATCATTGTGTCTCTTTTCCAGAAACCTGCCGTGACGTCCTGTGCCCCGGCAGCTCCACGTGCGTCGTGGACCAGACCAACAACGCCTACTGCGTGACGTGTAACCGGATTTGCCCCGAGGTGACGTCACCGGAGCAGTACCTGTGCGGGAACGACGGGATCGTGTACGCCAGCGCCTGCCACCTGAGGAGAGCGACCTGTCTGCTGGGCCGCTCCATCGGCGTGGCCTACGAGGGCAAATGCATCAGTGAGTGTCCCACAGCGAGGCCCTGGCTGAGATTACGCAGCGCTCTGTCTGCCAACATTCCACTGAGAAGGGGGTCCGCAAACTGTGTGTGTTTGTAGTTACTCGTGTTTGCTCAAGAGATGATAGACATCTTATTATTTCCTGATGTTGGCAGCTCTGGTCCATATGGGAACTGGAGAAAACACAAGAGCAGAGAGAGAGAGAGAGAGAGGGGAGAAAGAGAGGGGGGAGAGAGCAGAGAGAGAGGGAAGAGAGAGAGAGAGAGGGGGGAGAGCAGAGAGAGAAAGCAGAGAGAGAGAGGAGAGAGAGAGGAGAGAAAGAGAGGGGAGAGAGAGAGGGGAGAGAGCAGAGAGAGAGAGCAGAGAGAGAAAGCAGAGAGAGAAAGCAGAGAGAGAGAGAGAGAGGGTGAGATGGAAGAGAGAGAGAGCAGAGAGAGAGAGAGAGCGGTGCTGGGGGCCATAGAGACATGAAGAAATCACAATCACTAAGTCTTAAAAATACCACAAAATCAGCCCCAATAAAAATAGATTCAGTTCATTCCTGCGACTCATCGTCCAAGTCCAGCTGAGCTTTTGATTTGGTTTGACAACAACTCACTCTCCTCCATTTCAGGACACTTTCCCACATTTCTTTTTGTCTTTTTGGATCTATTTTTCTTATTTAAGGACATTGATAATCCATACAGACAATAACAAAAAGATATGGGAAAAAAACCACGAAGCAAGGACAAACAAAAGATAGAAAAGAAGAACACAAACAAAACAAAGGATTTTTTACTTTCACCAAAAAACTAAACACTTCTCATATTTTCTGTCCAGTGATAAACCATGGAGAATGTTTTTGGTGCTTTTTCTGTTTGGACTGAACATTCTAAACTGTGATAGTTCTCGACACTATAAAAAAATCTTGCAGTTTTTAAAAAATCTTTAATGTTTCCCGATGAGGAAACATGCAAGAACCCTCATTCATCATGTTGACAAAGGACACAATGCAAATTTTGTATATACTTTTTTTTAAATATATTTTTTTTATAGAATAAGTATCCGAGTCTGACTCCTCCAGACAAAGAGAGAGAGGAAAGAGGGGGGGAGAGGGAGAGAGAGGGGAGAGAGGGGCCAGAGAGAGAGAGAGAGACCAGATAAAGAGAGAGGAGAGAGAGATGAGAGAGAGAGAGGATCGAGAGAGACTTGAGCGAGACCAGAGAGAGAGAGACCAGAGAGACTAAAGATTGAGAGACCAGAGAGAGAGACCAGAGAGAGAGACCAGAGAGACCAGAGAGAGAGACCAGAGAGAGAGACCAGAGAGAGAGACCAGAGAGACCAGAGAGAGAGACCAGAGAGAGACCAGAGAGAGAGAGACCAGAGAGAGACCAGAGAGAGAGAGACCAGAGAGACTAAAGATTGAGAGACCAGAGAGAGAGACCAGAGAGAGAGACCAGAGAGAGAGACCAGAGAGAGACCAGAGAGACTAAAGATTGAGAGACCAGAGAGAGAGACCAGAGAGAGAGACCAGAGAGACCAGAGAGAGAGACCAGAGAGAGAGACCAGAGAGAGAGAGACCAGAGAGAGAGACCAGAGAGAGAGACCAGAGAGAGAGACCAGAGAGAGCCACAAAAAAGCATCGTACCACATCAATACTTGAAAAATACCAAATTGAACGACATCTGAATCCATAACCTTGGATTGTGTGTGTGTGTGTTTGTATGCGTGTGTGTGTGTGTGTGTGCGTGTTCGTATGAGTGTGTGTGTGTGTGTGTGTGGGCGCGCTTTCTCTCTCTCTAGCTCTCTGTTGTGTTTGTGTGTAACTTTGCTGCCTCTCGGCCTGGACTCCCTTGAAAATGAGGCTCTTAATCTCAATGGGATTTTTTCCTGATTAAATAAAGGTCAAACTAAAAAATGATTCTAACTTACACCCTCTCTCTCTCTCTCCCTGTCTCTCTCTCTCGCGCTCTCTCGCTCTCTCTCTCTCTCTCTTTGCTCCTAGAGGCCAAGTCTTGCGAGGACATCCAGTGCAGCGGGGGAAAGAAGTGTTTGTGGGACGGGCGCATGAGCCGAGGCCGCTGCGCCCTGTGTGACGAGAGCTGTCCGGAGAGTCGGACGGACGAGGCCGTGTGCGCCAGCGACAACACCACCTACTCCAGCGAATGTGCCATGAAGCAGGCCGCGTGCGCCCTGGGGCTGCTCCTGGAGGTCAAGCACTCGGGATCTTGCAACTGTAAGTAACCAATCCCCAGAGAAAAAATAAAACCGACAAAAAAAGCGAAATGTGAACGCCATCATCGTCACCAAAAGACAGTGTTTTTGGTGCTGCTTTCCGCCCCCTCCCCTCCCCCCGCTCCTCCCCCTTCGCCCAAGAGCACCTCTATATGCCCCCGGAACCTCCACACAGCACAGACAAGGACTTTCTTTGAACACAAAAAGACAAAAAGAAGCAAGCTGCATGTCTACTCTCTCTGTCTGTGTCTCTCTTCGCTGACCAAGATGTGTTTTTTTGGCTTCGGAAAACACAATCGATCACTGAGACTGAGTGATACTGCGCCTGGGAGAGCCGTAGAGCCGTAGAACCGTGAACCAGACTCGTCCCCAACAGATTGCAGTGTAAAAAAAACTACAATTCTCTATAGTTTTGGAGTAAACTCTATCTGCCTTAAACTCTTGCTGTTTTGCGTCGGTGGTGATCGCCCACACTGGTCACATGTGGCGTCTGTGGCTTTGGGTGTCCATGTATCTGTGTCTTGTTCATGTTTTGGGTTTCTGTTTCTGTAACTCCGCCCATTGACCGTCATGCTGGGATTGTGACGTTGGTTTAGATCTCGAGATTTTAAGAATACATTTGCAAAAACAGGCATATGAAAAATGTATCAAAAAAATGTCATGACCACCTTAAACACATAATATTTTCCGGCTGTAAATTTAAAATAATTGGCTCAAGAAGAGCTGAAACTAGATATTTATTTAATTTCATTCATGGTATTTGCAGTAAACTAATAGTTTTCCCGAGACTAGACTTAGTGAAGAGAACATTCTAAGCCTTTCTGATATATTTAGAGATAGAGATTTAGGTAGAAATCGCTCAAAAAGAGGTGAAACTGAATAATTATGGCACTAAAATTCAAGATTCTGTGTAAAATAGACCTGGCTTTTCCATAGACGACAAATTCTAAGTCTTCCCAATACATTTTTACTCTAACTTATCTGCTTTTGCAACTGCACGTCACAATGATCTTCAAGTCTATCTAGAAAGTGTTTTATCCGGAAAGATCGATACAGAAAACCTGGAGAAAACCAACTTTACGATCACAGCATGACGTAAGAGGCTGTAGAATCACAACATTATCTGCTTATTTGTTGGAGCAATCTTTTGAATGTTTTGCCCCAAACGACAGATGGATTTGGACTGAGGGATGAGGGCTGCGCGATTGGAGAGAAAGTCAGAATATTAATTTACATAGATTACAATTACTATTACAAATATACAAACTGGAGCTAGAGTCTGTCATACAGTTGAATTGAGTTAAAACTATTATTATGGCACTGTTGGCGGTTTCTGTTTGAAGTTGCGTTTTTTTATTCAACACTATTTTCCTTGCTGAAATTCAATAACAATTCTAATAACTATTTATCCATTGGCAACAGCTGCAGACAGAGCGCCAGTGGGAATCCATAAAAACAAGCACATTCGACACTTAAAGTCCCAAATGTCCCAAATGTCAAAATGGCAAGTTTTTTGTATAGCACAATTCATAAACTTCAAAGTGCTGAACAAAACAAGAAAGAAACTAAATCACTCAATGCATTAGCGTCACTGTGATTATTTATGATTCGAATGGGATTTTTGATTTGTGCTATACACATAAAACTGTATCACATGCTCATGCTAAGATAAATACCACAACCTTATAGCAGCTGCTTCTAGCTCGAAACACACAGAGGATAGTCAAATGTTTGTTAAATTGTGTTCAAAGTGCACTAGGATACAATACAAACCCGAAATCCACGTTAGCATGCTAATCCTTAGCTGTTAGCATGTGTCTATGGCTCTTCGAACAGGATAGAGTCACAATATTAAGTCCAAATTCTTTTCTGCGCCCCAGGAAATACTAACTAGGAACACACACAATGGCTGCATTGCTGTGGGTTTGAAGCAGGTGTGTCCAGCCGGTGCTCAGAGGTGTAGCTGCGGGTCTTCATTCCAACCAAGCAGGAGCACATTAGACTCTACCATTTTCCTCAGGTCTTCAGGTTCAGACTGGACCCAACTGTCCTGGACTCATCTCGCCCCTCTCTCCTCTTCCCTCCTCCGCTATCTCCCTTTTCTAACCTCTCCTCTCTCGCTCTCCTCTTCTCCCTCTTCTCTCCCCCTCTCTTCCCTCTCTTACCTCTCCTCTCTCCCCTCTCTCAAATATCCTCCCCTCTCTCTCTCACCTCTCTCCTCTATCACTCTCCTCTCCTTCCCTCTCTCTCCTCTCTCCCATCCTCCCTCCTCTCTCTCGTCTCCTCTCTCTCTCTCTTCTTTCCCCTCTCCCTCAAACAGGTAGAATAGAGTCTGGTCTGCTCCTGCTTGGTTGGAATGAAGCCCTGCAGACACACCAAACCCTTTGAGGACCCAGTTAGAGATTCCAAACTTTCAACACGCATCAGAATCGTGCAGCCCTCTGTGCCTTCTCTCTCCTTCCTTCTGTTGTTGTTGGTTGTTGCTCTCGCTCTCGTGTTGTTTTTATTTTTATTTTATTTTTTAAATACCTCAGATTTGTGTCGAGGCTACGACACAAAACTCTCCAAAATTTTGCTCGCACAAAATAAGAGCCCGCAACTGGCTTGACCACCGGAGCATATTTGTGTGTGTTGTGTGTGTGTTGTGTTGTGTGTCTGCTTCCAGGAATCTGCTCTAAAAGAGACCTGAGCCCTCGGAGCCCAGAGCCTTTAAACTCCCCCCGTGTCTCCCCCCTTCTCCTCCCCCTCCTCCCGTCTTTGCTTCACTGTGTAGCCCAGTCGTATCTCTCTCTTTAGACCAGTCCCTCCAAAAAAAACACCTTAAACACCATAAACACCGACAGATTTGGTCCGACAATGGGGCCCGCGTGGCTTTGCTTCATTAACACAAGGACTCCCAGAAATATGAAGCTACTATGACTCCGAGAGCCGTCATTTTGACTGCACCCATTTGAAGCAATATGAGAAATCCTCTTTAGTTTTTCACCATATTTCATTTATAGTAAAAAAAAAAAAAAATCTTTACTGACTTTTAATAGGTGCTAAAACTGACAGATATAACTTGAAATACTGAAAAATGTTTGTTGACATGGCTAAATGCTAATGGGTAAATGCTAAAAGGCTAAATGCTACCTGCTGAAAGTGTGTTGCTATGGTAATCAGCTCTGGTACTTCTATGGTGGAGGACCAAGTTGAACCAGAACCAGTCCAGGACCAGTCTAGGATCAGTCCAGGACCAGTCTAGGATCAGTCCAGGACCGGTTCAGGAGTAGCCCAAGACAAGTTCAGGAGTAGCCCAAGACAAGTTCAGGACCAGTCCAAAGCCAGTACAAGACCAGTCCAGGATCAGTCCAGGACCGGTTCAGGAGCAGTCCAAGACAAGTTTAGGACCGGTCCAAAACCAGTCCAGGATCAGTCTAGGATCAGTCCAGAACCGGTTCAGGAGTAGCCAAAGACAAGTTTAGGACCAGTCCAAAACCAGTACAAGACCAGACCAGGATCAGTCCAGGACCCCTTGATAAATAGGCTTTAACTGCCACAGAAAAAAAGCATCCGAAAATGGCTACCTTTGAATTTTAGTAAAGACAGAACTCCTCAAATTACAAAAATAACACAAAATAAATAAATGACAGAAAAAAAAAAAACATAGATACAGTTGTTACACTTCCAAAACTGAAAGCCGTCAAATTGACTGCTCTGGGAGTCTCATAGCGCTGACACAACATTGAGTGATTCTGTTGTGGCCGATCTCATGCAACAGCTGCATATATTCTCCCGTTTAGCCATTTCAGAAGACCGCGAGGAGAAGGAGGAGGTGGAGGAAGAGGAGGAGGACTCAGACTACACAACCTATGTCCAGTTACTCCCTTTGATGGACGGATAGGCCCCAGTAACTATAGGACTGTAGAGGGACCAGGTAAAACACTGCACTTCCGGGTCCAGGGCTCCAGGCTAAAGCTAGATTGAAGCTAGCTTGATTGTGTAGTTTATAATTCAACTATCCCTTCAAAAAATCTCTGCAATTAAATCAGAAATATTTTTATTATTGTAACTTAACTAACTAGGAATTGGCTTGGGCTCATGGTGCAAACAAGGTGTAAAAGTCAAAATAGATACAGGTACACACAATAGACATTTAAAGCTTGGATACTTGACTTTCAGAAATACATTTTGTCCCTACGGAAAGAGTAGAATCTTCCGGACAGATCAGACCACCTGTTGTCTGCTTCATATGACAAAAACATGTTTGTATAAAGCCTTTTGAGTCGCTATTTGACGGTCCGGGCTGAAAGCTGATTGGCTGAGAGAAAGTGGTCCTCTTGTTTTTCATTTTTCTGGGTGAAAAAGATGAAGATGTGAGACAGGGACCAAAAACTAGTCACGGAACTAAAACTGTTTTGAGAGCGAGGAGCTAGTGGCGTGTATTTCCTGAAATAGTCCTGTTGTTGTTGTCTGAAAGTTGCGTACCCCAGCTTTAAACTCTATAGATAGATGATACATGACCTACATAGCATTCTGAGCAAAGACGACACAGTTAGTTAAAGTTTGTAGAAATTTGGCGCATTCTCTGGTTGCGGAGAAGCCAAAATGACAAGAATGATGCTCATAGACTTTTTAAAACAAAAGTATTGCTCCATAAATTAGTTTTGATCATTTCTCAACTGTTCAAGCGCGTGTGTTTGCAGCCGGTCATTCTCAAATTCTGCACCAAAAAAACACAGAACAACTTCTACACTTCCCTCTAGTGGTAGCGTATGTTTAGGGCAGGCCCATAGCAAACTTCATACTTTACGATTTCACTTTCTAAAACCTGAAATGACAAAGTATATAGTCTTGGTATCACCTTTAATGGCCAAAAATAACGTCTAGTATGTCTTCTTTAACTCGTCACAGTGTCTTTTCAATCCTTCTTTTCTTTTAATCTCATCTAACTCCTGTTTACATCGAGTCTTGTCTAATTAGAACACAAAATCTGGAACAATCTAGAAAAAAAAATCCAAGAAAAAGCCGTTAAAATGGCCGCAGCGTTGAATCCGGAAGGCAGGTGATGTCACACCTCACCGGGGAGGGGCTCTCTGTATGTCCATACTGTAAATCATGTGTATGCTTATTTATTTTTTCAAGAAAGGAAGTATACATATAGTTCAGTTCGCTAGATGTTTATTTATACTGTTTTTGTGTGTGTGTGTGTATTTGTTTTATAATTTATACATAAATATTGTCAGGCATAATCTCTACCATTATATATTGCATTACCACTTAAGTTTCTTGTTCTCGCTTTCGTTTCTTTCATTTTTTGTTTGCTTTTTTTTTTTTTAAACCATGAAGAAATATATTTGTTCAAGGAGAAAAACAGTGTTATTTATTGTAAGTAGAGACCTCGCTGTATATTGCATTCCGTGAGCTGTAAAAAACTGCTTGTTTCTGTGGAAATCTCTATCACGGATGTCTGTCATACATATGTACATGCATGTTTAGGCTGACCTTATTTATTGGCATTATATATCGATGATTTAATGTACAGAAGAAGTGGTTTTCTGGTTTGTTTACAACTCACAACTGACCAAAGGGAATCTGGTACAAAGTGCAACCGACACAGCAGTGATGAAGAGACCCCCGTTACTTTCTTATATGTCACTTTTCTCCACTATAGTTTTTATCGCAAACAATTAATTACTAAATGCGTATTTTCAAATTAGAAGATAGTGGGTTGTTCCTTTTTGAAAACATTGTGCCATTTCTGTCCAGATGTTATGCCAATGTGCTCTGTGTCTTTTCCACAGAGCAGCAACTTCATAAGCTGTGGTTGCTATGGGGTTGCTAAGGAGTGACAAAATGCGCTTCCGGGTCCAGGCTAAAGCTAATTGCTAATTCATTGTTTCTTTAATAGCATCCATCCAAATGTATGCAAAATTTCTCTGCAATCTTATTATGTGTTTGAGTTGTGCGTGTTAGCTTATCGTAGTCGACTTGGCTAAAAACAAAGCAGCCATTAGAATAACGTTAGCCTACTTTCAGGGTACTTGGTTTTTTGTTCCAAGCAGAGAAAAATATTCCAATTCTGTTTAAAGTCAGGGTTGGAGTTGTAGCATATCGACGATGCTAACCCGCTAGCTTTGGCTCCTATCACGTACATTGATAAGTTAACTCCTCTAGCTCTGCAAACTTTTGTGTCACAGGCTGCTAAATCTGGGATTTAGCAGTCTCTATAAATCCTGGTCTTTGAATTTTGATTACTTTTTTGTAAATCCAGTTATTACCCTCAACAACTGACCAATCAGGTGCTTTCTGTCCTTGAATTTTGGCTTTAGTTCGCGAGTAAAGCAAGTGAAAAGAGACCAGCGCCTCTCCTGATGGGCTCTTTGGTTGCTAGGTTGTTGCTATCGCCAAAATTGGCTCCAGTTTCCCTTCCATGGAGCTCGTTAGTCAGTTCACCACCATCTAGAGTCCAGGACTCTCCCTAGAAATCATAATAGTGTGACACAGACAAGGCTATGAATTGATTGAGGAGCCCACACTCAGAGCCAATCCAGCGAATCCATAAAAACGTGTTTATTTATAGGCTACTCAAGCTAAAGTATGAATTAGTACCTTAACATCGTAATAGTACAGTTAATGTGGTTGATATTGGGGGTTTTAAGGTAAGACAATTGTTTACAAAAAGTATAACCTGGGGTATTTGAGGCCACTTCAAAAAGAGGACCGAGATACAACCGCGTGAAGGCCGCATTCTGCTCTCGGGCCATAGTTTGCACATACCTCACAAAAGCCTATCCTATCAATCCACGCCAACTCTTGCATATATTCTTACTACTTACCTGTTTTTTTTTACCTATTTTTGTTAAATTCGAACCAAACGGAGCACACTTTGGCATGAGGTTCAAGTTTAGCTGTTTGTTGCCATAGCGATGAACCCGGGAGTGAGGAGTGATGTCACACTTAGCACCTCTATGGTCCTTGTTTCTGTCCTTTTCCCCTTTTCCACTGCATTAGTCTATTTCAAATCACAAGATACAAAAAATGTTACAAAAATATAGTTTTGTATTTTTTTATGTAAATGTCACATGTACATACAAAGTTTGATGGTATTTGTACAGATATGAAGAGTGAAACAATTAAAGTTTTTTTTCCCTCATGAATGCGGACTCTATTTGTTTTTTATTTCTTGCTTGTGGTGTTTGTGTGAATAAAACGATAAGATCTATAATTTATTCTATTGTGTTTGACTGTTACATACATTGTTATTAAACAAATAGGCTCAGAATTGAAAGTTAAAAAATCTTCAAATCATCTCAGCCTAATTTATGCCCCTCCTCTACTCTACTCTACTCTACTCTCTACTCTACTCTACTCTACTCTCTACTCTACTCTACTCTACTCTACTCTACTCTACTCTACTCTACTCTACCCTACTCTCTACTCTACTCTACTCTCTACTCTACTCTACTGTACTGTACTGTACTCTACTCTTCTCTACTCTACTCTCTACTCTCTACTCTACTCTACTCTACTCTCTACTCTACTCTACTCTACTCTCTACTCTCTACTCTACTCTACTCTACTGTACTGTACTCTACTCTTCTCTACTCTACTCTCTACTCTCTACTCTACTCTACTCTACTCTCTACTCTCTACTCTACTCTACTCTACTGTACTGTACTGTACTCTCTACTCTACTCTACTCTACTCTACTCTACTCTCTACTCTACTCCGCTCTACTCTACTCTACTCTCCACTCTATTCTAGGAACCTACCCACAAAAAAAACAGTCTCCTGAGAAATTCCTTGTTAACCATGGCTTCTTTACAGCCCAGAGTAGGAACGAGGAGCACTCATTCTTACTCTGTGCTCCACAAGATTAAAGAACAATAACTATATACTAGTACAAAAAAAAAAAAAAAATCTCTAACTTTAGCATAATACAGTTCAAGTATAAAATCTCTAACTTTGGTATAATATAGAAGCAAGAATTAAATCTCTCGCCTTTGCATAATAACGAAGCAGGTATAAAATCTCTAGCTTTAGCATAATAAAGAAGCAATAAAATCTCTATCTTTTGCATATTATAGAAACAAGTATAAAATCTCTAACGTTATCATAATACAGAAGCAAGTATAACATCTCTAACTTTAGCATAGTAAAGTAGATATTTTAACTATAAAAGCCCAGCTCCTGATACACACAGAGCCGGTGCAGGGTGAAGTGTTTGCGTGTCTGGTTTCCGTCTATTTCCCAGTTGCGTCTGACAGCTGACCCGTGTATAACTGTCCAATATGTCTGGACTTGTCTGTGGTCAGGACTTGTCTATGGTCAGGACTTGTCTACGGTCTGGACTTGTCTACGGTCTGGACTTGTCTATAGTCAGGACTTGTCTATGATCTGGACTTGTCTGGGTGAGGGCAGGGACATGCTTGGACTGGCCATGTCTGTGTGGAACATGGACCACTGTGCTGTCTCCTTCGCTGCATCCAACTGATCAGCCAGTGGACGCAAAAACAAAACTGAAACCGGCTAAACTGGAAGTATTACTGTTCTCCTCGGTCCACAAAAATAAAAGGGATTTTGAGAATGTGTAAGATTAAGAGATCCTTCATTTGTCTCTCAGTGGGGAGACTTCAATGTCATAGTTGCGTATATTCCAATATGAATAGAAGCAATCAGATTATGCACGCATCAAACAGGATTTATTGTTTTAGATAATAGATAATAGAATAATAATATAATTGCACTTGGGTCAAAGATAGTCACTTGTGGAGTATACATTCTAGTTTAACAGCAGAGAATATGACCAGATACACAATAGTTTTAATAGCAGCAGCAGGTACAAGTGTTATTATCATTATATGGAATAATGTATGAATAATAGGAGGTAAAGTGACTCTAATGCAATAATAACAAACACACAGGAGTATGTTCAATGTACATAAATGTGCATAAATGTTAATAAATGTACATAAATGTTAACAAATGTGAAATGTGCCGGAACAGCCACTGATGTCTCTCTCCCTAATATCTTCAGATCAAGATCTCTACTCTTCTACTGTGACAATGTTTAAATCCATGTTGAAAATAATTTCAACTGATTCTAAAATGAACTGTTCTGTTGTTTTTAGGGGAATTATTTGTTAACTAAATAAAAAGTATGGGATAAATGTACTGTGAATATATTACTACTACTACCACTACTACTGCTACCACTACTACTACTACCACTACTACTACTACCACTACTACTGCTACCACTACTACTGCTGCTGCTGCTGCTGCTACCACTAACTCTACTCTGTATAATGCTACACATATAAACTTTCCGTGCCTTCTGTGGGATCTTCTCTGACACCGCTGCATAGATTCAGCGCACTGCACTTGTCCCCTTTCGCCTTCCGTACGCGTTCATTGAAAACAAACATGGCGTCTTCAATGTCACTTCTGGGCTTGAGACGTTTATCTGCCATAAATTCGGCCACAAAATGGATACTAAATCCTATCAGGTAAATGTATGAATGTTGTTTTTGTTGAGTCTTCATCCCACAGGTCCATAACTAACCATAAAGCTAACCGTTAGCATGTATGGTTAGCCTTGCAGTCACCTCCTGACAGTGATGTAGCTTAGCATGTGGCTAGCACAGCAGAGGCAAACACCACACTTAGTTTTTATGTCATTTTAACGAACATGCAGCTGGTTAATGTCAGTTTCAGCCTGTTCTTTATGCAGTGTGTGTTTATAATCAGTGTGTTATACGTTTCAAAGCTTTTAAGCCTTTGAACCTCTGTGTCCTTTACTATTTAACTACAACAACAACAACAATAAATGAGTTGTTGTTGTTGTTGGAGTCAAATGAATTTAGCCAGAGACATTCACGTAACGTCAGCTGTAATTCACGTGTTCATTACTGACGAGCATAGACTGTAGCAAGCTGTTAGCTCAATGAAGCCCAATAGGGAAGAGCTCATGGACGAAGTTTTGCTATTGACATAAGCTATATGAAAATGTTAACTCCTCTTACTCACTAACAGTTTGTCACACTCACCATTTAGTCCGTAACGATCTATGGCTTAGTGCTCTCTGTGATCCTGGTGTTTATATTCTAATGTGTATATATTCTGTCTTTGTAAATCCAGATATGAGCCATCTAATTATTGACCAATCAGAGGCCTTCACTGTCGGGGGAAACTCCAGCTTGCTACAGCATGAAGCTAACATTGTTGGAGCAAATGCCCATATAGGTTGGCTACAGCTAGCTTATGTTTAAGAATTATTATCTTCTGGACATATTCACTGAGTTTTAGGATCTAAACTCCACTCAGAAAGGCCCTGTTCTGACACGGATTCCAACCCAGGACATAACAGTATTACTTTACAGCAATTGCATATAAAGCCTGAAACTAGGAGAGCTGAGGATATGGGCTTCAAACGGTTCAAAACATTTATAATCCTTTGTGTAATCTAATAGTTTTTCGTAGATTCCTGAGTTTTGACTCTAGCATACATTATTCAAATTACAAACTCATTACAAACTAAAATTAAATTATGAGAATGTTATGAGATGGAATTCTTCTGTTAAATTGTGCTTGATTTCTATTCAGATTCAGTAAAGGCCCCAGAGAGAGGGGAGCTATTGTAAATGTTTTAGTGGTAAGGGAAACTGGAGCATTCAGAGGAAACATATGCAGAAATGGGGAGAACATGCAAACTCTGCTCAGAAAGACCCTGTCTGGAGATGGAAACAAACCCAGGACATTCTGGCTGAGGAGAAGGAATACTAACCACTCAGCCACCACCTCTGACAGCCATCCAGGATTCATACATGTACTGTTTTGGCCTCTGTCACATCTTTAGATCAGCTTTTTCAGACAGATAAATTAAAAAGAGAGGAACTCCCTCACTCAGCCAATCAGCGCTCAACCCAAAGCGTCAAATAGTGACTTTCTTACAAGTCAGCAGAAGCTAGCATGCTTCATGGACAAGATGGAGACGGCATGTAGTAATCTGAATTGTCCACAATATTCAATGTTTTACTTTTGCCTCAGTCTTTCTGCAAAAACATGTACTCTTCTGCTAGGTCTATAACCCTGCGGCTTGTAGCGATACGTTTAATATGTGTATTTTTATTGAGTTGAGCTTGTCAGAAAGGAGTTTATGGAATTATTATTTTGACTCCATTGAGTTTTAGTGGCTTTAATACACTTGTTAATTGTCAAAACAGATGAAAGTGTATGAGCCGTGGAAGCTAACAGTTTTTAGCTGCTAAACACCTCAGCATGAAATCGTGATGTGACCAGTTTAAAACAGTCATCTCTCTGCTACATTACAACATGAAAACCTGCGGCCTAAATGTGGACAAGTGCGACATGTACGGTCTTTTAAAATGTTGCTGGTGCGGCTTATACACAGGTGCGCCTTATAACCCAGAAAGTTTATTAATATTTGTGAGATTTTGCGTCAGCGGATCTCGGTCTCATGAGATCGTTGACTAAACCTTTTCACGAAACCACATTTTAGCCAAACGTGGACTAATGAAGTGGATCTGAGCTCTGTTGTATTCTCTGGGCTGCAGTAATGTGGCCTTACCCAGCCGGGTCTGTAGTTGGGAGTGACTGCACATTTACAAAGAGCCACACAGTCACTCCTCCAGACATTTGACCAGAATCTGCTCCAGGCACGTCCTCCGCTCCCAGCTCCACCAGACTGGACTAACAGCCGGCTCCTCTCTGTGTTGTTTTATTAATGAATCCTCAAATGAGTACTGTACATTGAAGCGTCATGGTGCATGGAGATACTATTAGGAGGGATTTATCAGATGAGCTACATGTGGTTTAAAAAGAAGTCTTGAAGACATTTGTGGAGGAGAGTGATGTAAGAAGTGTGTGTGTGTGTGTGTGTGTGTGTGTGTGTGTGTGTGTGTGTGTGTGTGTGTGTGTGTGTGTGTGTGTGTGTGTGTGTGTGTGTGTGTGTGTGTGTGTGTGTGTGTGTGTGTGTGTGTGTGTGTGTGTGTGTGTGTGTGTGTGTGTGTGTGTGTGTGTGTGTGTGTGTGTGTGTGTGTGTGTGTGTGTGTCTGTCTATGTCTCTGTCTAATGTCTAAGTGTGTGTGTGTGTGTGTGTGTGTGTCTGTCTATGTCTCTGTCTAATGTCTAAGTGTGTGTGTGTGTGTGTGTGTCTGTCTATGTCTCTGTCTAATGTCTAAGTGTGTGTGTGTGTGTCTGTCTATGTCTCTGTCTAATGTCTAAGTGTGTGTGTGTGTGTGTGTGTGTGTGTGTGTGTGTGTGTCTGTCTATGTCTCTGTCTAATGTCTAAGTGTGTGTGTGTGTGTCTGTCTATGTCTCTGTCTAATGTCTAAGTGTGTGTGTGTGTGTCTGTCTATGTCTCTGTCTAATGTCTAAGTGTGTGTGTGTGTGTCTGTCTATGTCTCTGTCTAATGTCTAAGTGTGTGTATGTGTGTCTGTCTATGTCTCTATATGTCTCCGCTCTGCTAAGTGTGTGTGTGTCTGTCTTGTCTCTTTCTGTGTGTCTGTCTGTGTGTGCCCCTGTGTGTGTCTCTGTCCTTCTCTCTGTGTGTGTGTGTATCTGTCTGTGTCTGTCTATGTCTCTATTTGTCTCCGTTCTGCTAAGTGTGTGTGTGTGTGTGTGTGTGTGTCTGTCTGTCTCTCTGTGTGTCTTTCTGTCTGTCTGTGCATGTGCCCTTGTGTGTGTGTGTGTCTCTGTGTGTTTTTATCTGTCTGTGTGTGTGTCTTTATCTCTCTGTGTGTGTCTTTATCTCTGTGTGTGTCTTTATCTCTGTGTGTGTGGTGTGTGTGTGTCTGTCTCTGGTTGTCTGTCTTTCTGTCTGTGTGTGTGTGTGTCTTTGTGTGTGTGTGTGTGTCTGTCTCTCTCTGTATGTCTTTATCTGTGTGTGTGTGTCTCTCTGTCTCTCTGGTTGTCTGTCTTTCTGTCTGTGTGTGTGTGTGCGTGTGTTCTTGTGTGTATATAGTGTGTGGCATGTGTTACCAGGTTGGAATCAGCTCCATCCACCTATATGCAAAATGTGTATTGTGTTTAAAAACAAAATAGTGTGTAATGATTTGATCCCATGGGTTGCAGGTCCACGAGCACATCCACTTCAAGACTGGCAGAGAAACAAGAACAAGACACGCAACTTATTACCATTAATGAGAAACTGGTAAGGTTCCCTCTGGTCAGTGTGACACAGCCGTTTGC
Organism: Knipowitschia caucasica; assembly: GCA_964034765.1. Taxonomy (NCBI): domain Eukaryota; kingdom Metazoa; phylum Chordata; class Actinopteri; order Gobiiformes; family Gobiidae; genus Knipowitschia; species Knipowitschia caucasica. The sequence goes on from OZ035831.1 coordinate 3,847,487, forward strand.
TCTCCTTCTGGTTCCCCATCCTGAGCATTTCCAGGAACTGATATTGGCCTAATAATAGCCTCCACGACTCAAATGAATATCGTGATTTTGTATAAACACATTCAGATGATTTTTCATTGTCTGTGATTCATGTCAAATGTGTCCTCCGAATGTCCTCCAGGATTGTGGCCATAATGAGAAACATAACAAAAAAGCTTTCTAGGACAATGCACCACATTTAAAAGGGATAAGATTCTTTCGTGGCCTCGTTGTTTTGCCGATTGTTTGTACTTCTACATGTGTCCTAAAACTGCTGGTGACATAATTTACCTTTATGTAACCCTTGTACTATCCGCGATGATTTAATAGTGGAATAGAAATACCCTAAACTAGGGTCTGATAGGATCTAAATGACCCGGGGCTGGTCAAGTTATGAGGAGTCATCCAAATTCTGCCTGGGGAAAGAAAATGTTTATTTTTTATTCACTGGGGAGACTCTCTGGTCTCTCTCTTTGTTCTCTCTCTGATCCCCCTCTCTGGTCTCTCTCTGTTCTCTCTGGTCTCTCTCTCTCTGATCCCTCTCTCCGGGCTCCCTCTGGTGTCTCACTCTGGTCTCTCTCTCTGCTCTCTGTCTCTGCTCACTCTCTCTGGTCGCTCTCTCTCTCTCTGGTCTCTTTCTCTGCTCTCTCTCTGCTCTCTTTCTGGTCCCTTCTCTGTTCTCTCTCTGGTCTCTCTGGTCTCTCTCTGGTCACTCTCTCTGGTTTCTCTCTGCCCTCTTTCTGGTCCCTTTCTCTGTTCTCTCTCTGTTCTCTGGTCTCTCTCTGGTCGCTCTCTCTCTCTGGTCTCTCTCTGCTCTCTTTCTGGTCCCTCTCTCTGTTCTTTCTCAGGTCTCTCTCAGGTCTCTCTCTGGTCTCTCTCTCTGGTCTTTTTCTCTGTTCTCTCTCTGTCCTCCCTTTGGTCTCTCTGCTCTCCCTCTCTGTTATCTGTCTCTAGTCCCTCTCTCTTTCCCGCTGGTCTTTCACCGTGTAAACTCCAACATCATCATATAACCTCTAGTATAACATGACAGTTGCCTCCATTTAAACTCAGAATAAAACCTTAGTGGCCTTTGCGCACCGCAGCGATTAGTTCAAAGGAACGACCGCGATCCTGCCCCTGACCTGGTACATAATATTTTACACAAATGAAACTATATCTCAAATGTACACTGTGTAGTTTTTACTCCCATCTAGCATTGAGATCAAATATTGTAATCTACGGTAGCTTCGAAAGACAATATGTGGTCTTTGACAGTGGTCCATAACTCCCAGTCATCATCTCTACCATTTTTGTCCCTTATCAACCACTGTATTTCAAGATGGCGCATTGGCACAGAGTAGAGAGTCCTCCAGCCTCATGTACTTTCATAAGTCAAATTCTAAGTCTATGAAAACAATTCAAAAACATGGTGGAGGTCATATTTGTTATTGGTTAACATGTTTTTTTCATTTGGAGCAACTGTAAAAATGACACAGTGGCTTCAATTTTTAAACATGTTTGCACACTCATGCCAAATTCCATTCTGAGATCAATGCAGTTTATCTTATCTTAAACGTTTTCCAGGCATCTTTTTCACAGTGCGCATCAGACTGTGCAGTTTCCTAATCAGAACAAATGGTCAAACGGCGTTGGCTCTATCCCGACGGACCGCGATCCCTGTAGTCTGCTCCATGTTTGTGAGTCTGAGTGGAGGCACGTCTCTCCTCTCAGTAGGACACTGAGGAGCAGCACAGAGGAAAGAGGGCCTCTAGAAATGAGGAGGAGTAATAGAAAACCGGAGCCTCCCCCCAGCTTCAGCGAGTGGACAGTGGCCACTTCAGTATTGTGGGCCACAGAGGTTCCTTTGTGTCCTGCTGTGGCTGGCGACGGCGGGAAGTACTCTAATGTGGACCCAGACAGGCAGAAAAGAGGCCCTCAGCTGTTTACAGTACAGCGTGCGAATCACAGAAGAGGAGGCCGCCAGGCGCACCACAGGGGCCGCACCACAGGGGCCGCACCACAGGGGCCGCACCACAGGGGCCGCACCACAGGGGCCGCACCACGGGGTCCGCACCACGGGGACCGCACCACGGGGACCGCACTACAAGGACCACACCACAGGGGCCGCACCACAGGGGCCGCACCACGGGGACCGCACTACAGGGACCACACCACAAGGGCCGCACCACAGGGGCCGCACCACAGGGACCACACCACAAGGGCCGCACCACACGGACCGCACTAAGGCCATGGTCGGATATGGAACATTACAGATCCAATTCAATGTATTCTTGTAAAGCCCTAAATCATAACAGCAGTTATTTCAGAGGACTTAAAGTAGCAATGTGTATGTTCAGCTGGGATATGGGAATTTCAAAATTAGTTTTACAGCCCCTAAATTGTTTTATTTGTTATTGATTTCATTTCGGTGTCCCGCCCTCTACTGTTTGACCATTCAGAAAGTATGTGATCCGGGTTGACAGAACTCACCGCTTCGAGCTAATCTCACTGGTAAAGCACCATGTGGCTAAAGAACTATAAAAGTTCTTGTTATGATTCTCAAATCATTAACGACAAAACAATGAATAAAATAAGGATTTCTATCTTTGTGAAAAAGGTGTTGGTTATAGATTTGTTGTTAACAAAACTCTTGTCTATTCAGCTGTTATGGTCCCAGCTGGATTTGTCTGCATATCTGGCAACCTGAGTCAGAGAGAGTGCGAGAGGCTGCTGTACCACTTTTGGCCGGATTTTTTACATACTGCTCCTTTTAATAAAACCGTTAAAATCGCCAACACAGATCAGAGAATCAAACACAAAGAATAGAGAACACATGGGTTTTGGTCCATGGGGGGAGTTGACCATAAGTGTTGATAAATGTCCATTAATGTGAGTGTCCTAGATCAGTACTTTTAGTTAGACCCACAACAGTCCAACAGAATCTTGCATCAGAGGAAAAACTCTAAAACCCAGTGGGGGAAAAAGTGAGAAACCTCAGGGAGAACTACATTGAGAGAGGGATCCGCTCCACGCAGACAGACCGGCTGTAGACCCAGGACTCGGGCTACAGAACGAGGACCAAGGCAGTGCAGGACTCAGGTTGTAGAACGAGGACAAGGCAGTGCAGGACTCAGGTTGTAGAAGGAGGACAAGGCAGTGCAGGACTCAGGTTGTAGAAGGAGGACAAGGCAGTGCAGGACTCAGGTTGTAGAACGAGGACAAGGCAGTGCAGGACTCAGGTTGTAGAACGAGGACCAAGGTAGTGCAGGACTCAGGTTGTCTCTTAAAGGGAATTTTTTGGGAGCAAATGAGATGAATTTTAAAATATCGATGAATTGTAATCTAGATTATGAGATTATCTCTGACAGTAATGTAGATTATATAAGCATTTGTTATGGAGTCCAATCCAAGATCCACAGAAGATTCTCAACAATTTTCCACAAATGGAAGAAAAAAAGCTTCACTAACGGCACAACATTAGTTTGACGTTATTTCATGAATGACTTTTATGCATTTCTCAGGTTGTAAATGTCATGACTGCTTTGGCTCATATCATCTACAGTAGTTTGGTGAAATGTTTTTCCAGATTAACTTGAGTGTGCGTTAGCGGTAATCCAAGATGAGAAGACTGAGACGACTTTTGAATATAATTATGGCTAAAGACACATGGCTTTGAGAGATTTTTTATACCAGAAGGATATGTATAATAAGCAAGTAAAGTATATATTTGTGTAGCGCCTCTCACTGACCAGGATCACAAAGCGCTTCACAATTAAAAACATACAAGAACAACACACATAGAAGCCAGTTCCAAAAAGTTTTTTGCTTGGATAGAGCTAAAAACAACCCACAAGTCTGCAAATTAGCTGTTGGCTATATGGCCGATGAACATGGCATCGATCTTTGTGCTTCTTGTTCTGTCCCTGTCAAATAGACATATAATTATAAATAAACACACACTTAATGATGGACCAGCGGCGGTACCATCTCTGCTGCTGTGACCCAAAGTGCTGTTGCATTTTATGACTATTCTTAGCTACTTAGACTTATGAATGGATGTGTTTCTGCTGCTACTGGACACCTGAATTTCTCTTACGGGGATCCATAAAGTATATCTATCTATCTATCTATCTGTGCTGTAACTATACAAGCTGGTTGCCTGGTCCACATGGGTCTCTGTTCCCGTCTCCTGTATCCTCTCTCAGTGGGGCTCTCGGTGACTGTCAGAGCTCCAGTCATCCATCAGACGCTCAGTGTGACTCCTGCCCAGACCAATCACACGTCGGGGGCTTTTCTCCTGCTCAAAACAATTGGACATTTCTGAGTTTCATTTTTTTTTGCATCAAGATTCAACTTTATTTTCTCAGATTCATTTCATTTGCCATTTGCAGTAAAACCACATTGGAACGCATCTGCAAAAGTCCCCAGTGTGCAACAGACAAGTACATAAATAAACAGGGTAAAAAGGACAGGATTAAAACAAACAAAACAAAAAAATTCAGGGAACAATGTGAAATTGATCAACTAAAACCTGTTTCAATACGAGAGAACTTTGTCTTAGGCTCACAGGACAAGACACTCTCAACATTCAATTTCAAGTTATTTTTGTACGGCCCTAAACTACAACAGCAGTCGTCTCGGAGGACTTTACGAACTTGACGATTCATCAACAACACATGAGAAAACAAACGCATAGGAGCCATTGGTTCATAGGGAGCCGGACGACCACTATCCATAAATGTCTGGGATCATAACTATCCTTAGACCCTCCTTCATCGGCAAGGAACCACTCAAAAAATAAAATGTAAGTTAGTAAGTAAGTAAGTAAGTTTTTATTTATATACCGCCTTTTCACTGCAGATCTGAGTCTCAAAGCGGTTTACAATTGTTCATTTTTGGGCACTTGTCTCACTCCACACAGAGATGGGAGCGGGGTCGCCAGTACAGGAGGCGCATGCCAGAACTATTGGACATATTTTTAGTGGTAGGGGAAACCGGAGTACCCGGAGGAAACCTACGCAGACACGGGGAGAACATGCAAACTCCACTCAGAAAGGCCCCGGTCCGACCGGGATTCGAACCCAGGACCTTCTTGCTGAGAGGCGAGAGTGCTATCCACTCAGCCACCGTGCCGCCTGTTAGTTAGTAAAGATTATTTGTATAGCCAATTTCAGACCAGGATCACAAAGCGCTTCGCACATTACAACACATTAAATACACAAACAAGTCAGATTTCAAAACGAAACCACAGAAAAACACAGTTCACAGAGGCCTATGAGCACTGAGGTGAGAAAGCCCGTATAAACAAATAGGTCTTAAGTTGGGACTTAAAATCCTCGACAGACTCTCACATACGCAGAGGCTGAGGAAGCTCATTCCAGAGGAGAGGAGCAACTGCCTGGAAGGATCTGTCTCCTGAACGTGAGAAAACCTTCGGAAGACCCACTTTGAGAGAGGGAACCACTATGCCATAACATTGCTCAGTCCTATTAGCGACAATTCAACGTTCTTCAAAACTACCTACACTTCACTGTTAATTATTAGCTTTTTATTTTTGTTTCTTATTTTTCTTCTGTAAAGTTTCTTTGAGTGGCCAAAAAACCACTGCATAATTACAATTTTTTATTATTATTATTATTATTATTATTATTATTATGGTCCAAAAGGGATTTTTGCGGTGGAGATGGAGAGAGTACATTGCACATTCCCATACAAAGTGCTTGTACAGATGGAAAAACTAAAAACGCATTGTATATACGCTTACCATCAATGCTGCGACTCACAATAAAAATAGTTCAAAGTCTTTTCAGAGGCCACTAAAAATAGCCTCACGGGCCAGATTTGGCTCTCGGGCCTGAGTTTGATATGCCTGTGCTAGACTATGTTGGTAAGGCAACCACAGTTCATACACAAGGCAAAACAAGATATAAACAACAAAACAAGGCTTTCAAATCTTAAATAATCAAGTAAAGTTTATTTGTATAGCGCTTTTCACAGACCAGGATCACAAAGCGCTTCACACATTAAAACACAGAAAATACACATACATCAGAAAGAGTGAAGATGCAATCTTTCAATTGTATGTAACGTAATTGGTTTAATCGCACATATTTAAAGCCGTTTCTTGTACTTTTCCGTCAGCACGTGCACAAAGTGTTCTTTACCCGTCGCTCCAGGACACGAAATTGGTCATTGAAAGATTATCTGTGCGTGAGGCCCCAAGCGCCGCACGACCTTCTTTTCTGGTTAATTACGGTTACGTTACGCCGAGCCTCTGATGTGAAGCTGGGACAATATTCACACACACTTTGAAAAGACTAAGATTTTTAATGGTTGGTTTTGTTGATGGAAGTTCACGCCCTGGTTCAGTTTGACAGAATCAAGCTACCATTATGTCGTCAATTATTATTATTATTATTATTATTTTATTTTGACATTTCTGGAAATCTATTAACATTGCCCCTAATGGACCAATGGCTTTCCTGTGTTTGAACGGTTTGATTCTCTGATCTGTTGTAGGCAAATCAACAACTTTATAAAGTGCATTACCACACTTCTTATTTCAGTGTAATTTAGTAAGTAATTAAGTAATCTTTAGATGGGAGCGCTCGCCAGTACAGGCACATACCAGACCTATTGTACATGTTTTTAGTGGTAGGGGAAACCGTAGCACCTGGAGGAAACCTACACAGACACGATATGTAGCCTAGTGTGCTTTCTGAATCTCAGTCAGACGTGTTGCCTGTTGCGCACCTGTCAACCATCGTATAAAACCCGCCCTTTGGTCCGGTCACATCTTGTTTGGACATTATTCCACCCAAACGGAGCGATGCCAGAGCGACAATTATGTAGGCGGTGCTGAAGTCTCTGCACCCAGGCTAACAACTCAATTCAATTTTGTATTTATTTTTGTATAGCCTAAAAACAGCAGTTATATCAGAGGGATTTACAAATCTGTCGATTCACCACTCCAGCATCGGAAAAGAAAAACTCTAAAAACCCAGTAGGAGAAAACAAGAAACCTCCAGGGCAGGGGTCGGCAACTCAAAAAGTTCAAAGAGCCATATTTGACCAAAAAACAAATCTGTCTGGAGCCGCATAAACGTAACTGCCTTGTATAAGGCTTATATGAAAGCAACACAGGCTCTGAGCTGTATGAATGAATGAATGAGTCTTTAATAGGACAATACAAAATAATATAAACAAACACACACAAAAATAAAACCTATATGTGTACAATGTATGTACAATTTGTTCCCTCAAGGAATAAATAAAATATACAATCAATAAGGTATTAGCCTACTATCAAAAGTCTACTGAGTAAGTATAGGCTACAATTACATAATATGTATTCATGATGTTTATATGTATACATTTTCACTGTAGTGCCAGAGAATGACGCACCCTGTGACTACTCTGCTATACAATATATGCTTTAAGTTTAACTTTCCTTTTGTTGCATTCATGCAATTGTAGAAATATAGTAAATAAATCAGTTTTTGGCTCAGAGTTCACATACCTGCATTACAGCACTGTCTGTTTATATCCATCACGTTACACGTCGTCACGGCTGGAGTTGGCTGGAGTTGGCTGGAGCTGAATGTCCCAAACGGTGTTTTGCACTTCTTTGTTCCTCGTGTTGCAACAAAATTCAGTAGTAGAAGTTTGGAGATGAATCCGCTCCAGAATAACTGCGATCGCACTGTTTCTCTCCAAACTGGGGTCAGCAGCCAATTTTCCACATGACTCTTTTTGTTCCTTGATATACTGTATTCTCACAAAGCATGAAGCAGTCCTTCCTCATTGACAATCCTTCCTTCCTCATTAGCAAATGTTCCAGTCCATTCTTCCCTGAATTCTCGGTTCTTATCAGCTCTTTCTCCTTATAGCTTTGGGATTCATGTGGCACACGCTGGTTTGTTTACAACAGCGGCCGCCCGGCGCGGGGCAGCGTAACCGCGCGTTGCAGGATATGACGCAAATCTCAGTTGACAGAAATGTTAAAAATTAATATTTCTTATGCACATTTTTACTGCATTGGAAAAGGTTAAGAATGTTGTCCCTCCTACAGAATCCACATTGAAACTAGAAATAAAAAAATACCCCTCCCGTATGCGGCTCCGGAGCCGCGGGTTGCCGACCCCTGCTCCAAGGGAACCACATTGAGGGAGGGATCCACTCCCACGGATAGACTGAGGCTGTCCATCCAGGACTGAGGCTGTAGATCCAGGACTCAGGCTGTAGATCCAGGACTCAGGCTGTATGATCCAGGACTCAGGCTGTAGATCCAGGACTCAGGCTGTAGATCCAGGACTCGGGCTGTAGATCCAGGACTCGGGCTGTAGATCCAGGACTCAGGCCGTAGAACGAGGGCCGAGGCCAAGCGATGCAGGACTGAGGCAGGTCCCAGGGAGGGTATGTGCCTCTCTCCTACTTCTCGCTTTATCCTTTTATATTGGGAATACGGTTGTCAACACTGTTTATTATGGTGTAGTGTCTCTGTGGCGGTATCTCTCAAAGTATTTATGAGATTTTGATCATTTCCAACACTTTCGTCGCGCACATAAAAGCAAAATCCTTCTAATAGAGTTCTCCCAAAGCTCCGGACCTTTTTTACGAGACAGAAGTGGACAGTTACTGTGGAGAGTGGAGCTGCTTGAACATGCAGACTGCAGCTCGCCGAGGCTTTTGTTTGCTCATCGAAAGCTTTTTTGTTTCTAATGAATTTGAAGCCTGACATCTGTTGGCTGGGAGCAGCACATCTGGAACAAATATGTGACATTTTTTGTAAATGAGGTGGTGATTTTTAAAGGTCTGTTGTTGGTTGTTTGTAAGGCTTAAAATTAGCAGCAAATTGAAAGAACTTCACAAAGTAGTTGCTTAGCACAGAGACAGTGGGGACAACAATGCCGTCTGGCTTGGGACCGGGTCTACTGTGGGTCAGGGTAACCAGGAGTCCAGACAGCTCAAAACTCAATTATTCGAATTGAATTTGTCTCGATTTTAAAGCGAAGGACTCAGAGTGCAAACGGTCTGTGAGTTATCTCACAGTAATGACCATAAAGGAAAGCTACCCGGACTGGGTTATATTTAACTTTGTTTAACTCTGTGACCGTCTGGACACAGACTGGACCTACAGAGGAGCAGGACCCCCCTCTGCTCACTGCAGCCTGTGTTTTGTCTGCTCCCCTCCTGTCAGACCAGACCAGGCCCAGACCAGGCCCAGATCAGGCCTAGATCAGGCCCGGACCAGGCCCAGATCAGGCCTAGATCAGGCCCAGACCAGGCCCAGACCAGGCCTCCTGTTCTATGGTAGTTGTTTTGTCTTGGTCACAGCTTTACAACAGGTTTTTTCAGATATGGCTCTATTTTCATCTTGTCTTATCGGCTCTCAACCCAAAGCATGCAATAGTGATTCACACGGCCCTCGTTTACATGCTTTCTATTTAGATTGACATTTTTCTCTCTCAAAATTGGTATATATATTTGACACCATGAAGATCTCACCGCGGACAAAAATGACGTAAATGATGCTACACATGGAAACACACAAAGTTATGAAGACCAAAAATGTTCATGTACACTGAATAATTAAACTCTTAAGACAAAACTCAAATTGACTGCTCTGGGAGTCCTAGTGTTAAAGCTCAGACAGGCCCGATGCGCTCCAATGGGGGAGTGTGTTTCCGCTCCGGGTCTCGTGGCGTTCTTTGGCCGCGCTCCAGTCGTCTTCCAGGTAGAACAAGGACAAAGGCAGTAGTAGACGGTAACGGAGCCGCCACTGGAATGGCATGTCTAATATCGACCAACGCCGCCGCAATCCTGACGCGCGCCTGTGAAACGTGATCCTGGAGATGACCCTCGCGCCAGCTGCTGCCGCTTCCCCCCGACACGGGTATTTAATTCTTGCCAAACTATCAAATGTAGTTCAAAAATAACTCCTGTTTTTATTTTTATCCGATTTTACCTTTGTTCTTTGTATTTGAGATGAGAGATGAGATGTACATTATAGAAAGAGATTGAGGATGAATAAAATCAATAACGGAAATGTTGTGGGCATAGACTGTCTGTATATAGATGGATCATGCTAACCTGCTAGGTCAACAGTTTTGCTCCATCTAGCTCTGGCTTCTCTTGACTTGCATGTAAAAGTAAACTCCTAGCTTAGTGACCGTTTGTGTCACAATCACCATTTTGGGCTTAAAAAAATCTGTGGTTTTGCGTTCCCTGTGATCCTGGTGTTTATATTTTCTCTGGTTAGCCCCGCCCATGCGCTCACCTGGCGCTCCCTGATTGGTCCAACTCCTTCTCCAGGAAATCTTACCGGTTGTAGCTATGCCAAATGAAAGGACTGTTTCAAAAATATTATTGTTGAAAAATACTTGCATATGAAAACAGTGTCCCATGGTCAGAAATGCACATCATTAGAAAAATCAAATTAACACAAGTTCAAAGTAACAAAAGCGCAACAAGAAAAATTCCTGATTACAAAAACAAATATTAGGCATATACTGTACAATGGATGATGAAAAGATGTAGATCGACACTTCCATTTTGTCTAGCTAGTAGTCATTTTTGTAACGTCATCTAACATGTCATAATGTTGTTTTTTATTATTATGAAAGATGTCTTAATTTATAAAACTACAAATACACAACACAATGTAATTTGATGCATAACCGTATAAAGAACTGTCTGGAGACATTCCTATAGTAGTAATAATAATATATACATATATAGGCAATACTTTAAAAACACGACAATTATTCTGTCTTTGACGTTATAGTCTAAGGATTCATAACAAGTTTAAAAACTTAGCATTTGGACAGAAAGGATGGGGGGGGGGGGGGGTCTGTTTCTGATTATGGACCCATGTTGAGGCAATACGTTTTGAGTTTGAATCCTGTACAATATTATAATAATTGTTATGATATGTTAGAAAAATCTACGTACATTTATGTGACATTTGATCATAATAATTGATGTATATGGAATGAATTACGCTCAACTCAACCTATTTTTCAAAACATGACAATTATTCTGTCTATGTCATTGTCTAAGGATTCTTGACAAGTTTGAAAAATTAGCATTTGAACAGAAAGGATGGGGGGATATATTTGCGCTGGACTTTCTTGATATTAGCGTAGCTGAAGCCAAAACCAACTCCGGGTCTGTTACTGATTAGGGACCTATGTTGAGGCAATACTTATAATATTGTACAGGATTCCAACTCAATATGTAAACATTGATGAGTGATATGTTAGAAAATGTATATTTGACATTTGATAATAATAATAATTGATGTACACTAGCATTTGGACAGAAAGGTTGGGGGTGAGATTTGCGCCGGGCGTTCTTGATATTAGCGTAGCTGGAGCCTAAACCAACTCCGGGTCTGTTTATGATTAGGGACTAATGTTGTAACATGATTCAAAACCTTCAAAGACCTTACATAATGTCTCCTTTTAAAACTCGCAACTAGAACCCGGTTGCATTTCAGACACTTTTTGAAGGATGAGACAATATATTTAGAGTCTGTGGATTCGATTGGATTTCCATGTATTTGTTTGTGGAAGACTTCAAAGTGGTAAAAGGAGGCCCGGCTGATGACGGACGCTCCCGGGCTGCGGCTGGAGGGGGTTAAGGGTGATGTGTTTGGGTTTTCACCACATGCTGACTCAAAATAATTCAGCCCGCTTGACACCGTGACCTCCCTTTGGCAGCTTTCCGGAGCTTTCTGGCATCCGCGCAGACTGTAATGTGTAATGGCCACAACTACGTTTTAATTAGTTCGAGGTGTCAAATGTTGAAAGGGGAACTTCTGTATCTCGGAGGACTTTACAAAGCTGTCGATTCACCAACACGGATCAGAGAATCAAACGCAGGAAATGCAATGATAGAAAAACACTGAGAGCCATCTGTCTTGGCTCCAGCTACGCTAATAATAATGTCCATAAATGTTAATACATGTCCATAAATGTCGTTAAATATTCTGGATCTTTGAATTCTAATCAAGGCACTGTTCAATTCAATGTATTTTTGTGTCGTGTCGGAGGACTTAACAAAGTTTCTCGATTCGCCAACATTAGGACAACGATTTTTCAAACATGCATAAGCTATATTAACAGAAAAATTTAATCAAATAATAAAGACGGCAAGAAAAAAATAAAATAAAAATACAGGAATAAAACAAGCTTAAAAGTACAGAAAACAATTCTAATAATAAATAGTTGTTCACAATTTTCTCTGGCGCCTTCTCTTAGGGCTTCTCTACGTCTTCTTTTACGGCTTCTATACACCTTCTCTACAGCTTCTCTACGTCTTCTGCGTCTTCTCTCACTGTTTCTCTACGTCTTTTGTGCCTTCTCTTACGGTTTCTCTACGTCTTCTCTTGTGGCTTATCTGCGTCTTCTCTTGTGTCTTCTCTTACAGCTTCTCTGGCTTTTCTTGTGCCTTCTCTACGTCTTCTCTGCGTCTTCTCTACGTCTTCTCTGCGCCTTCTCTTACGGTTTCTCTACGGCTTCCTTGTGGCTTCTCTACGTCTTCTCTTGAGCCTTCTCTTACAGTTTCTCTACGTCTTCTCTTGAGCCTTCTGTTACGGTTGCTCTACGTCTTCTCTTGTGCCTTCTCATACGGTTTCTCTACATCGTATCTTGTGTCTTCTCTTACAGCTTCTCTCTGGCTTTTCTTGTGTCTTCTCTTACGGTTTCTATACTGCTTCCTTGTGGTTTCTCTACGTCTTCTCTTGTGCCTTCTCTACGTCGTCTCTTGTGCCTTCTCTTACAGTTTCTCTACGCCGTCTCTTGTATTTTCTCTTACAGCTTCTCTTAGGATTTTCTTGTGCCTTCTCTACGTCTTCTCTTACGGTTTCTCTACGGCTTCCTTGTGGCTTCTCTACGTCTTCTCTTGAGCCTTTTCTTGCGGTTTCTCTACGTCTTCTCTTGTGCCTTCTCTACGTCTTCTCTTGTGCCTTCTCTACGTCTTCTCTGCGCCTTCTCTTACGGTTTCTCTACGGCTTCTTTGTGGCTTCTCTGAGGCTTCTCTGCGACTCTGCAATATCGTGTTCCCTGATGGATCTCCGCCGCCGTCTGGCCACATGACGGCTCAATATGTGCCATTCCCATTAGCCAAACCAAGCGTCCGTGCGTTGTGACCGACTCTGGAAACAATATTAGAAGAGCACAGAGCATATTTCATGTCACGGTGCCGGCAGAATTGGTTTAATATCCCGCTATGTAAACTGAGTAAAATGAACTGCAGGAAACATGGACAAATCATCCGCTCTGACAGTGTGTGAAGTGATCTGAGGTCAGCGTAGAAGGCCCGTCGGTGGTCTTGTGGAGGTATGCGCCGCGCTACTTAAAGGCTGTCTGTGTAAAACATATCACTTTAATGCTCCTCATCTAGGTAATTAGTTTTACAAAACAATAATGTGAAAGGATACAAAAGACCCCATCTAACCTTCTACTCCAGCTGATGTCCACCTGCAGGAACTTAAAGTTGCGTACGCTTCATTTCCCAACTCTTTCTTGTGGAGGGATTGTTTAAATGTGGGCTGCTGTGCTTGTCAAACATTTTCATATCAGCTTTTGTTCTTGAACGATACAGTATCATCCCTGGATGTGCTCTTGTTTACTCAGCCTGTGCCAGCCGAGGTCTCAGCGGCCCCACAGCGACAAGCCCCTCTGCTCTTTATTTGGCTCATCGCCTGGAAGTGTCACAAATATGGACACGCTTTCATGTGACGAAGACTATACCAGCGCTTTGGGCCTTTCTTAAGCCAGCCTTTCTGTCTGCGTGGCCAGGTATTGTAGGGCCCTGTGAAGACCCTGTGAATAGTGTCAAACTTGATCGTTCTCATTTTGCTTCCTGTACGCAGCAGAAGAAAAGTGCCCACCGTGTGGGTTTTCCTTTTGTGATGGCCCGCTCTAGTCTTCCTGGGAACACAGCACATTCCAGCCACAATCGTCCTCTTTGTAAAGCTAGGCATTGTGGCTGAGTCTGTTATGCGGATAACCCTCCTAGCTTTCAGTGTAATGCATGCAAGTATCATCGAAGTCTAGACTCTACTTTGCAAACAATGGCAGATAATGAGCTGAGTGTTTTCACTGATCTGGCATAGCTTTTGTTTTGACATCCTCCCTTCATTCAAGAAGGACCTTTTGTGCTCATCCACGCCTAAAATGAGATTTAAGGTCTGCTACATCTGGACAAATTATTGCACGTTCACCATACATGGGCCCCATGTGTCAGTTATGCTTTATGTAACGTACATACGCGTAACCATCGTCTGGCTGCGATTCCCAGGGGCATCGTTTCTAGTGCACCTCAGTAAGAGACTTTCAGGAGCACACCACCAGCTTTACAGCAAATTAGATTTACCTTCACTGTTGCTTTTGAAACTCGTCCTGGATTACTTCACTTCAATGCTCCTCTCATGTACTTTAAACACACTTTTGTTCTTTTGGAGTTGAACATCTGAAAACATGGGAATATGAAGTTGTCCCGCTGCAGACGAGGCAGATGGCAGTGGAGTTATTGTGATGTGCCCACTCTCTCTCCGCGGCTGACAAGAACATGTTTTTCTTCTCTATGTGACAAGAAGGAATTGTTAAGGTTAAGTAGACAGGGCATCCGGAAATAATTACCTAGCACTTGGGAAGTTTTTCCCCCCTTCTTTGGGTTCTGTTTTGTCCTCTTTTCCTTTTATTTGAACTGCCCTTTGTCTGTGTGCCGATCGTATTTGTTATTAAATTGAGTGTAGTGTGTTTTAGAAGTGGGACCTGTAATTGACTAGCCTGAAATACCAATGCCAGGCTTTTTCCAAAGAAAACGCAAGCTTTTGTTTAGAGTTCACACACAATGACCCCTTTTCTACAAATCAACCAGTGGACGGCCGACAATGAAGAAAATTTGATTCTTTGAAGTTGTAATGACCATTGAAATGTGTTAGATTCTTGCATTGAAAGCGGAGTCTCTTGAAAGGCCTCAGTCCTGGGTGGCTGCAGCCTGTTGCAGCTCACTGAGACTTCCTCGCTTGTTAAAATAGATTTTAAAGGGCGCCACAAGAACCCTAAGAACTAGTTGTATTTCTCTTTGGAAATTCTTTGACTATATTTCTTCTCTATATTTTCCCACTGGGTTTTTGACTCAGATACAGAAGGGTCTAAAAACAGCTGTGTTTATCCAGGGCATTAATTAACATTTATGGACATTTATTAACATTGGTCATCCCGCTCCCCTATGGACCAATGGCTTTTCTTTGTTTGTTCATTCATTCATTCATTTTCTTCCCCTTAATCCATTTCTGGGTCGTGGCGGTGGCAGTCAGAGATGCCACCCAGTACACAGAGCACCAGCCCCTCACTGATCCTCCTGCAGGTGGTGAGTCCACAGGAGCTGAGATCTTCCAGTGGGGGCTTCAGGCAAAGTGGGGTTAAGTGTCTTGCCCAAGGACACAACGACAGCAGTCATCAGTAGGAGTCGTTAAGTAGGTCTCATGGTGGGCTTGAACCCACGACGTTCAGGCCCAAAGGCCAATGCTCTACCAACTGAGCCACTGTCGCCCTATTATTTGTTTATTGTTGCATTTCCTGTTTTCGAACTGTTAGATAATCTCTATGTTCAAGTCCTCCGCGACAACTACCCATTTAGAGCTAAGGAGAAAAAAAATTAAAAAATAGACTTTGCTGCAATAACAGTCTGCAGTTATAATCAGCAGTCATAATTTCTCACAAAGAAATAATTGATGCTTCCATTATTCTTGTGCTATTGAACAAGATAACAAACCAAACCCCTGAGCACAAAGATGTGTTTGTGCGATCGCCGACAATCCTCGCCAACAGATTTGCGTGCACTTGATTGGCTCGACCCAGCGATGCCCACTCGCACGATCCTCGGTGCGCCTTCGATAAGCCAACACCAAAGCTCAAAAGTGCTAAAACCTCAGTCCAAAAATGACATTATTTATTGCATGTAATAAAACCACTTGATTCCGTTCACGATTGGCTCCGTCTGCATCTTTAGGAACAGTGTGAAATAATTGCCGATATCGAGAATGAGGCTTAGAACATGGTCCAAATGATTACATGAGACTGATATTTTTGCAGGGAACCTTTCTTTAGAATCTGCATTTACATGGGAGCAGAGAGAATGGGATGACTGGTCTAGTCCTATTTAAATTGGAAACACATGTAATCAATAAATGAGACTACTGAGACTACTTTCCCATATTCCCTGATATTTCTTGGAATACGATCACTCAGGGTGTGAATTGGCAGGAAATGTCCAGAATGGGACGGTGCATGTCAATGTACAGACATACTAAAACATGAACGTAAACATCTGAGATTAAATCAAAGGCTAATTTCCATCTGTAGTCTCATGGGGTTGTCGTCACAAGGGGTTAATTACAAAACAAAATGACATATGATTAATCTACTTAACCCTCCACCACATGTGCGCTAACATGCACTTTTTTTTTTTTTACTTTTTAGACACATCCTGCAGAAGAGTTTTTAAGACTGTCATTTGTGTGTGCTGAAGCAAATTGACAAGACACCTCCACATTTTTTTTACTAAGTATGTTAGAATTTTGAGAGAAACGGGAGAGGTCTGTATGTATACTGAGACAGGAGAGAGGTCTGTATGTATACTGAGACGAGAGAGGTCTGTATGTATACTGAGACGAGAGAGGTCTGTATGTATACTGAGACGAGAGAGGTCTGCATGTATACTGAGACGAGAGAGGTCTGCATGTATACTGAGACGAGAGAGGTCTGCATGTATACTGAGACGAGAGAGGTCTGTATGTATACTGAGACGAGAGAGGTCTGTATGTATACTGAGACGAGAGAGGTCTGTATGTATACTGAGACGAGAGAGGTCTGTATGTATACTGAGACGAGAGAGGTCTGTATGTATACTGAGACGAGAGAGGTCTGTATGTATACTGAGACGAGAGAGGTCTGTATGTATACTGAGACGAGAGAGGTCTGTATGTATACTGAGACGAGAGAGGTCTGTATGTATACTGAGACACGAGAGAGGTCTGTATGTATACTGAGACAGGAGAGAGGTCTGTATGTATACTGAGACGAGAGAGGTCTGTATGTATACTGAGACGAGAGAGGTCTGTATGTATACTGAGACGAGAGAGGTCTGTATGTATACTGAGACAAGAGAGGGGTCCGCATGTATACTGAGACGAGAGAAGTGTGTATGTATACTGAGACAAGAGAGGTGTGAGGGATTTTTGTTAGTTGGGAAAAGTCTAGTTGTGTAGCTTAGTTCAGATTCTTTGCCCATATAAAAACGCAGTGGCTCCAGCAATAAGTCTAATAAACTCGGGTTATTTTGTCTAACTGAAGTATGCCACAGTAAAAGAGATAAGACTCTTTTGTAGGGACTGTTCTGTACTAGTAAATTTTGTCCCATAAATCTCTGTGCAAAGCCAAACAGACCTGCAGCTCAGTGACAGTCACGATATAAGTGAGTTTGGTGTCATCTATAAAAAACCCTAGCCCTAACCCTTCTTGCAAAATTGTCAAAACTTATCCAATATGATAATTTTATTGTTATTGGACAAAAAAACAAGGGCTACGTTTGACCCTTCCGATTTCTTCAGAGGTCTTATAAGCTTGTCTAGAAGAAGTCTTCACCTGGTTTCGGGGCCAAGGACTTTGCGAGAGACCTTGGTGTGATTGTAAACTCAGAACTTTCTTGAACGACTGTCAAACCTGTAACTGAACTGATTTCCTCTTAAATCACCTTCAGCTCATTCAATATGTTGATTCAGACTGGATCACGCATAACACCTACTTTAATTCAATTCATTTGTGTATAGTGGCAATACAGTATTTATCTCCAGCACAGATCAGAGAATCAAACAGTTAAAACGCTAGAATTGCTATGATCAAACAACACAGAGCCATTGGTCCATAAGTGGCAGATCACCAAAGTCCATAAATGTGAATAACAAGGATTTTCCCGGGGACGTAACCCGATTATTTTCTATAACACAGTTGTCTCGGCCCTTTTAAATAGACTGTTCATATGAAATCTCTATATTGAGCTAAAATAATGTAGTAGAAATGAGTCACATAGCTCCTCCTGCAGTCAGCTTTGAAGCTAAGATAAAACGTTATCGATCCCACAACGGAGAAAGGTACATTCAGTTACAGTTGGCAGGAAAAGTCCAAACAGTGAAAAAGTGAAAACAAAAAAAAGATCTTATTAGTAATCTTATGTACAACTAAAAAGTGACTATGGCAGTGCAAAGTTAGAGGTCCAATAAGTGACTCCAAGCTTTCCTTTGTCCCAACTTCAGTGGCTCTTACAAAAATAATTGATAATGAATATGTTCTAAAATGTCATCCAGGACCTATTATTTATTTTGATGCAGAATTGGACCAAACAGATTTCAAAGCACGACTGCACTTTCCTGTTTGTTGTTTTTTTCCTGCAATGACCCTTTTTATTTTCATTCATTCATGGAAATCTGTGTAGCACTCTATCACACAGCCAATTTCTCTTGGGACAATAAAGTGTATCTTGTCTTGGTGTACAGTCTGACAGCAGTAGGGATGAAGGCCCTGTGGGAGAGCTCCTTCTTGCGCCTCCTTATGCCCCTCACCCCCTGTACCATTTAATCCCACTGCACATCGAGTTGCAGTCATGTATGGAATGATGAGTAGAAATATATATATATGAGACGGCACCAAATCTAAACTGTCTGATAATCCATTCCCTTTCGTACTTTGTCTTTTGAATCAGTCGACAAAGTTGAAGCCATTTGCGTTCTGAAGTCCAGGTCTATTAAGTACACAGCGGGAGTGTTCGGGACTCCATCAAAAGGACCTGTTGGCCGACTTCCACCTGTCACTCCCGTGTGCAGTTGTCGTGACCGATCACCTTAAAATCCTGAACTTCCTTTTGTACAAGCCCGAGCCCATCAGCAATTTTAGAGCAATTTTAGTTTTAATTATACTTGAATCGTTGAATTATTTCCGCACAAAGTCTTACTTAATATTTCCTTGATGACGGCTTAATACTAGGACTCCCAGAGCAGACATTGAAGATACGATAAGAAGTGTACGTGTTAAATTTTGCCTTGATAAGGGTTCTGTGAATAGGTAAATGTGCTGTAAAGACTTTTAAAATATTCAAGATCAAAGGTATCTTATGGACAATGGAGGTGTCTTATAAGTGAAAGTCACATTGGCAATAAGTGACTTGTTTTAGAGGGCTCCCATTCAAAACTATGGAATTATCTGTTTTTCACTACTGCAAAAAGGGTGGATTTATAGATAACCAATGGATTTCTAAAGAAAACGTTTCAGCACAACGAGGGACACTAAAATCCCCACAGAACCTGACCTTTGTGAAAGCTGAGGACGAGCTGTTTTAGTTAAGATTGAGGTCTATATGGGGACATTTCCTTACAGCCCATGTGGATTTAAGCTGCAGCCCGAAATTGTCAGCGTGAGACTTGTCCAAGATTAACATCACAGAGACGGGATCTTTGCGCACCAGAGCTTTCCCGGAAGTTTATTAGGTTTCAGGTTTTTTCCGATTTTTCAGACAGAACAAAGTATGGGCATGGTTTTTATAGTAATTTGTTTTGCCACACATAGAAAGACATTTCGCATCAAGAGACAATCAGAACATATTAGAGTCATGACATGGATACACAATGGATTCCTTGTGACTGTGAGGGCCAGATATTTTGTCTTGCGTTATTCCACCTGCGTAGGCCATAGCTATCCATCCACCATAGACTAATCAACAAAGAACGGCTGAAAAATCTCAGAAAACCAGATCTGCTGCCAGAAAGAAGAAGCTGGAACATGGCTTATCCAGAGGCCAGAAGAGTCATTGATTATTCTAAGAGCAGTTTTAGTCTGGAGTTGGGTTTTAGAAGCAACACCCTCTCCACATAATCTATTACATCCATGGGACTCTAAAATCATGCTTTTTCTTGTTATTTTCAGGACATAACATCGGTGACGGGAGTTCCAGAGGAGCACATTAAAACACGCAAAGTGCACATCTTCGTCCCCGCCAAGAGCGCCATGCAGTCTGGGGCCAACAGCACCAAGAAGTGGAAAATGGACTTCGACACGAGGGAACGCTGGGAGAACCCGCTCATGGGATGGTCCTCAACGTAAGACCCTCACCAGTTACAGATGACTGTGTTTGGATGAGAAAGACGAATGATGACTTTTAATCACATTTAAGCACCTTTATTAACATCTACGGTCACCTCCCGCTCTTCACTGACCAATGGCTTGTTGTGGAAATTCTGCACATAACGAGAGTAAAATAATGTAAACAACTCAGAGCTGTAATTCCAAACAAAGTGTGAGTTTATTCATTAGTAAATGTGCACAATTACAATGAATAACAGAACCGATACCAATACCACCGGGCAGCCGTCTGAAACCGACTGCCCCGATTGAGGAAATAACTGGACATTAAATAGACCAGAGCAAACAAACACATATCGACTCTAGATATTACATAAATGAAGTCAACATTGATATGTGTTGCTCAAGGCTTCTCTTCACGCGTTCTTACGCTGATACAACTCTGATATATGTAACAATCTGATTTTGAACTGAACATATTGTTCTATGACCCAGGTCAAAGACATGATGCAGCACGTCTCCATCTATCACTGACCTGAGCCAACAGAGCATTATGGCCTGTATCTGAATCCAGAGTTCACTATTAGTTAATAACTTACACTCATAACTATTTGGTGTTAATTCAGATTGCTTTACTAAAATATTTCTATAACAGGCTTTTTATTATTGTATTTCCTGTCTTCAAACTGATTCTTTGATCTGCTGTTGATGAATCGACAGCCTTGCAACGTCTTCCGAGGCGACCGCTTTTGTGATTTAGGGATATACAAAAATACATTGCATTTAATTGAATGCCACATTGTATATAGACTTTTTTTATCCTTAGTTAAATGTAATGTTCTGTCTTGCCTGCAGTGGGGATCCTCTTTCCAACATGGTGCTGAGTTTCTCTTCCAAGGAAGATGCCATGGCGTTTGCTGAAAAAAATGGTAATTTGATCCATGTCACTTCTGTTCAAATAGAACATTTAAACACACACAACCGTCTTTGCTCTCGCTTCCGGTTAATGGTAGAATTTCAAGTAAGACGTTTGCGTTTGTTCCTAAAGCTTTTATTGGATTGAGCTCACTTTACGAATCTATACACTCCCTCGAAGGACAGGACCTTCTCTGTGGTCTCCAACCCAGAGCACAGAGCCTTTTCTGGGGTCTTAAACCCAGAGCACAGGGCCTTATCTATGGTCTTAAACCCAGAGCACAGGGCCTTCTCTGTGGTCTTAAACCCAGAGCACAGGGCCTTCTCTGTGGTCTTAAACCCAGAGCACAGGGCCTTCTCTGTGGTCTTAAACCCAGAGCACAGGGCCTTCTCTATGGTCTTAAACCCAGAGCACAGGGCCTTCTCTGTGGTCTTAAACCCAGAGCACAGAGCCTTCTCTATGGTCTTAAACCCAGAGCACAGGGCCTTCTCTATGGTCTTAAACCCAGAGCACAGGGCCTTCTCTGGGGTCTTAAACCCAGAGCACAGGGCCTTCTCTGTGGTCACCATCGTTAACGTATAAACTCATGGAGGGCGAATACTTCTGCCCCCTTTTGCCGTTTTTAATTGAACAAATTGAATCACGTATTATTTATCTTTCAGTACTTTATCTTTGTCGCGATCTTTCCCAAAAAAACGCAAATGAAAACGCTACATTTTGACTTCTTAAACATGACGCACATTGCACATTGTATCAGTACTTTTGCTAGCTCTCCTTCACAACCACGAGCCAAAGGTGTCGGATTATCACAAGCAGGAGCGTGTCACGTCTCCTTTAAGCTCTCCCCAAGTCAAGCATGACCGTGCCATGCGTTTCCACACACGCCAGCTTCAGCTGAAACTCCGACCCGGACCATCTGGGAAAGTTTGTTGAAAAGCGAGTGGGAGAAAAGCGTGGCGTCCTCTTGTTTATTACACCACCAAAGCTATTAGAGCACAGCCTTTTGACGTCTCCTAGCTCCGCTGTGCTTGGAGATTCGCCAAGATGAATATACATGACGTCCTCTCTCTCCCCCCTGCCCCTCGTCACCCCCTCACCCAACCACCCCCTCCCCTCTCCACCCCTCGTGTTGTTTCGCTCACGCAGGTTGGAGCTACGAGGTGACAGAGAAGAGGAGCTCCAAGCCGCGAGTGAAATCCTACGGGGCAAACTTCTCGTGGGACAAGAGAACTAGGAGGTCCGCGAAGTAGCTTAGTGACGCCAGCCATCTGCTTTCTCGCCCCGCTCCGGAAAACCTGTACAAACATCCATAATAAACGCATTATTCTCTCCATGTAAACCTCTTGGCTCATTATTGTCTCTCCTTCAAACAGACACCTCATTATTACTGACTACTTAACGTGCTGCACTCCATTAGGGAAATGGTTTCGCAGCAGAGAAAACATACAGAGATGGCCACTATTAGTACATTTAAAACATTGGGACGGCCATTTTCTCCCGCAGTGTTTACGCCCTGGCAAAAAGAGAAAACTTGGAACTAATTCTTTTGAAGTTTTTACAGCACCATCTGCAGAGTGATTACCACATGGTTCTAGTAATATTAGTCAGTGTTCCTAAACAGAGAAAGCCTTTTTCCACAATGGAATGGTGTAAAACAAAACATATTCTTGAGTTGAAATGACCCAGACTTAACCAATCCAATAACCGTGGAAGGGTCATCTATTGTGTGTGTTTTGCTTTTAGCACTTTTTGGGGTTCTTTCACACAAGAAATGAAAACTAAGAATGTGACAAAATGGATAAGAGACAGACTTTTAAAAAAACTATTTTGGAATAAAACTGCAAGGTGGCTGAGTGGATAGCAGTCTCGCCTCTCAGCAAGAAGGTCCAGGGTTCGAATCCTGGAACAGGGCCTTTCTGAGTGGCGTTTGCATGTTCTCCCTGTGTCTACGTAGGTTTCCTCCGGGTGCTCCGGTTTCCTCTACCACTAAAAACAGGCTCACTGAGTTAAATCCTCCAGCTCTGGTCCTGACCAAGCCCAGCATCAACATCTGGAGAAGGGTTCCCGGACGCTGTTACTACTAGGGGTGTGACTTTCTCCCGCGATTCGATTATCGATATGCATTTGCCAAGTATCGATATCGATTTTGAAAAAAAAAAAAAAAAAAAATGTGTTTCTTTTTTTTTTTTACTATTTTTTTTTTTTAAATTGGTATCAATACTTAATATATGGCTACATTACGCATCTCCATTCTATTTATCATGAAATAAAGAGTATTTTTTCTTTTATTTATGCCATAAATTGGCATATTGTATATTTCTGACCAATATATCAATAATCGTCATATCGTGATAAAATCGTTATCGTAATATCGTTATCGTGATATTATCGTTATCGTGAGCTTTGTATCGTGTATCGTATCGTATCGTGAGGTACCCTTAGGTTCCCACCCCTAGTTACTACGGCGACCACTGCTCCTGACGTAAGCCTTAGTGGCATTAGGATGGGTCAAATGCAGAGGACAAATTTCCCTACGGGGACAATAAAAGTGCACATTTGCACATTTACATTTATATAGCGATCATGTGTATGTGTTATGTTTATGATGAAATGTATTCATAAAAAAATATTTGTGCTGATGATGAAGACAGTGGTGTCAGCGGCAAAATCATTTCAATCTGTTTTGTAAAAGAGAGGGCAAAAATATATAAGAACTATATTTACTTTTCCAATCATGGAATTTCTTGGAAAATTTAGAAGGAGAAAAATACTGTGTAATTTATGTACAACTATGCATTTTCAGGAAAAGAATAAAAGCAACCTATACCTTCTGCCAGCCCCTTTTTAGTGGTGCAGAAAACGGCTGAGTACTGAAAGTGCAGCACACAAAACACACAGAGATGGCCGCTTTTATCACATCGAAGATATTGTGACGGACATTTTCCCCTGCACTGTTTACACCAGAAAGAAAGAACAAAAAAAGGAACTAAAAAATTGGAACTAATTATTTTTGACGTGTCCCTAACCATAAAACCAACATAAAACCATGACAGAATGTGCACCTTGTCGTAGCACTTTTGGGAGTGCCATAACCAACTAACTATTTAAAGTGCTACAATTCATTTGGGAATTGATGCAAATATACAGAGATTGCATTATCTTTAAGATTTTGTGACGGCCATTTTGCAGCAGTGTCCCCCCCCCCCCCCCCCCCCCCCCCGGCCCCGCAAAACAAAAGACCCCACAAAAAAAAACTTGGAACCTATTCATTCAAAGTTTTACAGCAACATCTGCAAAGTGATTACCACATGGGCCTAGTAATATTAGCGCCACATCTAATAACTTTTACTATAAGGCCGTGAATAGTTTGGCAGCACGTGGAAAGTACCTTTGAGTTGCCAAGTTTTATTCCCCAAAAAGCAAAGCTACAGAGGTTCCACGTTCAATCAAAAAAGGTTTACTCTTATTTATTTTTGTATTATATATTTTTTTTATAGTGTGATGGTTATAGTGTCTCACATTTTCAGGAAGACTGCTCCAGATTTTAGCTGCTTAAAGAAATGTGTTTCTAGGACTCGGGCTGTAGATCCAAAGCTGAGACTGTAGATCCAGGACTAAGGTTGTAGTTCCAAGACTGAAGCTGTAGATCCTGGACTCGGGCTGTAGAACCAGGACTGAAGTTGTAGAACCGGACTTGGTCTCTAGAACCAGGAAGGAGGCCGTTGATCCAGGACTGAGGCTGTAGATCCAGGACTGAGGCGGTAGATCCAGGACTGAGGCGGTAGATCCAGGACTGAGGCGGTAGATCCAGGACTGAGGTTGTAGATCCAGGACTGAGGCTTTAGACCCAGGACCGAGGCTTTAGACCCAGGGCCGAGGCTGTAGATCCAGGACCGAGGCTTTAGACCCAGGACCGAGGCTTTAGACCCAGGACCGAGGCTGTAGACCCAGGACCGAGGCTGTAGACCCAGGACCGAGGCTGTAGATCCAGGACCGAGGCTGTAGATCCAGGACTGAGGCTGTAGATCCAGGACTGAGGCTGTAGATCCAGGACTGAGGCTGTAGATCCAGGACCGAGGCTTTAGATCCAAATAATCAAACTTTTTTTCTGCTGACAGAGGAAAGCAGAGAGGACAGCAGTTCAGTCGCCAAAGCGTATTTACACTCTTTGTGTTCAATAAACAGAGTAACGAGCCGCGTGACTGCACCGACATTCACACACCAATTACTGCTGCTTAATTGCTATAGGTCAATTAACGCACAGGCTCGAGCTTGCTATTTACTTTGCTCTGTCACTCGGCACTTCAAAGGCACCGATCTGATATGAGCGTAATGGCCATGGTCAGTACATGCAGGGACAGCATGTGTAGCCTTTTGAAATGTTCTCGGCGAAAAGCAGAAAGTGGAAAAACACTTTTGGCACAAGAATCTGAAAGAGTTGAAAGCATTCCTGGAGTCCTGGTCCGTACGAGCGCGAGAGTGTGTGAAAGTAGACAAGGCCACAGCGACGCGTCACACTTGTGCACATTTTAAAACGTGTTTGTTGAAGAATGGGTTGGGAAGAACTGGGTCCACGGCACAGATTGTGGATTCGCCAACGACAGATCAGAGAATCAAACAGTTGGAGCGCATAGGGAGCGGGATGATCAGTGTTCAGAAATGTTAATAAATGTTCTTGTTAAAACTTTTTTTGTTTTTGTTTGAGAAAGACACAGGGGCGTTTTATATGGGACAAAATTGCAATGACATTAAAAAACATTTAAATGTTCAATTTCATCTACGTCTTTTATACATGTCTCCAGAAAACAAGTCACATGTATAAATCCTAATTGTTTTTATATAAAATAAAATGATACTGACTTTATTGATCTCACTGTCACATTTGGCAGAGAATCTCTCAGATTGTACAAAATACAGAAGTGTGCAAGCATGTTAGATGTTAAAAATATAGTCAATACATATCTGTATGTATGATATTTATGTTTACAGTTTTCAAGCAGATTATCCAATCAGAGAACAGAATGAGGCGCTCATTTGAGTTGCCAGTTTGTTGGTGACATTCAGCTGGTTTTGGCCACAGACCGTATATGAATGGACTGACTGAGTGCTAACCTCACCATAGTGTTAGCCTTAATGCGGTAGAGGCCAATTAGAACACAAGCTAGCTGGAGCCATTTTCTTTAAAATAATAATTAGACCATAGTTGATGGAGAGACCAGTGTGACCCAGAGGGAGACCCGAGAGACAGACTCCAGAGAGAGGCCGAGAGAAACACCAGTCTCTAAACTAAGATTAGAATCTGACTTTTGACGGTCACCATAGTTACCAGGTAAGGTTTTTCAGCTGCCCGTCACCATAATGTTAAACTGCAGGCTCTTTGGAACTACTGTAAGGCCACACAAACGCAACCTATTCCCCCCTCACCAGGACATGTACAAGTCAAGTTTGTGGAGAGGCTAGCCCACTCACACGACTTTAACTCCATAAAATACCTGGGGATCTATTTTTCACTTGTAACTTTCTCCATGTGTTTATCTTAGGCTAAAGTTTGTAGCTAACCACTCTGCCACTGTTCGACCATAGTTGATGGAGAGACCAGAGAGAGAAAGAGACCAGAGAGAGAGAGATCAGAGAGAGGAGAGGACCAGAGAGAGACAGAGAGAGAGACCAGAGGGAGAGAGGCCAAAGAGAGAGAGATACCAAAGAGAGAAAGAGACCAGAGAGATCAGAGAGAGGAGAGAGGAGAGGACCAGAGAGAGACAGAGAGAGAGACCAGAGAGAGAGAGGCCAAAGAGAGAGAGATACCAGAGAGGGAGAGAGAAAGAGACAGAGAGGGAGAGAGATAGTGATGAAGGGAGTCTCTGTCTCTGTATGTTCTTTCTATGTTAAACGGCAGGCTCTTTGGACTATTGTGATCACACGAATGCAACCTTTCCCCCCTGACCAGGACATGAACAAGTGCAGTTTGTAGAGATGCTAGCCCACTCACAGGACACATGTTTTTATCACTTTTTTTCAACGCCATAAAAGTTTGTAGCTGTTGTGCGTGTGCCAGTCCCGCAGTGGTCAAAGTTCACAGATAGATGAGATGAATGTTTTATTTAACAGATTAACCTCTGTGGTGTTTTATTCAGCAGAGCTCCTCCGACAGATGAATAATGGAACCAGAACCACTTAGCTGTCATTAAAGACTTTTGTGCTTCACATGTGGACGCGGCTCCATGCAGCTCCGAGCAGCTCCGAGCCTGAACCGCTGCCAGGGCGTTACTTCTTAATGGAGCTTCTCTAAATAACACAATCACACCTGCGCACACGCAAACCGCAGCGGCACACGGCGAAGCAATCATCCTAAAGACGGGCCCAGCCTCCCACAGCGACAGAGGCACGCAACCCCGAAGAGCACTGTGGCCTCCGACGCAAGGAAATGGGGGGGAGTTCGAAAACTCCTCTTTAGCTGGTCCCGCCACACGTCCAAATTTGGCAATGAGGGGAAGGGGTTGGTCAGGGAGGTGAGAGAGGCTGAGAGAGACCAGAGAGAGGCTGAGAGAGACCAGAGAGGGACCAGAGAGAGGCTGAGAGAGACCAGAGAGGGACCAGAGAGAGGCTGAGAGAGGCTGAGAGAGACCAGAGAGAGGCTGAGAGAGACCAGAAAGAGACCTGAGAGAGAGACTGAGAGAGACCAGAGAGGGACCAGAGAGAGGCTGAGAGAGACCAGAGAGAGGCTGAGAGAGACCAGAGAGAGGCTGAGAGAGACCAGAAAGAGCCCTGAGAGAGAGACTGAGAGAGACCAGAGAGGGACCAGAGAGAGGCTGAGAGAGACCAGAGAGAGGCTGAGAGAGACCTGAGAGAGAGACTGAGAGAGACCAGAGAGGGACCAGAGAGAGGCTGAGAGAGACCAGAAAGAGACCTGAGCAAGACCTGAGAGAGACTGAGAGAAAGACCAGAGAGAGACCCGAGAGAGAGACCCGAGAGAGAGACCCGAGAGAGAGACCCGAGAGAGAGACCAGAGAGAGAGACCAGAGAGAGAGACCAGAGAGAGCTTGTGTGAGAGACTGAAAGAGAGATCAGAGAGGGACCAGAAAGAGACCAGAGAGAGAGACCAGAGAGAGCTTGTGTGAGAGACTGAAAGAGAGATCAGAGAGGGACCAGAAAGAGACCAGGGAGAGAGACCAGAGAGAGGCTGAGAGAGACCAGAGAGGGACCAGAGAGAGGCTGAGAGAGACCAGAGAGGGACCAGAGAGAGGCTGAGAGAGACCAGAGAGGGACCAGAGAGAGGCTGAGAGAGGCTGAGAGAGACCAGAGAGAGGCTGAGAGAGACCAGAAAGAGACCTGAGAGAGAGACTGAGAGAGACCAGAGAGGGACCAGAGAGAGGCTGAGAGAGACCAGAGAGAGGCTGAGAGAGACCAGAGAGAGGCTGAGAGAGACCAGAAAGAGCCCTGAGAGAGAGACTGAGAGAGACCAGAGAGGGACCAGAGAGAGGCTGAGAGAGACCAGAGAGAGGCTGAGAGAGACCAGAAAGAGACCTGAGAGAGAGACTGAGAGAGACCTGAGAGAGACCAGAGAGGGACCAGAGAGAGGCTGAGAGAGACCAGAGAGAGGCTGAGAGAGACCAGAAAGAGACCTGAGAGAGAGACTGAGAGAGACCAGAGAGGGACCAGAGAGAGGCTGAGAGAGACCAGAGAGAGGCTGAGAGAGACCAGAAAGAGACCTGAGAGAGAGACTGAGAGAGACCAGAGAGGGACCAGAGAGAGGCTGAGAGAGACCAGAAAGAGACCTGAGCAAGACCTGAGAGAGACTGAGAGAAAGACCAGAGAGAGACCCGAGAGAGAGACCCGAGAGAGAGACCCGAGAGAGAGACCAGAGAGAGAGACCAGAGAGAGAGACCAGAGAGAGCTTGTGTGAGAGACTGAAAGAGAGATCAGAGAGGGACCAGAAAGAGACCAGGGAGAGAGACCAGAGAGAGCTTGTGTGAGAGACTGAAAGAGAGATCAGAGAGGGACCAGAAAGAGACCAGGGAGAGAGACCAGAGAGAGCTTGTGTGAGAGACTGAAAGAGAGATCAGAGAGGGACCAGAAAGAGACCAGGGAGAGACTGAGAGAAAGATAAATAGATCTAAGTAAGTAATCTTTTTATTTATATACCGCCTTTTCACTGCAGATCTGAGTCTCAAAGCGGTTTACAATTGTTAATTTTTGGGCATTTTTCTCTCTCTCCACACAGAGATGGGAGCAGGGTCGCCAGTACAGGAGGCGCATGCCAGAACTATTTGACATATTTTTAGTGGTAGGGGAAACCGGAGTACCCGGAGGAAACCTACGCAGACACGGGGAGAACATGCAAACTCCACTCAGAAAGGCCCTGGTCCGACCGGGATTCGAACCCAGGACCTTCTTGCTGAGAGGCGAGAGTG
Source organism: Knipowitschia caucasica (assembly GCA_964034765.1). Classification (NCBI taxonomy): domain Eukaryota; kingdom Metazoa; phylum Chordata; class Actinopteri; order Gobiiformes; family Gobiidae; genus Knipowitschia; species Knipowitschia caucasica. Next base: position 3,876,958 of record OZ035831.1, read on the forward strand.
CTATCCACTCAGCCACCGTGCCGCCCGGTGGTCTAAAGATAGACCTTTATTGTCCCCTGAGGGAAACTCATTTTCACAAACACTGTCACATACAAATTACAATAGACACAAGAAACACAGAAAAAACACAGGAACAAGGGCAAAATTATGGACTTAGAGAGACCCAAGTTTTGGTAAGGGATGTGACCAAGAACCAGATGGTCACGTTACAGAAACATTTCCACCAGTGTTTAATGCTATAACAAATGGGCTTTCTGTGTGAGACATATCCCTGGGTCTGTGGGAGTGGATCCTTCTCTCATTATGGCTGTCCCCCAGGTTTCTCACTTTTTTGAACTTTAAAAAAAAATTCCTAGTCTAAGGACAAGGAGAGAGACCAGAGAGAGAGAGGCCAGAGAGAGAGACCCGAGAGAGAGACCATAAAGAGAGACCAGCGAGAGAGACCAGCAAGAGAGGCCAGAGAGAGACCATAGAGAGAACAAAAAGAGAGACCAGAGAGAGAGGCCATAGAGAGACCATAGAGAGAACAAAAAGAGAGACCAGAGAGAGACCAGCGAGAGAGACCAGAGAGAGAGGCCATAGAGAGACCATAGAGAGAACAAAAAGAGAGACCAGAGAGAGACCAGAGAGGGAGGCCATAGAGAGAGGCCATAGAGAGAGACCAAAAAGGCCAGAGAGAGATCAGAGAGACTTGAGACAAACCCCAGAGATAAGGCCCAGGGATTACAGATAAATAATCTCTAAACTAAGACTAGAATCTGGTTCATAAATGGACTTTTGATCAATATTCTTGTCTTTTTGCGTTTCTGCTTTTGTTTGAAATGTTAGTAAACACTGTTTGGCTCTGAACGCACAGAGTTTGGAGTAGATTCCAGTTGACAGGTGAGATTTGCAGCGGACAGCACTGAGGCAAGTATCCGAAGCATGCTGTATGATTTGGGGCTTCTCACTTCAAAGAGTCACCGCTAGCTTGCGCGGGTTCCCTTTGGGTCTGGGGCAGAAGAAGAGGTTAGCAAGGCCCTCTCCTGGGACCGCTGTTTTTGGCCTCCAAGCTAATGCATCTTACTGGGAGTTCCTTTTTACAAAGCACTTACAAACCTAAGGAATTAAAGTACTTTCTGGACTATAAGCCGCAGTTTTGACGCTGTAATGTAGTAGAGAGACGACTGTTTTAACTGGTCACAACATGATTTAATGACAATGTGTTAGCTTAACCGTTAGCTTCCATGACTCATTCACCTTCATCTGTTTTGACAATGAACAAGTGTCCTGGAGTCAAAATAATAAGTCCATAAATTCTGCTCTGACAATTATGGAAGCCCGTTTCCGCCATGTAAAAAAAAAAAAGCCTACAGAAAGTCAACATTTCGACTTTAAAAGTCAAAATTACGAGTTTTCAACTGCGCATGTGCAGTTGAAAACTCGTATGTGTTGTTGTCTGGAACGGTCTCTGGTCATCCCTGTTATAGATCCATGACCATGGGTCATCCTCTACCTGCAGATTATGTGAAGATATTTCCTACAGACAGTGACCACATCCATGAAGTAGCAGCAATAATGTTGTGGTAGTAATCGCGTTAAAATGCAAACGGTCTCTCCGTTTATGATTAGAATCCGCTTCAGAAGCCTCTATTTAATTTATCCTAAACGGACTGTGGAAGATTAATAATAAAACACATGTGGCTGTTCAGAGTCATTGAGCATCAACTGGTGACGTCTGGTCAGTATCACGGCTATCGATGGATGCACCAGAAATGCACTGAATGATATTGTGACTGACAGAGAGACTGTTCGCGATTACAGGACAGTGAGAGAGGTCCACAGACAGAGGCAGGAGAACCACAGTCACGGGCACTGACAATAATACCCTGAAGAAGATGACATAGTCTGGGATCGCGTCTTTAATTCAGACAGAAGACATGTTTTATTGTCGATGGTAGAGACAGCACGAACACAGAATGCAAGTGTATTATACAGAGCGGAGGCTTGGAGACCTCCAATCAGCAGCTGCCACAGTGCCTTGTAGCTTGGCCTTCAGATAGACAAAACAAGGGCAAAAGTACTGGCTTCTGCACATTGATAGAATGATGAGTTTAACTTTAACAAAAGTTGCTTAAAAGTGTTATGAAATCTCACATTCCCCCCTCTGGTCACACATTCACACCACCAGGATCGATAAACAGCAACATAACATCATATCTCAATACTTCAAAACTCATAAACTCTGTACTTCACTCAGTACTTCAAAAAACTCAGAACTCGGAATACTTCAAAAACTCAGAAAACTCATAAAACATTTTCAGCTCTTTCATAAAACTTGTCAACAATCTTCAGTAAAATACCAAACTTCATCAGTCGATGGTTCCAGATATTGCTTTGAAAACAGTCTCTCCCACTTCTCCGTGTTGGTTTCTTCAGGCTGCATTTGTTGTGTCGAGCCATGAATTCTTCTGTGACGTGTCTTTCAATCACACGTTTCAGCTTCAGTGTCCAGATTCAGCAATTCAATTCAGTCCAAATTATGTCCAAATTCAGAAATCCAATTGTTCCAAATGATGTCCATGCAAAAGAGGACGATGGTATTGTCCATGTCTCAGCAGCTCACAGCCTGAGTGGAATCAGGGGCTGTGCAGATTGTCCAAGTGTGCTGGTCCAGATGCATGGTTTCTCTTGAGGTTTCTCAGTTTTGGCTTAAAAAAAACACTTTTTTGTGTAAAAAAAAAGTAGTCTTCTGTTCACTAGATGTTACAGACAAGGCCCGCATCCTTCCACCACTTGAAGAAGATGACATAGTCTGGGGTCGCGTCTTTCAATCTGACAGAAAACATGTTTTATTGTCGATGGTAGAGACAGCACGAACAACACAAACAACAGAATGCAAGTGTATTATACAGAGCGGAGGCTTGGAGACCTCCAATCAGCAGCTGCCACAGTGCCATGTAGCTTGGCCTTCAGATAGACAAAACAAGGGAAAAGTACAGGCTTCTGCACATTGATAGAATGATGAGTTTAACTTTAACAAAAGTTGCTTAAAAGTGTTATGAAATCTCACAACCCTTTTGGAATTGCGATCAGTGCATTGAAGAGTATGTGACGTGTTTGCGTGCACGCGGGGGTGAGCTGATGGAGCGAGCGTGAGGTAAAGTTGTTGGCGTATGAGCAAGAACACAGAGACATACAGGGAATAAGTACTTTGTCTGATTATTTTATTGTGACAAAATAAAGCCCACGACTCTTTTAGCAACAATCCGGAGAAATAACTCCGCAGATAACAGTGAGGGTCTTTGAAAAGGGAGTTAAACCCATTATAGAAGCATGAATAAAACCCCGTACTCAACACGTAGAAAGCGCATCATTTCAGTCGTGGAAACACTCGCTCCGTGTGGACCCCTCTCAGCGTCATCGTCTGGTCAGAGCAGATTGGATTGGAATGTCTCGATGGCTCATTTTCCTTTGATTTATTATAAAAACGTATTACTCACATTATTTGTTACTATGTCGAAAAAAGAAGTCGTTTGATTTAAATATATATATATATATATAATATATATATATATATATATTTAGTATATATGTAAATTGAATTTAACATAAATAAATAAAAAGACAGCTCCCCCCTGCGTCCTACGACCGCGGTCTGGGGCTTAAACAGGAAAGTTTTCAACTGCACATGTGCAGTTGAAAACTCGTAATTTTGACTTTTAAAAGTCGTCATTTTGACTTTTAAACTCAAAATTTTGACTTTCTGTATGCTTTTTTTTTTTTTTACATGGCGGAAACAGGTTTCCATAGACAATAGCTAAACTCTACCACCAAAAAAATACATACATTGGCCGCATGACTGTATAAACTGCGGGGTTGAAAGTAGTAGGAAAAAGTAGCAGCTTATATTCCGGAAATTACAGTAATGTGTGAATGATTTGTCGAAGTTTTGTGATTAAAAGAGAATGGACTGGGACTGGGACTCGAGACTGTGGACTTGAGACTGGGGACTTGAGACTTGGACTTGAGACTTGAGACGGGGACTTGAGACTTGGACTGGAAATTGGAGACTGGTGGCCGGGGACTTGAGACTAGGGACTTGAGACTGGGGACTCGAGACTGAGACTGGAAACTGGAGGCTAGAGACTGGGGACTCGAGACTGAGACTGGGCTGGGGACTTGAGACTGAGACTGGAGACTGGGGACTCAAGACTGAGACAGAGACTGAAACGGAGACTGAGACTGAGACTGAAAACTGGAGGCTGGGGACTCGAGACTGGAGGCTGAGACTGGGGACTTGAGACTTGGACTTGAGACTGGAGACTGGGGACTGAGACTGGAAATTGGAGACTGGTGGCCGGGGACTTGAGACTAGGGACTTGAGACTGAGACTGGGGACTCGAGACTGGAAACTGGAGGCTAGAGACTGGGGACTCGAGACTGAGACTGGGGCTGGGGACTTGAGACTGAGACTGGAGACTGGAGACTGGGGACTCAAGACTGAGACAGAGACTGAAACGGAGACTGAGACTGAGGCTGAGACTGAAAACTGGAGGCTGGGGACTCGAGACTGAGACTTGGGTCTTGAGACTGGAGGCTGAGACTGGGGACTTGAGACTGGGGACTCAAGACTGAGACAGAGACTGAAACGGAGACTGAGACTGAAAACTGGAGGCTGGAGACTGGGGACTCGAGACTGAGACTGGGGCCGGGGTCTTGAGACTAGAGACTAGAGACTGGGACTGGGGACTCGGAATTGAGAATCAAATGTTGTGATTCAGGGCAACACAGAAATACATTAAATATAAGTTTCACATTGTAAGTTTAAATACAGACATGGACTTTAGACCAATATTCAAATTCTAAGTGTTTGTGCTTTAGTTTGTCTTGTTCGCAAACACTTTCGGCCCCGGAGACACAACCTGGACAAGAATTTGGAATTAAATTGGGGTTGAATTGTGGTTAGCACGGACCTCTCCTGGGACCATGAGGCATCCACAACAACACACTCAGGTTCCGCTATTTATCACACGCTGTATTCATGCGTTCGGCCTCCCCCATTCAGAGCGCTGTCGGCTGGACGTCACACCACCTCCTCCCGCGGGGTCCTCCCTCTCCCCCACTCACCCCCACTCACCCACCGTGATCCCTTCCATGTTCTGAATGAGATCAAAGTTGCCATAGAGACAAAGGGTGAGCTGAGGTGCTTAGAGCAGCTCGCCGAGATGTCTGTTTCAACAGCTCCGAGACTTAAGATGAATTCCAACATCTCATTAATAGGTAAAACAGGCCAGAGCGATGTGTCCCCGGAGACCCGTCTGTCAGAGGAGCAAGCTACTGTGTGTCTCTGTGTGTGTGTCTGTCTGTGTGTGTGTCTGTGTGTGTGTGTGTCCTGCATCGACAAGAGTTGTTCCTTGTCGATGCAGGAGGGTCTTGTTGGACAGTTAGTGTCCAACAGAAAGGATTGGTGATGATCAGGACACTTTAGCATTCTACAACATGTATGGACATTTTCTTCTGTGTGTGCTTTATATTTTTCATGTGTTTTAACTGTTGATTCTCTGACCTGTGTTGGTGATTTCAATGGTTTTGTTAAGTCTCTGAGATGACTTCTGTTGTGACCCAGGGCTATACAAGAATAAATTGTATTGTATTGTGTTTATGTGTGTGTGTGTGTGTCTCTGTGTGTGTGTGTATCTCTCTATCTCTCAATCATCTATCTCTCTCAATATCTAGCTATCTCTCTAGTAAGTAAGTAATCTTTACTTATATACTGTACCGCCTTTCACAGACCAGAGTCAAAGCGGTTTACAATTGTTATTATTTGGGCATTAGTCCCTCACTCCACACAGAGATGGGAGCGGGGCCAGTACAGGAGGTGCGTGCCAGAACTATTGTACATGTTTTTAGTGGTAAGGGAAACCGGAGTACCCGGAGGAAACCTACGCAGACACGGCGAGAACATGAAACTCAGAAAGGCCCTGAAAGGTCCAACCGGGTTCCAAACCCAGGACCTTATTGCTGAGAGTGCTACTCAGCCACCATGCCGGTCTATCTATATCTATCTATATCTCTATCCCTCTATCTATCTCTATCCCTCTATCTATCTCTATCTATCTCTATCTATCTATCTATCTCTTATCCCTCTATCTCTATCCCTCTATCTATCTCTATCTATCTCTCTCTCTATCCCTCTATCTACAGTACCCTGCGAAAGTATTCGGCCCCCTTGAACCTTTCAACATTTCGCCACATTTCAGGCTTCAAACATCCATCCATCCATCCATTTTCTTCCGCTTTATCCGTTGCCGGGTCGCGGGGGCAGCTGTCTAAGCAGAGACGCCCAGACTTCCCTATCCACACACACCTCCTCCAGCTCGTCCGGGGGGACCCCAAGGCGTTCCCAGGCCAGCTGAGAGACATAGTCCCTCCAGCGTGTCCTGGGTCTTCCCCGGGGCCTCCTCCCGGTGGGACGTGCCCGGAACACCTCCCCAGGGAGGCGTCCAGGAGGCATCCGGAACAGATGCCCGAGCCACCTCAACTGGTTCCTCTCGACGTGGAGTAGCAGCGGCTCTACTCCGAGCTCCTCCCGTGTGACTGAGCTCCTCACCCTATCTCTAAGGGAGCGCCCAGCCACTCTGCGGAGGAAGCTCATTTCGACCGCTTGTATCCGCGATCTTGTTCTTTCGGTCATTACCCAAAGCTCATGACCATAGGTGAGGGAGGGAACGAAGATTGACCGGTAAATCGAGAGCTTAGCCTTTCGGCTCAGCTCCCTCTTTACCACAACGGTCCGATACAGCAACCGCATCACTGCGCACGCTGCACCGATCCGCCTGTCAATCTCACGCTCCATCCTTCCCTCACTCGTGAACAAGACCCCGAGATACTTGAACTCCTCCACTTGAGGAAGGGCCTCTCCACCCACCTGAAGAGGGCAGGGCACCTTTTTCCGGTCGAGCACCATGGCCTCAGATTTGGAGGTGCTGATTCTCATCCCAGCCGCTTCACACTCGGCTGCAAACCGTCCCAGTGCATGTTGTAGGTCCTGGTTCGTTGGAGCCAACAGGACAACATCGTCTGCAAACAGCAGAGATGAAATCCTGTGGTCCCCGAACCGGACCCCCTCCGACCCTTGGCTGCGCCTAGAAATTCTGTCCATGAATACAGTGAACAGAACCGGTGACAAAGGGCAGCCCTGGCGGAGGCCAACGTGCACAGGGAACAGGTCTGACTTACTGCCGGCAATGCGCACGCAGCTCTGGCTCCGGTCATACAGGGACCGGACGGCCCTCAGCAGAGGACCCCGGACCCCGTACTCACGGAGGACCCCCCAAAGGACACCCCGGGGAACACGGTCGAACGCCTTCTCCAAATCCACAAAGCACATGTGGACAGGTTGGGCGAACTCCCATGAACCCTCGAGTATCCGATGGAGAGTATAGAGCTGGTCCAGTGTTCCGCGACCGGGACGAAAACCACACTGCTCCTCCTGAATCCGAGATTCGACCATCGGCCGTAACCTCCTCTCCAGTACCTTGGAGTAAACCTTACCAGGGAGGCTGAGGAGTGTGATCCCACGATAATTGGAACACACCCTCCGGTCCCCCTTCTTGTAGAGAGGAACCACCACCCCGGTCTGCCACTCCATTGGCACCGCCCCCGATCGCCACGCGATGTTGCAGAGACGTGTCAGCTGTGGTGACAGTTTTTGGAGTAATTACATAAAACCAGCCGCAGCTAATACACGGACGTCAAAGGCCTTTTATCAAGGCAGAGACGACCTTCTGACGCCATGCTGAGCTTTGTGAGGGCCCCTGCTGTCTGTCACACCCTTGTGTCTTTCGTATCTTGAATCTGTATGCCTGCTTCTATCCATATGTCCCTGCTCCAGGAAGGAGCCGGGCCCCCCCCGACACCTACAGACAATGGCGATCACTCTTGCCCCCTTTCACCTCCTGCATATGTATCGGTCTGTATGTGTGCACTTTCTACATCCTGCAGTCTGTTTGCATCCCTATGCGCCTCCTGCACCGGTGGCCCCCTCCCATCTGTTGTGGGCGGGACTGGCTTTCGTGTGTGTCTTGTATACAGGAAACTCGGGGCTCTGCGCCCAGAGCTGGTACATGCTGCCTTTGTGTGTATTTGCTGGCTCTCCGCACGTGTGTATAATAAACTTACGCTTTTGATAAGACAAAGACCTTTTGAGTTTTCTCCTTCATTGGGTAGAAACTTCCTTAACACAGCCAAGACAGTCCTACAACATCCAGAGACTTTAGATAGTCAGGACGGATCTCATCCACTCCCGGCGCCTTGCCACCAAGGAGGCTGCCAACCACCTTGGTGACCTCTGCCAGGGTGACAGAAGTATCCGCCCCAACATCCTCAGCCTCTGCCTCCGGAGCGGAGGACGTGACGGGGGGATTGAGGAGAACCTCGAAGTATTCCTTCCACCGTCCGACAATATCCCCGGTCGAGGTCAGCAGCTCACCCCCCGCACCGTACACGGTGTTGGCAAAGAACTGCTTCCCCCTCCTGAGGCGCCGGACAGTTTGCCAGAATCTCTTCGAGGCCGACCGATAGTCATGCTCCATGGACTCTCTGAACTCTCCCAGTCCCGGGTTTTTGCCTCTGCAACAGCCCGGGCCGCGGCACGCTTGGCCTGCCGGTACTGGACAGCTGTCTCAGGAGTCCCCCGAACCATCATGGCTCGATAGGACTCCTTCTTCAGCCTGACGGCATCCCTTACTGCCGGTGTCCACCACCGGGTTCGGGGGTTGCCGCCGGGACCAGCACCAGAGACCTTGCGACCACAGCTACGAGCCGCCGCATCGGCGATAGAGGAAGAGAACATGGTCCACTCAGACTCAATATCCCCCTCCTCCGCCGGGACCTGGGAGAAGCTCTCCCGGAGGTGTGAGTTGAAAGTCCGTCTGACAGGGGTCTCAGCGAGACGTTCCCAGCAAACCCTCACTACACGCTTGGGTCTGCCAGGTCTGACCGGCTTCCTCCCCTGCCAGCGGATCCAACTCACGACCAGGTGGTGATCGGTTGACAGCTCTGCCCCTCTCTTTACCCGAGTGTCCGAAACACGCGGCCGAAGGTCAGATGATACGACAACAAAGTCGATCATCGACCTCCGGCCTAGGGTGTCCTGGTGCCACGTGCACTGGTGGACACCCTTGTGCTCAAACATGGTGTTCGTGATGGACAAACCGTGACTAGCACAGAAGTCCAACAACTGAACACCACTCGGGTTCAGATCAGGGGGGCCGTTCTTCCCGATCACCCCTCTCCAAGTGTCACTGGCGCTTCCCACATGGGCGTTAAAGTCCCCCAGGAGAATGACGGAGTCCCCGGGCGGTGCACTGTCCAGTACCCCTCCCAAGGACTCCAAGAAGGCCGAGTACTCTGCACTGCTGTTAGGCCCGTAGGCCGTCACAACAGTGAGAGACTTGTCCCCCACCCGAAGGCGGAGGGACGCGACCCTCTCATTCACCGGGGAGAACTCCAACACGTGGCGGCTGAGATGGGGGGCAATGAGAATGGCCACCCCAACTCGCCGCCTCTCCCCGCGAGATACACCAGAAAAGTGGAGCGTCCAACCCCTCTCAAGGAGTTGGGTTCCAGAGCCCAAGCTGTGTGTGGAGGTGAGGCCGACTATCTCTAGTCGGTACCTCTCGACCTCCCCCACAAGCTCGGGCTCCTTCCCCCCCAGTGAGGTGACGTTCCACGTCCCAAGAGCTAGATGTTGGGTGTGCGGACTGGGTCGCCGAGGTCTCCGCCTTCGACTGCTGCCCAGTCCTCTCTGCACCGAGCCGCCACGGACCCCTCTGCGGGTGGTGGGCCCACAGGAGGGACTGCCCACGTCGTCCTTTCGGGCTGAGCCCGGCCGGGCCCCGTGGGCTAAGGCCCGGCCACCAGGCGCCCGCTTTCGGGCCCCGACCCCAGGCCTGGCTCCAGGGTGGGGCCCCGGCTGCGCCATGCCGGGCGACGTCACTTGTACACTTGGCTTCAAACATAAAGATATACAAATATTTTTTTTTGTCAAGAATCAACAATAAGTGGGACACAATCGTGAAGTGGAACAAAATTTATTGGATAATTTAAACTTTTAAAAAAAATAAAAAATTGAAAAGTGGGGCGTGCAATATTATTCGGCCCCCTTGCGCTAATACTTTGTAGGTCTTTTGCAGACTCCAACAGGTTTTCTTCCAGAATGGTACTGTATCTCTATCTATCTCTATCTATCTATCTCTCTAGCCCTCTATCTCTCTATATCTCTATCCCTCTATCCCTCTATCCCTCTATCCCTCTATCTCTCTATCCTTCTATCCCTCTATCTATCTCTCTATACCTCTTTTCTGTCTATCTCTCTATCCTTCTATCCCTCTATCTATCTCTCTATACCTCTTTTCTGTCTATCTCTATATCCGTCTATCCCTCCATATCTATCTCTACCTCTATCTCTATATAAGTATAAAGTGGTTCGGTATGCTTCTGAAGTAAATTACTACAGGAATAAAGTGGTTAGTAGTGCTTCTACGTTCATTAAGACAAGTGTGAAGTGGTTAGCCATGCTTCTAGGTCAATTGCAACAAGTATGGTTAGCAATTCTTCTAAATTCAATAACGATAGGAACAGGAATAGAGTGGTGAGCCAAGCTTCGAAGTTCATTATGAGACTATAAAGTGGTTAACCATGCTTCTAAGGCCATTAGTAGAGGTGTGAAGTGAAAACATGTTTTAAGTGGTTTGCTATGTTTGTAAGTCACATACAACAGGTATGAAGTGGTTAGCAATGCCTCTAAAATCCATAACAGTAGGTATAGAGCGGTTGATCACGCTTCTAAGCTTCTTAAGGCAGTTTGAAAGTGGTTTGCTTTGTTTCTAGATGCATTAATAGAGGTTTGTTATAAAAGGTGTGAGGTAATTATGATTTTCAATAAATTAGTACAGCTGAAGGCTGAAATGGTTAGCCATGCTTCTAAGTTCCTTCACCCTGAGACATTTCGCTAACGGCAATACTTTAATTAACCACAGTGTATTTTTTAACGAGAGTACTTTAGTTCACATCCCACATCTCTTTCTCTGGTCTCTCTCTCTGGTCTCTCTCTCTCTCGCTCTGGTCTCTCTCTCTGGTCTCTCTCTGGTCTCTCTCTCTCTGGTCTCGCTCTCTCTGGTCTTTCTCTCTCTGGTCTCTCTCTCTGGTCTCTCTCTGGTCTCTCTCTATCTGGTCACTCTCTCTGGTCTCTCTCTCTGGTCTCTCTCTCTCTGGTCTCTCACTCTCTGGTCTCTCACTCTGGTTTCTCTCTCTCTCTGGTCTCTCTCTCAGGTCTCCCCAAAACGTCTGGAAAAGTCATCCATTCCGTGCCGCGTTTGAAGTGGTCTGCAAGAAATGACAGGTGACGATGAATCGTGCCCCAAAGAGAGAATTGATGGAGGGACACTGCTGGGGAGGAGGACGTCTCCACTCTCTCTCTCTCTCTCTCTCTGTTTCTCTCTCTCGCTCTCTCTCGCTCTCTCTCTGTCCCGTTTGAAGGAGATCGGAGTTGGCAGAGCAGGAGCGGCTGGAAGATTTATGCGGCAATAGGGGTCTCTGACAGGCTTTCCGCTGGTCCCTGCTCTCCTGGGTGGCCCGATTGGTCTTGGATGTCACTTTTGCTACTTAATCTTGTGTATGCGAACCAGACTGATTTCAGAGGGGAGAGGAGTTTGGGGGGAGGGAGGGGAGGAGGGAGGGGGTGGAGGAGATTAGCACCAAGAGAGAGATAGAGAGAGGGCAGAAAGATCAGAGAGAGAGAGAGACCAAGAGTTACATTGTGTACACAGTATCTGCACTTTTTAGTTTTTGAGTACTTTAGTTCACGTCTCTCTGGTCTTTCTCTTTGGTCTCTCTCTGGTCTCTCTCTGGTCTCTCGCGCTTGTCTCTCTCTGATCTCTGGTCTCTCTCTGATCTCTCTGATCTTTGGTCCCTTCTCTCTGGTCTCTCTCTGGTCTATCTCTGGTCTCTCTCTGGTCTCTCTGGTCTCTCTCTGGTTTTTCTGGTCTCTCTCTCTCTGGTCCCTCTCTCTGGTCACTCTCTCTCTCTCTCTCTGGTCGCTCTCTCTGGTCTCTCTCTCTCTCTCTGGTCGCTCTCTCTGGTCTCTCTCTGGTCCCTCTCTCTGGTCTCTCTCTCTCTCTGGTCCCTCTCTCTGGTCTCTCTCTCTCTCTGGTCCCTCTCTCTGGTCTCTCTGGTCTCTCTCTCTCTCTGGTCTCTCTCTCTCTGGTCTCTCTCTCTCTGGTCTCTCTGGTCCCTCTCTCTGGTCTCTCTGGTCCCTCTCTCTGGTCTCTTTGGTCTCTCTCTCTGGTCTCTCTGGTCCCTCTCTCTGGTCTCTCTGGTCTCTCTCTCTCTGGTCTCTCTGGTCCCTCTCTCTGGTCTCTCTGGTCTCTCTCTCTCTGGTCTCTCTGGTCTCTTTCTGGTCTCTGGTCTCTTATAGCGGCTTATAGTCCAGAAATTACGGCAATTCAAATATTTGGTCCAAGCCGGAGAAGGTGCATATTTATCAGTGTGTGTAATAACAGTGAGTTTGCTCTGGTCCATTATAACACTGCAAAAAATGATGAAATGTGAAGTGATAAATACCTCGATAAATGTTTTTTTTTTTTTATCCTAATTTGACGCATTCTGACTGCGTTAAAACAAGATTCTCCAACGGGAAAATCTCTCTCTCTCTGTATCTCTCTCTCTCTGTGTGTCTCTCTCTCTGTATCGCTCTCTCTGTATCGCTCTCTCTCTGTGTGTCTCTCTCTCTGTATCCCTCTCTCTGTATCTCTCTCTCTCTCTGTGTCTCTCTCTGTATCTTGTTCTCTCTCTCTTTCTCTCTCTCTGTATCGTGGTATCTCTCTCTCTCTCCCTCTCTGTATTTCTTTCTCTCTGTATCTCTCTCTGTGTGTGGCTCTCTCTGTATCTCTCTCTCACTCTCGGTATCTCTCTCTCTATATCTCGGTATATCTTTCTCTCTGTATCTCGGTTAGGAGTGTGACGATATATAGATTTTTCGATATATCGCGATTCGATATATTCGACTTCATATATGGCTACATTATTCATCTCCATTCCATTCATCATGAAATAGTGTATTTTTCCTTTTATTTATGCCATAAATTGGCATATTGTATATTTCTGACCAATATATCGATAATCGTCATATCGTGATAAAATCGTTATCGTGAGCTTTGTATCGTGTATCGTATCGTATCGTGAGGTACCCTTAGGTTCACACCCCTAATCTCGGTATCGCTCCCTCTCCCTCTTTCTGTATCTCTCTCTCTGTATCTCGGTATCTCTCTCTACCTCTTTCTGTATCTCTCTCTCTGCATCTCGGCGGCACGGTGGCTGAGTGGATAGCACTCTTGCCTCTCAGCAAGAAGGTCCTGGGTTCGAATCCCGGTTGGACCAGGGCCTTTCTGAGTGGAGTTTGCATGTTCTCCCCGTGTCTGCGTAGGTTTCCTCCGGGTGTTCCGGTTTCCCCTACCACTAAAAATATGTACAATAGGTATGGCCAACAACAACCCAACAATTGTAAACCGCTTTGAGACTCCGATGTGCAGTGAAAAGGCGGTATATAAATAAAAGCTTACTTACTACTAGCTTACTATCTCTCTCTCTCTGTATCTCTCTCTGCGTGTCTTTCTCTCTCTGTATCGCTCTCTGTGTGTCTCTCTCTCTCTCTCTCTCTGCGTGTTTCTCTCTCTCTCTCTCTCTCTCTCTCTCTCTCTCTCTCTACCTCTCTCTCTCTCTCTCTCTCTACCACATGATGTTTGTCCATAGGGAGAGACCAATGTCCATGAATGTTGTAGAATGTTTGTCCTGGATCATCTAACACTGTCCAACAGACCCTCCTGTATCAGCAAGAAAAAACTCTCGTAGACTCTGGTCTCACCATCTCTCTCTCTCTCTCCCTCTCCCTCTTATCTCTCTCCCTCTATCTCTCACTCTCTCTCTTAATAAACAAGTGTAAGAAATCCATCTTTTAAAAACTAAATTATTTTTCTTTTCCCATCGTCAAATCTTGTTTTAAAGCAGTCAAAACACACTCAAAATTCTCTACATTTCCTCAAATTTTAGCATTTTTTAAAAACTTTTTTTTCATAATTTTTTTGCAGTGTCCGGACTCTTGAGTATTTGAAAAACGGGGTGTAATGATTGGGTTACGTAACTTCCATCTGTTTTTAATATCCTGTAAGCGATACATTTTTGGCTTGTGGCATATTTAGTTTACCGAGTGGTGTTTGTGTGAGAAAAGGCTGTTGTTGCACCAAACTTTCTGAATAGTTGTTTAGTGAAACGGAGACTTGTGCAGAGTGAGTCATCGCGGCCCTGACACAGATGTGCTCTTTTTATTACCCTTTATTCTCTTTAATCCATCAGGTGTTTGCTCTCTCGTCTCTGGAGGCGTCCTGAACAGTGGCCTTTCTGAAGCTGCCGAGACCGTAAAGTCACCGCCACGTTTCCACTGCGTTCGAGGATAACGTAGGAGGAGCTGCATCTGTCGCATGATGGGGAAATTTCAGGGTTGTAGTGCACCTTACAGGGCAGTCGGTGAGGGCACATAAATAGCACACTAAATATATATCAATAAATATTTTTGTTTTTGTTTTTATACCATGTAAGTGTCTAAAGCAGACTCAGAGAATCTTAATAATAATAATAATGCATTGGTTTTATATAGGGCTTTTTTGGACGCTCAAAGACTCTTCACATGTAAATATTCATTCACTCCAAACACGGTGGTGATAAACTACTACTGTCGCCACAGCTGCCCTGGGGCACACTGACAGAAGCGAGGCAACCAGTCTGTGCCATAAGCCCCTCCCACCACCACCACCAACCAGTCACACACACACCAGACTCATGCTAATGTGGGTGAAGTGTCTTGCCAGAGGACACAGCCACAGTTTGGCACTTTACAGCCACAGCCGCTCCACTGTGGCACCTGCTGTTCCCAGAAGTCTCCCATCCCAGTACTAACCAGGCCCTGCCCTGCTTAGCTTCAGATGATCTGACGGGATCTGGCTTTCACCTGCTCATCCATGCTTTTGTCTCCAGTTAGAGGGTTGTAACAGCATCCTCACTTGGCTCTCCAAACGAGCGCCTGGCCAACAGGGGGTGAGCTCGGAGTAGAGCCGCTGCTTATCTACATTGTGAGGAACCTGTTGATGCGGCTATAGAACATTTGTTTGGCGTTTGAGGGACAAAGTAAAGCCTGCCAACGTCTGCAAACAAGTTCTGAGGCAGAGTTTGGCTTGTGGACATCATCTGTGTCAATTCTTGAATGGTTTCCTCAATCATTTGGTGGATCACTTTTTGCGTCACTTTATCTACTTGAAGCTCAGAACTGAAATCTACCTCTTTGGGGCATCTCACTTTTAGTCATTTTCACATAAAAAAAAAAACCTAAAAATGAATTATTGTATTGTTATTAGTGCTCCTTATAACAGTATGGCCAAATATCAACTACAATTAAAATTTTGTTTTTGTTAAAGAAGCTATACCCGATTTCTTTTCTAATGAGTTCATAAAAATGCTTGTATTATAATACAAGCATTTACACATAGTATATACAAAGTTGTATTATAATCTGTAATTTCATTGAAAACTTGAGCTCATTGATTCAGCTGTGTATGAATTCAGGCCATAAAAAGTGCTGAGTAGAGACTTTAGCGTGACTCTCGTTCTCCTCCAATCACAGAACGGGGCTGCGTCCTCTAGCCTCTACAGCGCTGCTAAACACAGTAGCATGTTAGCATAAGTGGCTATAACTCCTCTGGCTGTAACTGCAGACACAGCAAAACAGCCCAAACAACACAACAGTGAGGAAGAGAAGAGGGAACTAAAGCCACAACATGATCAAAGAAGAAACCAAGCCCTGAACATAGCTAGCTTACATCGCATCCTCTGGAGAGACTGGTCTGTGGGAGAAACCTGCAGGACCGCCTCGGACTATCTATGCTCGGACTATCTACGCTCGGACTATCTGCGCTCGGACTATCTACGCTCGGACTATCTACGCTCGGACTATCTACGCTCGGACTATCTGCGCTCGGACTATCTGCGCTCGGACTATCTGCGCTCGGACTATCTGCGCTCGGACTATCTACGCTCGGACTATCTGCGCTCGGACTATCTGCGCTCGGACTATCTACGCTCGGACTATCTGCGCTCGGACTATCTGCGCTCGGACTATCTACGCTCGGACTATCTACGCTCGGACTATCTACGCTCGGACTATCTACGCTCGGACTATCTGCGCTCGGACTATCTGCGCTCGGACTATCTACGCTCGGACTATCTGCGCTCGGACTATCTTCGCTCGGACTATCTGCGCTCGGACTATCTGCGCTCGGACTATCTACGCTCGGACTATCTACGCTCGGACTATCTATGCTCGTGTCACATGTGCAGGGTCCGAAGCAGGTTATTCGAACCCGGATTTAAAGAGGACCACTGCGGATTAAAAGCGAATTAAAAGCAATTTATTATAAATACATAAAAAAATAAGTCAATGAATAAAAGCAATAAAACCTAAGCTAAAAAAACTGACTAAAAACAGAGGCTAAAAATACTGCATAATACAATACCGCCAGACCACGGGGCACTCCCCTCCCCAATGTTTCTTCCTTAATCCAAAGAACTTTTTCAAGCGAATGAAAAAAAGTTCTTTGGATTAAGGACGAATTGTCGGGGAAACCTGTTAAGAAGTAGAGATGATGTGAGAAACCTCCCTTTGCTTTGTCTAATCCCTGTAGGACTGAGAGCTCACACAGACCCACTCTTCACTTCTGTCACCTTCCTGTAAGCCGCAGAAAAAAGGTGAGGCTTATAGAATATTACAATCTAGTTTATTATTTCATTTGTTCCTTCCTAACAATGTGCCTTGGGTGCATCTCTGACTGCCACCCCCCAACCCGGTCCTGAAGGGAAATGAAAGAAAAACCAGAGTGGGCTGAAAAGTGGACGCAGATCCTTGACCTAAAAAGCCGAGTTTACAGTTGGCGTCAGCAAACAGAGAAACAGCAGCAGATGGAGATGTGTAAAAAGAAGTAGAAAACGTGAGCGGGATATTTACACAGGACGCAAACACCCAGAGTCCTCTTCTTCATCTCAAAACCACAAAATCCTCCTGAAACACCCAAAATGATTGAGGTTCAAACATGGAAGATTTGGGCGACTGTGGCACGTTCTACATCATTTTAAAGCTAATGTTCTTAAGCAAAACAACAATATCCTTTTATAGTAGAAAATCTCTATATAAACGTTGAACTTAGAAGAGAATTGACAATGATAAGAACTGGTCTGAGTCTTCCTCAGCAGGTTCCAAAGGATTTAGAAATGAATAAATCAAATCATACACTAAATAATTCACATGTTTTTCATTATTATTATTTATTATTGTAAATGCACTGACTTTGTCTCTGGCACCAACATGTGTCATCATGGATAATGACCTGATATCAGACTCTCATCCATATTTTCTGTCTGTCTGGTCTCTCTCTTTCTCTGAACTCTCTCTCTAAATGATCTCTCTTTAGTCTCTCTCTCTGAATTCTCTCTCTCTAGTCTCTCTCTGATCTAGTCCCTCTCTCTGGTCTCTCTCTCTAAATTCTCTATGATCGAGTCTCTCTATCTCTCTGAATTCTCTCTCTGGTCTCTCTCTGATCTAGTCCCCCTCTGGTCTCTCTCTCTGCTCTCTCTCTCTAAATTCTCTATGATCGAGTCTCTCTCTCTCTGCTCTCTCTCTCTAGTCTCTCTCTCTGGTCTCTCTCTCTAAATTATCTATGATCGAGTCTCTCTCTCTCTCTGGTCTCTCTCTCTCTGATCTCTCTCTCTGAATTCTCTCTCTCTGCTCTCTCTAAATTCTCTATGATCAGGTCTCTCTCTCTCTCTGAATTCTCTCTCTGGTCTCTCTCTCTCTCTCTCTGATCTCTCTTTCTGAATTCTCTCTGTAGTCTCTCTCTGATCTAGTCTCTCTCTCTCGGGTCTCTCTCTGGTCAAAAGTTTTCTACTGAAAGAAATTGGTCAGAGTTACTAAAGTGTATTGGAAACACAACCGAGTAGAGTAGTTTTTGGAGAACCGTGGAACCAGACTCGCTCAAAAATCAGACTCGAATCAATTCAGTTCAATGACATTTTATTTTTATACCGCCGTAATCACAACAGCACATCTCGAAACATGAAAAGACAATTTGATTTTTGACATAACTCGCTGTGATGAGAAAGACTTATTTATTCATAAAAACTACAGATTTTCTTTTTTGTATCACATCCCGGTGGTGTCCGGTTCCATGTGACCGTGATGAGTTCAAAAGTCGGGCCATGGCTCAGAAAGGTCGGGGAACACAGCCGCAGAGAGTCCAGCGTTGATGCGGGTCTTCATCTTGAGCCTCAGAGCAGTGTGTGTGTTGTGCGTCGCTTAAGCCCGTCCAACTGCCGCCCGGCTTGACCCCGCGACTTCTAACCCTAATCCAGGACGGTCTATTTGTGTCCGCAGCCGAAGCCTCTTCACAGCGTCAGCACTGCTCATTTAGAGAACCACAGCAGTCTCATGTCTGTGGTCCAGGTTTTTTGTATAGCACGGTCCATACATGAGGCAACTCAACGTGCAGAACAAAACACAATCATACAAGACGTTAAAATCACGGGGCATTAAAAAGAGTAAAGATAAAATCCTTCACTTGTTTGCAGTGAAATACAACGTTTCTAACCTGAATTTAACATTGTCAGAGAAGAAGTCTGTCTCACATTTTCAAAAAGACTGTTCTGGATTTTAGTGACTTGAATCTGCCTCAGAGTCCCAGCAGGAGGCTAGTACCTGTGCTCCTCAGAGTCCCAGCAGGAGGCTAGTACCTGTGCTCCTCAGAGTCCCAGCAGGAGGCCAGTCCCTGTGCTCCTCAGAGTCCCAGCAGGAGGCCAGTCCCTGTGATCCTCAGTCTTCACTTTGTTCAAACGTCCGTGTTTTAGAGACAGAGTGTGAGCACCTGAGCTCCGGCTCCTGCTCTGCACTTTGATCGTTGCCAGAGCCATATTTGGTCAAGTGCAGATTTTAATGATGCAAATGACGACACATAGTTTGACTCACGCAGGAAAACCTGGTTCCTGAGTAAACAAACAACAAGAGGCGTTGGAGTCGGAGATGAATCAACCCCAGGGAGCAGGGGCTGCCGACCGGGCTCTTTTCAGCGTCCCACATTCAAGAGAAGAAAAGAAAGTTTAAGACAATTAAGACTTTAGCTTGAAGATTAAGTATTTTTATGATTGTGTAGGACTAAACATGAGGAGGCAGCGTTTCATATTAATGCAACTAAAATCTGGAACAGTCTTCCTGAAAATGTGAGACAGACTTTTGTTTGTTTCTGTCTAGTTTTGTTCAGCACTTTGAGCAGCACATTCTCTAGTTCCTCTATGGTCTCTCTCTGGTCTCTCCTTGGTCTCTCTCTGGTCTCTCTCTGGTCTCTCTCTGGTCTCTCTCTGGTGTCTCTCTGGTCTCTCTCTGGTCTCTCTCTGGTCTCTCCTTGGTCTCTCTCTCTGGTCTCTCTCTGGTCTCTCCTTGGTCTCTCTCTCTGGTCTCTCCTTGGTCTCTCTCTGGTCTCTCTCTGGTCTCTCTCTGGTCTCTCTCTGGTGTCTCTCTGGTCTCTCTCTGGTCTCTCTCTGGTCTCTCCTTGGTCTCTCTCTGGTCTCTCTCTGGTCTCTCTCTGGTCTCTCCTTGGTCTCTCTCTCTGGTCTCTCTCTGGTCTCTCCTTGGTCTCTCTCTCTGGTCTCTCTCTGGTCTCTCCTTGGTCTCTCTCTCTGGTCTCTCTCTGGTCTCTCTTTGGTCTCTCCTTGGTCTCTCTCTGGTCTCTCTCTGATCTCTCCTTGGTCTCTCTCTGGTCTCCTTGGTCTTTCTCTAGTCTCTCTCTGGTCTCTCCTTGGTCCCTCTCTGGTCTCTCTCTAGTCTCTCCTTGGTCCCTCTCTGGTCTCTCCTTGGTCTCGCTCTAGTCTCTCTCTGGTCTCTCTCTGGTCTCTCCTTGGTCTCTCTCTGGTCTCTCTCTGGTCTCTCCTTGGTCTCTCTCTGGTCTCTCTCTGGTCTCTCTCTGGTGTCTATCTGGTCTCTCTCTGGTCTCTCTCTGGTCTCTCTCTGGTCTCTCTCTGGTCTCTCTCTGGTCTCTCCTTGGTCTCTCCTTGGTCTCTCCTTGGTCTCTCCTTGGTCTCTCTCTGGTCTCTCTCTGGTCTCTCCTTGGTCCCTCTCTGGTTTCTCTCTGGTCTCTCCTTGGTCTCTCTCTGGTCTCTCTCTGGTCTTTTTTGCTGGTCTCTCTCTGGTCCCTCTTGCTGGTCTCTTTTGCTGGTCTCTCTCTGGTCTCTCCTCGGTCTCTCTCTGGTCTGTCTTTGATCTGCACTGTACCTGTGGTGTCAGCACTCCATGTGGTTGATTCTATCTCCAGACAGGACCTTTCTGAGTGGAGTTTGCATGTTCTCCCCAGTGTTTGTGTAGGATCCCTCCGGGTGCTCCTGGTTTCCCCTACAGGTAAACCCATAGCCCTCTCTCTGGGCACAGGACTCTCCTGAAAAAGACAATCTGAAACCTCAGTGAGACTTTCTTTGTCAAATATAAATCAATAAATATAGTTATATCATATTATTAATTTCTAGAGATTATTTAAATTTGTGTTCTTTCTTAAATAATCCGTAATATCAATTAGAATAATAATCTACCGTGACACAGTTAGAGGCCGTCGCAGTCCGCGCCGTGATGCAGCACTTACTATTTACAGACGACTTTAGACTGAGGCACATTTGAGGAGATTTGTGACGGCTATTCCCAGCTCCTTAAGACCATAACTGGCTTCTGCAGGAGTCCAGACGGTTTCAGCGCCCTGGTCTCAGCTGGGTCTGACCCGGGTCTCTGCTGGGTCTCTGCTGGGTCTGACCTGGGTCTCTGCTGGGTCTCTGGGCCTGATCTGGGTCTCTGCTGGGTCTGACCTGGGTCTCTGCTGGGTCTCTGCTGGGTCTCTGCTGGGTCTGACCTGGGTCTCTGCTGGGTCTCTGGGCCTGATCTGGGTCTCTGCTGGGTCTGACCTGGGTCTCTGCTGGGTCTCTGCTGGGTCTGACCTGGGTCTCTGCTGGGTCTCTGGGCCTGATCTGGGTCTCTGCTGGGCCTGACCTGGGTCTCTGGGTCTGACCTGGGTCTCTGGTAGGTCTGACCTGGGTCTCTGTTGGGTCTCTGCTGGGTCTAACCTGGGTCTAACCTGGGTCTGAACTGGGTCTCTGTTGAACTTTTCCCACAGACTCTCTCCTTGTTTTGTTTTCCACTTTGTTCTGCGACGCACAGTAAATTCTACTTCCACGTCTCACTCGTCTAATGCACCGCGGTCAAAGAGTCATGAAACAGACTCTGGTCTCTCTCTCTCTGGTCTCTCTCTGGCCTCTCTGGTCTCTCTCTGGTCTCTCTCTGGTCTCTCTCTGGTCTCTCTCTGGCCTTTCTGGTCTCTCTCTGGCCTCTCTGGTCTCTCTCTCTGGTCCCTCTCTCTGATCTCTCTCTGGTCTCTCTCTGGTCTCTCTCTGGTCTCTCTCTGGTCTCTCCTTGGTCTCTCTCTGGTCTCTCTCTGGTCTCTCTCTGGTCTCTCCTTGGTCTCTCTCTCTGGTCTCTCTCTGGTCTCTCCTTGGTCTCTCTCTCTGGTCTCTCCTTGGTCTCTCTCTCTGGTCTCTCTCTGGTCTCTCTCTCTGGTCTCTCTCTGGTCTCTCTCTGATCTCTCTCTGGTCTCTCTCTCTGGTCTCTCTCTCTGGTCTCTCTCTCTGGTCTCTCTCTCTGGTCTCTCTCTGGTCTCTCTCTGGTCTCTTTCTGGTCTCTCTCTGGTCTCTCATCTCAGTTGTTGTCCTAGTTTCTGATTTCAATCGTCTCCTTGATCCAATGTTTGTATTACTTACTAACACTTATTTATTTACCATTTTATATTGAAACCACATTGAAAAAACTGCCATGGTCCCATTTTTCCGGCGCCATCCAAAACGTACTTGTCATCTATATACAGGCCTATTCCCTCTTTATCTATAGACTGTCATCTAAGTGAGTAAGTCATATTTATTTATATAGCGCCTTTCACAGACCAGAGTCACAAAGAGCTTTACAATTGTTCTGTGCATTAGTCTCTCACTCCACACAGAGATGGAGCGGGGCCAGTACAGGAGGCGCATGCCAGAACTATTGTACATGTTTTTAGTGGTAGGGGAAACCGGGGCACCTGGAGGAAAACTACGCAGACACGGGGAAACTCCACTGAGAAAGGCCCTGTTCCGACCGGGATTCGAACCTAGAACCTTCTATACACAGTCATCTATCTGCAGGCCTATTCCCTATTTAAATAAGCAAATAAATTAAAAAAATAAATCAGAAAATTTCCCTAAAAGCCGCAGACCCTCCGCACCGGGCGCACCACTCTGTGACCTCGGGCTGGAATGCGGCGGCTTCTTCTTCTCCTTTGACTGACGGTTGCTTTTAGCGTCTCCTGCGGGACAGCCGATAGCGGGGGAGATCCTGCGGAGGTTGCGCCGTGGCCCCTGTCCCTTCGCACAACAAAGAGAGTGAGTGATGTTTTTGATGTGGGGCCACCTGGGACGCGGGTCTCCGTCAGCAGCTCACCACCCAGAGAAACAGATCCCATCCCAGGACAAACAGCGTGAGTGACGGGGCGGCTGCGGTCCCACGGAAGTCCCCAAATCACACGCCACTCACAGCAACAAAGGCCTCCTCACACACAGGGCTCGTCGCAATCTCACTTTTAAAAGGCTTTGGGATTGGCTTCGTTAAACTAAGTCACCTTTAAGAAAAACAGAAAGATATAAAATTCTGGGGAGGAGAGAGGGGGAGAAAGGAGAGAGGGGAGTCAGGAGAGAGAGAGGGGAGAGATAGAAGAGACAGGAGAGAGAGGGGTGGGAAAGAGCGAGGGGGTCAGGAGGAGAGAGGGGAGTCAGGAGGAGAGAGGGGAGTTAGGAGGAGGGAGAGGGGAGAGTCAGTAGGAGAGAGAGGGGAGTCAAGAGAGAAAGAGGGGAGTCAAGAGAGAAAGAGGGGAGTCAGGAGAGAGAGAGGGGAGTCAGGAGAGAGAGAGGGGAGTCAGGAGAGAGAGAGGGGAGTCAGGAGAGAGAGAGGGGAGTCAAGAGAGAAAGAGGGGAGTCAGGAGAGAGAGAGGGGAGTCAGGAGAGAGAGAGGGGAGTCAGGAGGAGGGAGAGGGGAGAGAGAGGGAAGTCAGGAGAGAGAGAGGGGGAGAGGTGGTCAAGAGAGAGAGAGGGGAGTCAGGAGAGAGAGAGGGGAGTCAAGAGGAGAGAGAGGGGAGTCAAGAGGAGAGAGAGGGGAGTCAAGAGGAGAGCGAGGGGAGAGAGAGGGGAGAGAGAGGGGAGTCAAGAGGAGAGAGCCCCATCCAGTCAGGAGGATAGAGAGAGGGGAGTCAGGAGGAGGGAGAGGGGGGAGTCAGGAGGAGGGAGAGGGGAGAGAGGGGGGAGTCAGGAGGAGGGAGAGGGGAGAGAGGGGGGAGTCAGGAGAGAGGGGAGAGAGGGGAGTCAGGAGGAGAGCGGTGTAACTTCTTGATGAAGTCAGATGTGATTTTCTTGTTCTCCTCATTCTTCTGTTCTGCAGCTGATGATGCAGCACTAACATTTTCTCATCGAGAATCAACAGTTTTGTAAAGTTCTGTGATAATAAGACTTTAGGGATTTTTAACTTTTATTTCTTTTTTGAAAGTTGGAAACAAACTGTGGCTCCTGACCCGCCCACACAGGACCCCCTCAGGACCAGGGCCCCCTCAGGACCAGGACCCCCTCAGGACCAGGACCCCCTCCAGGTCCATCCAGAGAAGCTCCAGTTGCAGTTGTTAGAGACAGATTTCTCTGAATGGAACCTTCAGAATCATCTTTAAATCACAAATTCTGAGAAAAAAGTCACAAAAAGTAAAACAATAAACTCTCAGAGTCTCTCTGAGGTTTGTGTTTGTCTCAGTCTCCCTCCCTCCCTCTCCCTCCCTTCCTCTCTCCCTCCCTCCCTCCCTCTCCCTCCCTCTCTCCCTCTCCCTCCCTTCCTCTCTCCCTCCCTCTCCCTCTCTCCCTCCCTTCCTCTCTCCCTCCCTCCCTCCCTCCCTCTCCCTCCCTCTCCCTCCCTCTCTCCCTCTCCCTCCCTTCCTCTCTCCCTCCCTCCCTCCCTCTCCCTCCCTCTCTCCCTCTCCCTCCCTTCCTCTCTCCCTCCCTTCCTCCCTCTCCCCCCCTCCAGGACGTGTCACAGCCAGGTGTCCTGAGTCACATTTCTCTCTGACACAGACTTTGATGGATCAGCGACTTGCTTTTTACAGATGGATGGAAGAATGCAGAAGCCACACAACAGGAGTTCAAACAACAACACAACACACAACAACACAACACAAAAGCCTTAAACTCCATCATCAAACTCTGACCAACAACATGTGGGAGACAGAAGCAGCATTTAAGATCTGTGTCTACAGCTTCATCTCCTGAGACCCAGGAGTTTCAGCAGGCTCTCTCTCTTCTGTATCCACTCTCTCTTCAGTCGCCTCTCTCTCTTCTGTCTCCTCTCTCTCTCCTCTGTCTCCTCTCTCTCCTCTGTCTCCTCTCTCTTCTGTCTCCTCTCTCTCTTCTGTCTCTCCTCTCTCTCTCCCCCTCTTCTGTCTTCTCTCTCTCTTCTGTCTCTCCTCTCTCTCTCTCTTCTGTCTCCTCTCTCTCTTCTGTCTCTCCTCTCTCTCTCCCCCTCTTCTGTCTTCTCCCCCTCTTCTGTCTCTCCTCTCTCTCTTCTGTATCCACTCTCTCTCCCCCCCTCTTCTGTCTCTCCTCTCTCTCTTCTGTCTCTCCTCTCTCTCTCCTGTCTCTCCTCTCTCTCTCTTCTGTCTCTCCTCTCTTTTTTTGTCTCATCTATCTCGCTTCTGTCTCCTCTCTCTCCCCCTCTTCTGTCTTCTCTCTCTCTCTCTCTTCTGTCCTCTCTCTCCCCCTCTTCTGTCTTCTCTCTCTTCTGTCTCTCCTCTCTCTCTCCCCCTCTTCTGTCTCTCCTCTCTCTCCCTCTTCTGTCTTCTCTCTCTCTCTCTCTCTTCTGTCTCTCCTCTCTCTCCCCTGTCTCTTCTCTCTCTCTCCCCTCCCTCCACCCTGGAGAAGCGATTGTGAAAAAGGTAGTGGTTAAACAAAGGTCAGTAAATGTGCAGTAGTTTAGTGCTGGAGACGACAGAGAGAGGCTCTGGCACAGGACGAGAACCTGGGACCCCTTTGATGTGAGGCCAGAGGCACAGACAGACACAGACAGACAGACACACAGACAGAGACACAGACAGACAGACATAGACAGACAGACAGACACAGACACACACAGACAGACACACACAGACACACACAGACAGACACACACACAGACAGACATACACACAGACAGACAGACAGACATAGACACACACACAGACAGACAGACAGACATAGACACACACACAGACAGACAGACATAGACACACAGACAGTAGTAGTAGTAATCTTTATTTATATACCGCCTTTTCACTGCAGATCTGAGTCTCAAAGCGGTTTACAATTGTTAATTGTTTTATTTGTTTTTTTTTGGGCATTTGTCTCTCACTCCACACAGAGATGGGAGCGGGGTCGCCAGTACAGGAGGCACATGCCAGAACTATTGGACATATTTTTAGTGGTAGGGGAAACCGGAGTACCTGGAGGAAACCTACGCAGACACGGGGAGAACATGCAAACTCCACTCAGAAAGGCCCTGGTCCGACCGGGATTCGAACCCAGGACCTTCTTGCTGAGAGGCGAGAGTGCTATCCACTCAGCCACCGTGCCGGGCGGCACGGTGGCTGACATCGTGTGTGTGACATAGACACACACACAGACACACACAGACAGACAGACACAGACAGACGGACATAGACAGACAGACAGACACAAACACAGACAGACAGACATAGACAGACAGACAGACACACAGACACAAACACAGACAGACAGACATAGACAGACAGACAGACACACAGACACAAACACAGACAGACAGACATAGACAGACAGACAGACACACAGACACAAACACAGACAGACAGGCATAGACAGACAGACAGACACACAAACACAGACAGACAGGCATAGACAGACAGACAGACACAAACACAGACAGACAGACATAGACAGACAGACAGACACACAGACACAAACACAGACAGACAGGGAGGTGCTTGGACTGGACTCCTCTGATCACACCGGAACTGAACAGAAGCAGACACACAAACTGACAGACAGGAGAGAGGAGGGGAGGAGAGGAGAGAGGAGGGGGGAGAGATTGAGGGAGAGAAGATAGAGGATGGCAGAGAAAAAGAGGAGGGGAGAGAGAGAGGAGAGGATGTGGAGATAGGAGGGGAGAGAGAGGAGAAGAGAGAAAGGAGAGGAGGGGAGAGAGAGGAGAAGAGAGAAAGGAGAGAGGAGGGGAGAGAGGAGAAGAGGATGCAGAGAGAGAGAAGAGAGAAAGGAGAGTAAGGGAAGGGAGAGAGAGACAGGAGAGGGAGGGAGAAGGAGTTGGGGGAGGAGAGAGGAGCAAAACAAGAAATGAAAAAGGAGTTTGACTCACACACCAGACTTTGGACTCGCTCCTCTGTAGCCTCCTCTTTCACCTCCTCCTGACCTCCTCTGTAACCTCCTCTTTCACCTCCTCCTGACCTCCTCTGTAGCCTCCTCCTTCACCTCCACCTGACTTCCTCTGTAGCCTCCTCTCTGACTTCCTCTGTAGCCTCCTCTCTGACATCCTCTGTAGCCTCCTCCTTCACCTCCTCTGTGGCCTCCTCCTGACCTCCTCCTTCACCTCCTCCTGACCTCCTCTGTAGCCTCCTCTTTCACCTCCTCCTGACCTCCTTCACCTCCACCTGACTTCCTCTGTAGCCTCCTCTCTGACTTCCTCTGTAGCCTCCTCTGTAGCCTCCTCTCTGACTTCCTCTGTGGCCTCCTCTGTAGCCTCCTCTCTGACCTCCTCTGTAGCCTCCTCCTTCACCTCCTCCTGACCTCCTTCACCTCCACCTGACTTCCTCTGTAGCCTCCTCCTGACCTCCTTCACCTCCACCTGACTTCCTCTGTAGCCTCCTCTGTGGCCTCCTCTGTAGCCTCCTCTCTGACCTCCTCTGTAACCTCCTCCTTCACCTCCTCCTGACCTCCTCTGTGGCCTCCTCTGTAGCCTCCTCCTTCACCTCCTCCTGACCTTTCACCTCCACCTGACTTCCTCTGTAGCCTCCTCCTTCACCTCCTCTGTGGCCTCCTCTGTAGCCTCCTCCTGACCTCCTCTGTGGCCTCCTCTGTAGCCTCCTCCTGACCTCCTCTGTGGCCTCCTCTGTAGCCTCCTCCTTCACCTCCTCCTTCACCTCCTCTGTAGCCTCCTCCTGACCTCCTCTGTGGCCTCCTCTGTAGCCTCCTCTGTAGCCTCCTCCTTCACTTCCTCTGTAGCCTCCTCCTGACCTCCTCTGTGGCCTCCTCTGTAGCCTCCTCCTGACCTCCTCTGTGGCCTCCTCTGTAGACTCCTCTGTAGCCTCCTCCTTCACCTCCTCTGTAGCCTCCTCTGTAGCCTCCTCCTGACCTCCTCTGTAGCCTCCTCCTTCACCTCCTCTGTAGCCTCCTCCTGACCTCCTCTGTAGCCTCCTCTGTAGCCTCCTCCTTCACCTCCTCTGTAGCCTCCTCCTGACCTCCTCTGTGGCCTCCTCCTGACCTCCTCTGTAGCCTCCTCCTTCACCTCCTCTCTGGCCTCCTCTCTGACCTCGGCTCCTGTGTTCTGCAGATCTGGCGCCCGGCTCTGATTTCCACAGGTCACAAATCTAACACAACAAAATGTTTCCAGATTCTCTTCACATAAACACAGCATTAAAGCTCAGGCCTGTAACTTCTCAGCCTCATAAATGACTCATACATGATACTTTGGTGTTACAAAGTGGCTAGTTCTGTTTTTACATTCACACGTTCACACACAGAGCCCTGGGAGTCACTATTCGACACTTAGGGCTGAGAGCTGACTGGTTGGAAGTGAAAAAAAACCAAGACAAAAGGGATATTTGATGAATTATTTAATAAAATATCACAATACTTTGCTCTGCTGTATCGATTATAGAGCAAAATATCGCGATACTGAACAGAATTGACTTTTTCCAACCCCGTTATTTCGAAGCCTGACTGAAAAAGAACAATTGTAGATATTCTCATTGAAATGTTCATGTTTAATTTCTAAAGTACACAGACCTCGTGATAAAGCAAACACACAAACGTAAAAACAGGGCGGTGTATTGTACACAGACTGGGAAAATAATGTTAGGTACGGTTAGCTAATGTTAGCTACGGTTAGCTAATGTTAGCTACGGTTAGCTAATGTTAGCTACGGTTAGCTAATGTTAGCTACGGTTAGCTAACGCATGCTCGCAAAATTATTTCCCGTCTCTCTCAAAATGGGACAAATAGCGATCGGAGAGGGAGTACAAAAAATACGGCTGAGATGAAAGCGTGTAGCTGAGGCACGGTCGCAGGCACATGTGAGCAGCAGTCTTCACACGGGTCTTCACACGGGTTTTCACACAGGTCTTCACAAGGTTTTTATAATCAGGCAAAGAAAGTAAAAAGGCTAGTTCTGCTTCGTTACCGTAGTTTTGTACGGTAGACTTCCGCCTGGTGTGACATGTCTCTTAGGTGTAGTTACCAGACTGACCACGCCCCCTGGGACTGACCACGCCCCCTCAGACCCCAGTGATTGACATATGATTAGTTAGTGTTAAAGATCTTGGCGAGGGAGGGTCTAAGGACAGTGGTGATGACATTTATGATAATGTATTAATATTTATAAACATTGGTCTCCGCCCCTTATGGACCAACAGCTCGACGTGTTTGTTAGCGTTGCATTTCCTGTGTTTGAACCGTTTGATTCTCTGATCTGCGCTGGCGAATTGACGACTTTGTAAAATCCTCCAGTTGCTGTACCAAAAATAAATGTCATGGAATTGAAAATGAGATTGATTGGCTGTTCTGTTGTAAGAGGCGGGTCCATGTGTTTCTGAAAGTGAGTCCTCAGCCCCAAGTGTGAGACCAGGTGAAGGCCCCCTCGTCTCGGTTGATGGTCCGTGTCCCTCGCCGCCTCCTGATTAACAATCGTTTCTCTTTCAAACTCGGCTCTAACTTGGGACTCGCTTCTCCAGAGACCAAAGCGCGGCAAGGGGCGTGGCCAGTCTGACGTCACACCATCACCTGTCTCCTCTGACGAAGGCGGAAGTCTGCCCCCTACAGGTGGTATCTAAGCAGTACTCGCTTCTTTACAATCTCTGTCTTTATCAGAAAAACCTTGCAAAACCTCAAACATAAAGAAGACTTGGCGAATGTTGTACATTTAGGTCTTCGCAGCGGTCTTTGCAGCGGGACTGGGACTGTTCAGACTGGATTCTACATTCTACTTAAGACACTTATCACATTGATTCTGCCAAAACAAAAGAAAACACAAGCCTAAAAAACAACTGTGTGTCATCATTGGCCTCTATCCATCCGTCACGTTTTGGTCTTTGATGCTCTCTCTACAAGATCAACACATTGAAATAGAAAATATATTTGTGCACATTTAGAAAAAGTATTGTCCATAACTTAACACGGTTATGATCATCACGACGTCGGCGCGGGACACAATTAACTGGAAGCACAAACTACTCCGATTATCAACCTCCACGACGATATGTAGCCACTGTACATAACTCTCTCCAGTGAAAAAGAACGTATTTCTCTTAAATGATACAAAACGTGAACTGAGAAGGTGTTGTGTATAAAAAAGGGGCGGGGCCTGGCGGACGGAGAGGGCTTCCTGCTTCCAGAGTTCGTTCCGTGGGTGGGTTTCATATCCGCACCGGCTCCATGTCTTTGTCCTCCAATAGAAGGATGAATTGGCCGAAGCTCTCCTTCACGGCCTCCATCTGGTCGGAGCTGCTGCCGTTCAGGATCCAGCGTTTGCCTCGGGCCAAAGGTTCCAGCTCCAGGTATTTCTTGATCTGCACAAGACACAAAAGAGAAGAGACGGAAGAGTTTGAAACAGGAAGTGATCACAGGGTTCAGAGAGTGGTGGACGGTAGGAGCGGTACTGTGAGATTCACATGTGAGTCCATTATGGAGTCTAAGGAGGAGAGAGAGATGAGTGTTGGGGGAGAGGAGAGAGAGAGGAGTGTTGGGGGAGAGAGGAGAGAGAGATGAGTGTTGGGGGAGAGGAGAGAGAGATGAGTGTTGGGGGAGAGGAGAGAGAGATGAGTGTCGGGGGAGAGGAGAGAGAGATGAGTGTTGGGGGAGAGGAGAGAGAGATGAGTGTCGGGGGAGAGGAGAGAGAGATGAGTGTTGGGGGAGAGGAGAGAGAGATGAGTGTTGGGGGAGAGGAGAGAGAGATGAGTGTTGGGGAGAGGAGAGAGAGATGAGTGTTGGGGGAGAGGAGAGAGAGATGAGTGTTGGGGAGAGGAGAGAGAGAGGAGTGTTGGGGGAGAGGAGAGAGAGATGAGTGTTGGAGAGGAGAGAGAGAGGAGTGTTGGGGGAGAGGAGAGAGGAGTGTTGGGGGGAGGAGGAGAGAGGAGTGTTGGGGGAGAGGAGAGAGAGATGAGTGTTGGGGGAGAGGAGAGAGAGATGAGTGTTGGGGGAGGGAGAGAGGAGAGAGAGATGAGTGTTGGGGGAGAGGAGAGAGAGGAGTATTGGGGGAGAGGAGAGAGAGGAGTGTTGGGGGAGAGGAGAGAGAGAGGAGTGTTGGGGGAGAGGAGAGAGAGAGGAGTGTTGGGGGAAAGGAGAGAGAGAGGAGTGTTGGGGGAGAGGAGAGAGAGAGGAGTGTTGGAGAGGAGAGAGAGAGGAGTGTTGGGGGAGAGGAGAGAGGAGTGTTGGGGGAGAGGAGAGAGAGAGGAGTGTTGGGGGAGGAGGAGAGAGAGGAGTGTTGGGGAGAGGAGAGAGAGATGAGTGTGGGGGAGAGGAGAGAGAGAGGAGTGTTGGGGGAGGGGAGAGAGAGATGAGTGTTGGGGGAGAGGAGAGAGAGATGAGTGTTGGGGGAGAGGAGTGTTGGGGGAGAGGAGAGAGAGAGGAGTGTTGGGGGAGAGGAGAGAGAGATGAGTGTTGGGGGAGAGGAGAGAGAGATGAGTGTTGGGGGAGAGGAGAGAGAGATGAGTGTTGGGGGAGAGGAGAGAGAGATGAGTGTTGGGGGAAAGGAGAGAGAGAGGAGTGTTGGGGGAGAGGAGAGAGAGAGGAGTGTTGGAGAGGAGAGAGAGAGGAGTGTTGGGGGAGAGGAGAGAGGAGTGTGGGGGAGAGGAGAGAGAGAGGAGTGTTGGGGGAGAGGAGAGAGAGGAGTGTTGGGGGAGAGGAGAGAGAGATGAGTGTTGGGGGAGAGGAGAGAGAGATGAGTGTTGGGGGAGAGGAGAGAGAGATGAGTGTTGGAGAGGAGAGAGAGAGGAGTGTTGTTGGGGGGAGAGGAGAGAGAGATGAGTGTTGGGGGAGGAGGAGAGAGAGAGGATTGTAGGGGGGGAGAGAGAGAGAGAGGAGTGTTGGGGGAGAGGAGTTGGGGAGAGGGGGGAGAGGAGAGAGAGAGGAGTGTTGGGGGAGAGGAGGAGAGAGAGGAGTGTTGGGGGAGAGGAGAGAGAGAGAGGAGTGTTGGGGGGGAGAGGAGAGAGGGTGTTGGGGGAGAGGAGAGAGAGAGATTTTTTTATCGGCCCTCAACCAAAATTAAGAAAGACACCTGATCTAACCTCTTAAATCGGAGTCTTTGAATCATCGTGCTCTAGCTAACCTGACCCGGGAAAAGCACTGTTCCAGCTTCTTCCCCGCAGAGAAAGGTATTGTTCCTTGAGATCAGCGCCATGCTAACTATTTCCTTCCCACGAGTTGTTTATTAGACTGAACTAAGCACAGGTTGTTCTAGCACTTCATTACTTCTAGTATAGCGCTCGATTTTTATAGCATCGCGACAATTGCTTTCCCATGTAGCCGGAACGTGTTTTTGTGCGACTTGTGGTTTTTTTTTTTTTTTTTGCACTGGCTTTCTTCACAGAGAACTAATAGTTTTTGTCATTGGTTC
The DNA here is from genome assembly GCA_964034765.1 of Knipowitschia caucasica. Classification (NCBI taxonomy): domain Eukaryota; kingdom Metazoa; phylum Chordata; class Actinopteri; order Gobiiformes; family Gobiidae; genus Knipowitschia; species Knipowitschia caucasica. The sequence goes on from OZ035831.1 coordinate 3,909,035, forward strand.
ATCATTTTTTTTTTGCCCAAAACACAACAGCAGTTATCTTGGAGGACTTGTCGATTCGCCAACAACAGATCAGATAATCAAACGGTTCAAACAGAATAAAAGTGATGACATAAAACACATAGAGCCGATTGGACCATAAGGGCAGAGAACCAATGTCCAGAAAGGTTTTTTTTTTTGTTCCTTAATTTGAACACCATGTGACACAATTCCAAAGCAAAGTATTTTTAACATCCAGAGCAATGACTAAGAAAATATGAATATAATAAAAGTAAAATAATGTACGAAAACATAAAACAAGATTAAGTGTGTAGGTGTTAATGTATTTTTATGTATTGTATAATAAATGTAGCAGAAATGGTAACAGATCAGTCTGTAGTGTTTGTTGAATGTCGATATTTTATGTTCTCCGCTGTGTCTAATAGTTTCCCTCCAGGTGCTCCGAATTCCACTACCACTAAAAACATTTCTAAAAATCCCCCATCAATACCTTCCCATACTCCACTACTCACCCCACTCTCTCTGGAGACAAGACACCCCTAAAAATGAGACTCAATCTCAGTGTCCCTGGTTTTAATAAATACATAGTTAAATCAATAGATATTTCTGTGGTTTTAGCAAGAAAATCTAAAGAAACGGAATCTCAATATTTTTACTTGTTTACATGTTCTCCCAGTGGTCCTGTGTGGGTTCCCTCAGGAGTTCCGGTTTTCCCCCATCCACTTTAAACATGTGCTGTAGTTCAGGGGTTTGAATGATTGTGTGTGTATGGTGCGAGTGTGGGACTACAGATGGTAATTAGTACAAAGAGAGAAGGGGAGATAAGGAGAGAGGGAGAGAGAGCCGGGAGGGAGAGATAGAGAAGGAGAGAGAGAGGAGAGAGAGATGACAGAGAAAGACAGAGAGAGCGAAGAGGGAGATGAATGAGAGACAGAGCAAAGAAGAAAGAGGAGAGAGAGAGTTAAGGAGAGAGAGGGAGAGAGACAGAGAGAGAGGTAGAGAGAGAGAGACAGAACAGAAAGAGATAAGGAGAGATAGGAAGGGAGAGAGAGAACAGAGACAGAGAGAGAAAGAGACAGAGAAAGAAGGAGAGAGAGAGAGAGATAAAGAGAGAACAGAAGAAAAAGAGAAAGAGAGAAAAGAGGGAGAGAGAGAGATAAGGAGAGAGAAGGAGATAAATTGAGTGAAGGGAGGAGACAGAGAGAGAGAGGTAAGAAAGAGACCAAGAAAGAGAGAGAGTGAGAGACAGAGACAGAAAGATAGAAGGAAGAGAGGGAGGGAGAAAGAAGACAGAGAGAGAGAGGAGAACCGAGAACAGAGACAGAGAGAGAGAAGTGAGAGAGAAAGAGAGACAGAGAGAAAAAGAAAAGAGAGAAAGAGGGAGTTAGGAGAGAGAATGGAGAGAAGTAGAGAGGGAAGACAGAGAGAGAGACAAGAGACAGAGAGACAGAGAGAGAGAGGGAAAGAATGAAGAGAGGGAGGGGGTGACAGAGAGAGAGGGAGAGATAAGACTGAGAGAGAGACAGAAAGATAGAAGGAGAGAGAAGGGAGGGAGAAGAGAGTGAGGGAAAGAGACAGATAAAGATAGACAGAGAGAAAAAGAGAAAGAGAGAAAGAGGGAGAGAGAGAGATGTAGGAGAGAGAGGGAGAGACGGAGAGAGAGACATAGAGACAGAGAGAGAGGGAAAGAATGAGAGAGGAGGGGGAGACAGATAGAGACAGAAAGAAGGGAAAGACAGATTATACATGTTCAGTAAGTTAAGGTTGAATGATTGTGTGTTTGGAGGTGCGAGTGTGGGACTACAGATGGAAATTAAGCCACAAAAAGCTGGTTTATTTGACAGTCACTTCTGTTCATTAATCACACTGCCCCATCCGAATTATAGAAATAATACAAATACAAAACAAACCTATTTGTTGAGGGTGCAAAACCGCATTCCTTTCACCAGTTCTCCCTTTGTTTGACTCTCTCTCTCTCTGGTCTCTCTCTCTCTGGTCTCTCTCTCTCTGGTCTCTCTCTCTCTGGTCTCTCTCTCTCTGGTCTCTCTCTCTTGGTCTCTCTCTCTCTCTCTGGTCTCTCTCTCTCTCTCTCTCTCTCTCTCTCTCTCTCTCTGGTCTCTCTCTCTCTCTCTGTCTCTCTGGTCTCTCTCTCTCTCTCTGGTCTCTCTCTCTCTCTCTGGTTTCTCTCTCTCTCTCTCTGGTTTCTCTCTCCCTCTCTGGTTCTCTCTCTCTCTCTCTCTGGTCTCTCTCTCTCTCTGGTCTCTCTCTCTCTGGTCTCTCTCTCTCTCTCTCTCTCTCTCTCTCTCTCTCTCTCTCTCTGGTCTCTCTCTCTCTCTGGTCTCTCTCTCTCTCTGGTCTCTCTCTCTGGTCTCTCTCTCTCTCTCTCTGGTCCCTCTCTCTCTCTGGTCCCTCTCTCTCTCTGGTCCCTCTCTCTCTCTGGTCTCTCTCTATCTCTGGTCTCTCTCTATCTCTGGTCTCTCTCTATCTCTGGTCTCTCTCTATCTCTGGTCTCTCTCTATCTCTGGTCTCTCTCTCTCTCTGGTCTCTCTCTCTCTCTGGTCTCTCTCTCTCTCTCTGGACTCTCTCTATCTCTCTGGACTCTCTCTATCTCTCTGGACTCTCTCTATCTCTGGTCTCTCCCCTCTCTTGTCTCTCTCTCTGGTCTCTCTCTCTCTGGTCTCTCTCTCTCTCTCTCTCTGGTCTCTCTCTCTGGTCTCTCTCTCTCTCTGGTCTCTCTCTCTCTCTCTGGTCTCTCTCTCTCTCTGGTCTCTCTCTCTCTCTCTCTGGTTCTCTCTCCCTCTCTGGTTTCTCTCTGGTCTCTCTCTCTCTCTCTCTCTCTCTCTCTGGTCTCTCTCTCTGGTCTCTCTCTCTGGTCTCTCTCTCTGGTCTCTCTCTCTGGTCTCTCTCTCTCTCTCTGGTCTCTCTCTCTCTGGTCTCTCTCTCTCTGGACTCTCTCTATCTCTCTGGACTCTCTCTATCTCTGGTCTCCCCCTCTCTTGTCTCTCTCTCTGGTCTCTCTCTCTCTGGTCTCTCTCTCTCTGGTCTCTCTCTCTCTGGTCTCTCTCTCTGGTCTCTCTCTCTCTCTCTCTGGTCTCTCTCTCTCTCTGGTCTCTCTCTCTCTCTCTGGTTTCTCTCTCCCTCTCTGGTTTCTCTCTGGTCTCTCTCTGGTCTCTCTCTCTCTGGTCTCTCTCTCTCTGGTCTCTCTCTCTCTCTGGTCTCTCTCTCTCTCTGGTCTCTCTCTCTCTGGTCTCTCTCTCTCTGGTCTCTCTCTCTCTGGTCTCTCTCTCTCTGGTCTCTCTCTATCTCTGGTCTCTCTCTATCTCTGGTCTCTCTCTCTCTCTCTCTGGTCTCTCTCTCTCTCTCTGGTCTCTCTCTCTCTCTCTCTCTCTCTGGTCTCTCTCTCTCTCTCTCTCTCTGGACTCTATCTCTGGTCTCTCCCCCTCTCTTGTCTCTCTCTCTGGTCTCTCTCTGGTCTCTCTCTCTCTCTCTGGTCTCTCTCTCTCTCTGGTCTCTCTCTCTGGTTTCTCTCTGGTCTCTCTCTGGTCTCTCTCTGGTCTCTCTCTCTCTGGTCTCTCTCTCTCTGGTCTCTCTCTCTCTGGTCTCTCTCTCTGGTCTCTCTCTCTGGTCTCTCTCTCTCTGGTCTCTTTCTCTCTGGTCTCTCTCTCTCTGGTCTCTTTCTCTCTGGTCTCTCTCTCTCTGGTCTCTCTCTCTCTGGTCTCTCTCTCTCTGGTCTCTCTCTCTCTCTGGTCTCTCTCTCTCTCTGGTCTCTCTCTCTCTCTCTCTGGTCTCTCTCTCTCTCTCTCTGGTCTCTCTCTCTCTCTCTGGTCTCTCTCTGGTTTCTCTCTGGTTTCTCTCTGGTCTCTCTCTGGTCTCTCTCTGGTCTCTCTCTGGTCTCTCTCTGGTCTCTCTCTCTGGTCTCTTTCTCTCTGGTCTCTCTCTCTCTGGTCTCTCTCTCTCTGGTCTCTCTCTCTCTGGTCTCTCTGGTCTCTCTGGTCTCTCTGGTCTCTCTGGTCTCTCTGGTCTCTCTGGTCTCTCTGGTCTCTCTCCCTCTCTGGTCTCTCTCCCTCTCTGGTCTCTCTCCCTCTCTGGTCTCTCTCCCTCTCTGGTCTCTCTCCCTCTCTGGTCTCTCTCCCTCTCTGGTCTCTCTCCCTCTCTGGTCTCTCTCCCTCTCTAGTCTCTCTCCCTCTAGTCTAGTCTCTCTGGTCTCTCTCTCCTCTCTGGTCTCTCTCCCTCTCTGGTCTCTCTCCCTCTCTGGTCTCTCTCCCTCTCTGGTCTCTCTCCCTCTCTCGTCTCTCCCTCTCTCGTCTCTCCCTCTCTCGTCTCTCTCCCTCTCTGGTCTCTCTCCCTCTCTGGTCTCTGTCCCTCTCTGGTCTCTCTCCCTCTCTGGTCTCTCTCCCTCTCTGGTCTCTCTCTCTCTGGTCTCTCTCTCTCTGGTCTCTCTCTCTCTGGTCTCTCTCTCTCCCCCTCTCTGGTCTCTCCCTCTCTCTCTGGTCTCTCCCTCTCTCTCTGGTCTCTCCCTCTCTCTCTGGTCTCTCCCTCTCTCTCTGGTCTCTCCCTCTCTCTCTGGTCTCTCCCTCTCTCTCTGGTCTCTCCCTCTCTCTCTGGTCTCTCCCTCTCTCTCTGGTCTCTCCCTCTCTCTGGTCTCTCCCTCTCTCTCTGGTCTCTCTCTCTCTCTCTCTCTCTCTGGTCTCTCTCTCTCTGGTCTCTCTCTCTGGTTTCTCTCTCTCTCTGGTCTCTCTCTGGTCTCTCTCTCTCTGGTCTCTCTCTCTCTCTCTCTGGTCTCTCTCTCTCTCTCTCTGGTCTCTCTCTCTCTCTCTCTGGTCTCTCTCTCTCTGGTCTCTCCCTCTCTCTCTCTGGTCTCTCTCTCTCTCTCTGGTCTCTCTCTCTGGTCTCTCTCTCTCTGGTCTCTTTCTCTCTGATCTCCCTTGCCCCAAAAATAGCCACACACGACCACAACCTATCGCACAAAATGACGAGGACCCGAACCTTGGAGTAGATGAGCTCCACCAGCTCCTGCAGCAGGGCTTCGGTGCTAACGTAGGAGTTGAGCATGTTGGTGATGTATTCCACGTCAGACTCGAACGACCCGGGAGACGAGCTCAGGTGTCCCAGGAAGTCTGTGACCATGTCTGCCAGAGAGGGCTCGGGGTAGTACTCGCCTTCGTCGTAAGAGGGCTCCTGCAGAGAGGCCAGACATGTAATAAGCATAGACTGTATATAGCTGGACAATGCTAACACGCTAGCTCAATGTAGCCCAATAGAGAAGTATCCATGAACACACACCTAACTTATCTGTGCAATAATAGATCAGAATGTGCAATATAGAACCACTGTCACTTGGCCACTTTGATTTTATACTTGCTTCACTTTTATGCTAAAGTTAGAGATTTTGTACTTCTTCATAGACTAAGATAAAGAGACCTTTTATTTGTCCCAGAGCTGCATCACAAGTAACAGAACAGTAGGAATGAGGAGCACACGGCACAAGATAAATGAACAAAAGCTATACCAAATGAAATAAAGCAGAATCTGTAACTCTGGCATCAAAGAACAAGTATAAAATCCCTATCTTGAATATAATAATTAGGGATGTACCGAATCCAGGATTCGGGTTCGGATTCGGCCGAATATTTTTTTTACGGGGTTCGGTTTCTGGCCGAACCTTATAATTTTTCCCCACCGAACCCGAACCCTGCACTTACACTATGCGCGCTGTGGCAGATTCGTTCGGAAGTGTAAATAAACATTTACTTTAGCGGAGGTTTATATCCTCTTGCTCTCTGTTCCTCTTCGGGTGCGCTGAGGTCTCTTCCTGGTCATGTGATCCCTGCGGTCCTATTAGCTCTAGTTATACGCCAGTGCGATGGGATGTTATGATTCTTGTTTTCACCTGTAATGCGGTTCTGATGGATCATAAACTAACTTCCTATTCACCAACTTTATGGAGCCGATTACCAGTGCCAGGTACTTGTCATCTGAGCTGCGTATGACCGTGGAAGCAGAGTTGGTGAGTCCATGTTTAGGCAACTAGCCTCTTAGCATTAGCTTCTCTCAACTTGTCTCTGACGAGTTTGGCAATGTCCATATATGAACCAGTGGAAGCTATTTATGCATGTATGGTGCTTTAGCTCTTATTTTTACATGACATGCACAGTAATATATGTACTTTATCACTAAAGTTTTACACTGCTATGAACTGAATGTATTTGTGTTTAATGATAAACGGGATTATTATAAATGTTATAATAATAGATTCTGGTCAAGCTACATGTCCAATTTGCAATGCCCATTTGTCTCGTGGTGGTAAGGACCCTAAACAGTACACAACACCGCCGCTGTTAAAACATTTGCATATGAAACATCAATGGACTGAGGATGGAATAGGATTCGGTATTCGGGTGAACCCCAAAAACCTGGATTCGGTACATCCCTAATAATAATATTAAAAGAAGTATAACAATTTTACATTTGGCAAAATAAAAGGCAAGTATGAAGTACTGTGTCTTCTAGTGCAAGCAATATGTAGTTATATGTTAGCATCTGTATTATGCTAAAGTTAGATATTTTATAGATTTATTGTCCATTTATCTTGTGCTGTGTGCTCCTCATTCCTACTGTTCTGTTACTGCTGATGCAACACTGAAATTCCCCCGCTTTGGAACGAGTAAAGAATCTCTTAATCTTAACCAAAGTATAGCATAAACTTGCTCTGGCTCACAGTGACTTACATTGAAACGCCTCTCAGTTTAGAGCTCTCTGTGATGCTGTGGTTTTGTTATTTTGCAATCCTCTTTGGTCAATCTTTATGGCTACTATCTGGATTCACAATCAGATGCCTTGATTTACAGCGGAAACTCTGAAAGCGATTAAACCACTGAAGAGCTTTTCCACAGTCAAGACGAAGCATTTATCTGTTTATTTAGCCGAATCGTTTAGACTAGCTGCCTCTAAACATGTTCTCTTTATCTTGACAGTAGCCTCCATTTCTACACTGCCTGGTTACATTTCCATTACGCATTTCACAACAGACCAGTATGAAAACTCCTTGTTAACCATGGCTTCTCACTCTCAGTTAGAGCAGTTTAAAACCAATTCAGTAGAACTGGGTCCAAGCAGGTACCAAAGAAGTTTGTGGTACCAGTTAAAGAGGGCCTGTGGAAATCCTCCCAATAAGTGCAGCGTAAAGTGGGGCCAAGTAGGACTGGTGGAAACGGGGCATTGGAGTATTGGATGAATCCTGTGTGTACCTCAAAATAACCATAATTTCCGACTCAATTAGCAGCTTGTTTGGTGTAAAACCATAATTCATATCTACAGGCAACATCTCACCAAATAATGTTTAAATTAGAAAACCATACAATAAGTACATTGATTAATATCCCTAAATAATGTGACTCGTACCTCATATGAAAAACAGCCAGAGGGGACAAACTCTGGAGCAGTTGCTGAAAGTTTGGACGATTTGGCGACAGAATTCACATCTCCGTATGAGGTCGGGCTGCGGGAATATTGTGGAGTACTATTTGGAAAATTCCAGCCTGAAAGAGAAAAAAAATAATAGAACATTTGTATTTAAATTATCTACTCATTAATGCACAGAGGTTGTTCCAGGAATGGGCCGTGGAGGGGCTCCAATGGTTTACCACCCCAGCCTCTATCCACTTATATCCTTGGGGAGCAGGATAACCAAAGTCCATATATATTAATGAATGTCCTTAATTTCTACACCTCCCTCTGGTGGCAGGAGAGCGAGTTACAGACTGAAGTGATTGTTTATGTTCATACTTTTTTTTTTTACGATACATTTTCCTACCGAAGATATTACTTCACATTCTAAAACATGAAAAGACAAAAGTAAATAATCTCAATTTAAAAATCACAAAAATACTGCGTTATTTGTTGTTATAATTAATATTTGTCAACTGTTTGAGCCACTTACACATTATAATAACCAGCTTTTAGAATTGTATAAACGTAACAGTACATGTTTTAACAGTCTTATTCTGTTTGTACTTGTGTGCATTGCAGCCTGTCACTCTCCATGTAACTGTCATAAATTAGGATTAAATACAATAAATACATTTAGCTCCACCAAATCCACAGGTTGGTTCACTGATTAGTCGATTACTAACGTTGGTTCACAGCAATGTCAACGGTCCATGAGTAGCAATTAATCGATTAACTTCTATTTCTCTGCTTCAGGTGATTCTGTAATGGTTTGAGGCGGTTCTATTCACTTCAAGATGCAATGATGGAGTAGGGAATTATACGTATTTCTGTTTACTTCTGCCAACTGCTCTTGTGCTGTATATATAACCTAAACGTACATTTGTATTTTTCCTTTTTATCAACTGTGTGTATTCCTTTGATCTTAAATATACATTCTGAACTGAAATCAACAACACACACACACACACACACACACACACACACACACACACACACACACACACACACACACACACACACACACACACACACACACACACACACACACACACACACACGTAACAACTCTGTTACAAAAGTCATACGCCACAGGACTAAAGTGAAAGTAGCATTAGCATATTAGCATCGTTAGCTTCGTTAGCCTCGTTAGCTTCCTTCGCACCATAGACTGTCAATATTAGCATCGTTAGCTTCGTTGGTCCATAGAGTAGACTGTAAATATTAGCATCAATAGCTTTGTTCACACCATAGACTGTAAATATTAGCATCGTTAGCTTCTTTAGCCCATAAAGTAGACTGTAAATATTAGCATGGTTAGCTTTGTTAGCCTCGTTAGCATGTCAGTCCCCACCGGAGCAGTTCACCCCATCCCCGCATACCTGAGCCCGCATCCCCGCTGTCTGTGCTCCCGCTGCTGCTGTCTGGGAAGGGCGGGTGGCTCCGGGGCTGTCTGAGTGGTTCCCTTTGGTTAAAAACAGAGCATTTGGATTCTTCTTCCGCAGCAGAGAACCCGTATTCGGCTGGATTTAGGCGGCTTCTCCCTGCGCCCGGAGCTCGGTCAAACGGATCGTTCATGTTGTCTGTCAGCTGCTCACATGAGAGAAAGAGGAGGTGAAATAAGCTACTGTTGCGTCTCCGCGGGTTTGTTTGTCCTGGATCAGATCGCAGTTTATTTCTGTCCCATGTTGTGGTGGACTATTGCAGGCACACTGTGTACACAATTTATCAGACGGGTGCCCGCTTGGCCCAAATGACCTTCGCGTTATTTTAGTTGAACATTATTTGCAAATTAGGAATAACAATTTATCTTTATTCATAGCGTATTTCACAGACCAAGGTCAACCAAAATGATTTATAGTAAAAGAAAATATTTTAGTTTGATTTTTTCTATCAATATATATATATGTATTTATTTATTATTGTTTTGTTTTTCATACTCTAAAATGATCATGACACTCACTAACATCTTTTTGTGTCAAAAAATGCGCTGTATAAGTATACTGCAATAGCCTGGCCTTAGCCATCCGTAAACTCCATTATTATTATTATTATTATTATTATTATTATTATTATTATTATTTCCCTACATGTACGAAATCAAATGAGTACTATGGTATTATTACTATTATTACTGTTATTCATATAATAATAATTATTATCCTAATTACTGTTATTATTACTATTATTTCTTTTATTCATATTATAATGTTTCATCATTATTGTTTTTTCAGACACAAATGGTCCATAGACATAAAGACAAAAAAACCAAACAAACAAAAAAGACAAACTCAGTATTGTTCATTTCATCAATTGAACAATTCATCAATTCTACATTCAGACTTTATGTCAACACCAGAACAAGAACAAGAACAAGAAACCCAGAGGGACATCAAAAGACCAGAGACAAAAGACAAAACTTTGTTATTATATTAAATTATTTATTTCAACCCCATTTATTTGTTTTCTTTTTTGTGGTCAGTTATTGTGTTGTGCTTATACATTACAGGTTATTACAGACATTCAGCATTCCAGCACATTCCATTAACGTAGTACCTCTCTTACCCCTAATCTTCTTACAAATGTGCTTACAGTCGTGAAGTTGTGTGATTATAGTTCTACCATTATTATTACTATCCTGCTTCAAGTAATAGCAATAACAAGCATTGGAGCAAGTGTCTACAGAACTGTCAATATTGTACGTTTGTTTGTTGTTTGTCTATATTTTAGTTTTCTGTTTTTTCTGTTTTATATGGACTTTATGTGTTTGAATTTAAGGTGTAATTTTCAATCAGTCATTTTCATCCCCTTTAGTAGTCCATTTCTGGGTCGATCCTCAAAGCACGGGCCCCTCACTGATCCTCCTGCGGGTGGTGGGGTTAAGTGTCTTGCCCAGGGACACAACGACAGCAGATGTAAATGGGAGCAGGTGGCATGTGTCATGAGGGGATCAAACCCACGCCCATTAGGGAAAAAAAGGATATAATGGAATAATAATGATATAATTAAGTAAAACAACCAACTTGTTTTGCCAAAGAGATCTCGTGATTAAATACAAAGGTCAAGTGAAAAGTCGCATAAAAACTGAACCTGGAAACTGCTTTCCTTCTTCACTGGCTGCAGCTCTGAGAGAACACCGCTCTCGAGTGGCGAGGAGAGGAAGTTCTGGCTGTAAAACTGACATCAGGCTGATTCCAGACAGTGGCAGCTCCAGAGGATTTGAGGGGACAGACTCTGAGGGGGAGATTTTAGGGGAAATGGGCGAACGAGAAGAAATGAAAAGGTGATGCTGGATTAGTGATTTTTTTTTTTTTGCTGGTGCAGTCTCTACCTCAGCGATGTCAAACTCATTTTGGTTGGAATCCGAAAGTATAAAAGTGTTTGAAGCTCATCTTTGCATCTGTGGATATTTTTACATAATGAAGGTAATTTGACCAAAACATTACTTTAATTCAGCGTGAGTTTGGAAACTGTTTCATGGTAGATTTTTCGGAACAAAATGAGTTCAGTTACTGTATGTGAGAGCGGAGGCCTCTCTCATTGTAGGCCCCCTTGGATCCACAGACAAACAGGCTGTAGATCCAGGACTCAGGCTGTAGAACGAGGACTGAGGCTGTGCGGAACTATTGCATTTTTAAAACAAACATGATTTTTTTATTTTTATTAAGAGAGACAGACATTGATTTGTCAAAACATTGCCAGAAGTAGTCGGTCAGTCCTCGTCCTACAGCCTGAGTCCTGGATCTAAGCCTCTCCATCCTCAAGGTTTCTCACTTTTTCCCACAGTGCTGATCTGGACGTTTATGGACATTTATGGACATTTATGGACATTTATGGTTATTTAAGGACATTTATGGACATTTATGGACATTTAAGGACATTTAAGGACATTTATGGACGTTTATGGACAGTGGTCATCTTTTCCCTATGAACCAATGCCATTTTCTGTGTTCTAACTGTTCCATTCTCTAATCTTTTCATAGTTAATTTGTCTTGAATTCTTAAATGTGGTTTGTGCATTGCTGTTCACCTAATGTCCCTCTGTCTGTTTCATGGACGCACTGGTGGGACTCGAACCCCTGACTCCCTGGACCTGAGGAACGGTCCACAGCTGTTGGGAGTTGGCGGTTCTGAAAAGGTGCACTTCGTTGATCCCCGTAGGGCAATTCAATCCTCTGCATTTGACCCATCCTGATGCCGCGTATAGGTTTACATCAGGAGCAGTGGTCGCCGTAGTAACAGCGCCCGGGAACCCATCTCCAGATGTTGATGCTCGGCTTGGTCAGGACTACCAGAGCTGGAGGATTTAACCTAGTGAGCATGTTTTTAGTGGTAGGGGAAACCGGAGCACCAGGAAGAAACCTACGCAGGCACGGGGAGAACATTCAAACTCCACTCAGAAATACCCCTTACCGACCGGGATTCGAACCCAGGACCTTCTTGCTGAGAGGCGAGAGTGCTATCCAGTCAGCCACCTGTGACGCCCCTCGAGACGACCGTTGTTGTGATTTCGGGCGATACAAATAAAATGTATTTAATCTGTTGTTGGTGCATCATTAAAGTCCTCCGAGACGACTGTGATTTAGGGCTATACACTGTTGGAATAGAGCGGCCAGTGGAGAGTCCAGGTTTTTGAATGACTTTAACAATCTTTACTCTCTGTACCTGAAAACGAATCAAAGATTGTGTGTGTTTCGCCTCTTCACCTCAGTCACTGCCCAGCGCTCACATCTGCTGCAGACCTTTCACAGTAACTTGGCCTAGTCATTAGTTGCTTTGGCCTCCAGTCATTTTCCAGTTGTATCGCAAAACCTGGATCACATTATGCCACAGAGAAACTCCAGCCAGAAACGTTGAGACCCACTTTGATAAAAGATTACGCCTCTCATTTTGTGTTATTGCTGTTTTTCCCCCTGTGCCAGCGTCTTGGAGAAAGTTCAAGCATTCACCAAGTCTGGAATGAGCTGGATGTGGAATGCCAAACAGCCTTGTTGTTCGTAGGAGGTCTGTTTACATTCTTTCCACCGGCGCTAAAAATGGAGATTATTATTGCGGGGTCCAAATTAGGCTTTTTTAAGTGTAAAACCTCAAGCATCTTGTGAGTGTGCTGTCAATCATATATTTGACTCAGAAATAAGTCTTAAGGAGGATGATCTTATCTCCAGTGGATCACAGTCATGAAAATATTACTAATATACAGTAATTGACAGATTTATTGGATAAGTTTTGTTTCAAATATGACACCAGTTTCCTCATCCCCCATCCAGGAGTTGAAAATTAGCATTAGCGAAACACTCTGTATGTGTCGCATCAGATGAATCTTTCCTAATGTAATAACTATGTTTGTCTACACTGTCCCTGTCAAATAAAATAAAATACAAATTATAAAAATGTTTTCCTCAACCATTTTTGTGGATCAGTTTTTGAGTCTCTAAACACTGTCTACTTGAAACATGGAACTGAAATCTACCTTTTTGGGGCATCTCACTGGATTTTGGGCACTTTTACCATCAAACTGCATCTCAATCATTTGGTAAAGGCCTATAATAATAATACTGATAATTAAAAAAAAACTGGGGGTTAAAAAAAACGTTTAAAAATGTGTGTGTGTTTAGTGCTCCTCCACTTTTTGCATCTGTAAAATCCCATTTGGAAAGACTTCATTTGGACAATCTGCCTTCTCAGAACAGAGCAACCTGACCTCAATCCACACTTTAAAAAACTCTGTAAAGAAGTGGTTCGTGGACAATCAGAAACGTGAACACATGGTCTAGAGTCCCCACCTCTCATACCCTGCTGTGTGGAAAATTGTGGTGTTTTGTTTAGTGTATCTGAGCTAATTTATCTATTTTACACATTTTACCACATGTTGCATCGCCTGTGTTGTTATGTCTTTGTGATGGTGTATGTCTGTGTGTTTGTATGTGTGTAGTTTATCAACCTGCCATGGGATGAAAATAAGCCTACATGGCAAACTCTGGCACATTTACACGTTGAAAAACACATGTTGATTAATGTGCACTGTCCCAATTCAAATGAAGATAGAAAAAAAAAAACGTCGAAAATCCAAAAAATGACATTGCTGTCTTCAAGGAGAGAAAGCAGAGGGTTAAAGAGGGAGCCGAAATGTTGAATTAAAGATAAACTGGGTCATGGCTCAGTGGTGGAAGACAAATGCACGTTTATTAAAATTTATGGACAGTGGTCATCCAGCTTCTTACGGACCAATGGCCAGAAATTACAAGTGTGTCCTCGTTCTACAGCCTGAGTCCTGGATCTACAGCCTGAGTTCTGGATCTACAGCCTGAGTCCTGGATCTACAGCCTGAGTCCTGGATCTACAGCCTGAGTCCTGGAGCTACAGCCTGAGTCCTGGATCTACAGCCTGAGTCCTGGAGCTACAGCCTGAGTCCTGGATCTACAGCCTGAGTCCTGGATCTACAGCCTGAGTCCTGGATCTACAGCCTGAGTCCTGGATCTACAGCCTGAGTCCTGGATCTACAGCCTGAGTCCTGGATCTACAGCCTGAGTCCTGGATCTACAGCCTCAGTCCTGGATCTACAGCCTGAGTCCTGGATCTACAGCCTGAGTCCTGGATCTACAGCCTGAGTCCTAAATCTACAGCCTGAGTCCTGGATCTACAGCCTGAGTCCTGGATCTACAGCCTGAGTCCTGAATCTACAGCCTGAATCCTGGATCTACAGCCTCAGTCCTGGATCTACGGCCTGAGTCCTGGATCTACAGCCTGAGTCCTGGATCTACGGCCTGAGTCCTGGATCTACAGCCTGAGTCCTGGATCTACAGCCTGAGTCCTGGATCTACAGCCTGGGAGTGGATCGCTCTCTAAATAGGGGGTCTCCCTGAGGTTTCTCACTCTTTCCCACTGGGTTTTGTTGTTGTTGGTTCTTGCCGATGCAGGATGGACAGAGATGATCCAGGACATTGAAGGACATTTATCAACATTTATGGACAGTGGTCATCCCGCTTCCTATGGACCTATGGCTCCTATGTGTCCTCCTTGTTCTCCTGGGCTCACGATCATATGCACCAGTAAAATAAGTACCATTTAGTATTAGGAGATAAAAAAAACACCTCAGATATTGTCTTTAAAGTTGGCGCAATATTGTTCTATGTTTCAACAAATCAAAAAAGACTTATACATTTTCTTTCGTAAGTCTTCTCCCTGTCGGCCCCTGTACTTTTCCCACTGGGTTTAGACTTGTTCCTCGCAGATGCAGAAGGGTCTTAGAGTCTTGTGATGATCCAGGACGCTCAACATTCAACAACATTTATGAACATTTATCAACATTTAAACAGACTTCAACTTTATCTGGTTTGTCCTGGTATATTGTATACGAACAGATGTGTAGCATCCTATTATCTCTGTATTTTCTACTGTAAATGTGTACATTTTCACAGATATGTATATTCCTGAGTACCTATGTCCACACAATATTATCTTACTATTATTCTTATTTTCAAATTGTTACTTTATTGTTATTTTTTATTATGAAATACTATGTAAGCTACTGTGACAATGCAATGTCCCCTGTGGATCAATAAAGTCTCTCTAAGTCTAAGTTTATGTCATTTATGGACATTGGTCATCTGCCTCCTTTGGACCATTATCTGTGTTTTTTCTGTTTTATTTCTTGTGTTTGAACTTTTTGATTCTCTGATCTGTGTCGGTGAATTTAACGGTCGTGTAAAGTTCTTTGAGAAAACTTCTGTTGTGATTTAGGGCGATAGAAGAATACATTGAACTGAACTTGTCCCTCCATAGTTTACAGGCCTTACAGAGAGATGCTGAGATAGGACCGTGAGGAGGGGGTGCAGACGAGGGTGCAGACGAGGGGAGGAGGAGGGGGGGGGGATGAGGGGGTGCAGACGAAGGGAGGAGGGGGGGGGGGTGGGGGTGGGATGAGGGGGTACAGACGAAGGGAGGGGAGTGAGGGGGGTGAGGGGGGGAGGAGGACGAGCTCCGGAAGCCTGTGGTGTAAATGCTTAGCCCACACTCTTTTGATCTGCCATCGGGGGCAGCTGCCGTTGATTAGTGCGTTTGTGGATGAATATAATGGAGGAAGTGGGTGGTCACACACGGGTCACATCCCCATCAGACCCAACGTGAGACCGGTCCTGGGTTTGGAACCGTCTGATATGAACCTGATCTGTCATCCATAGCTCACTGGTACAGTATCAGACAAAAGAATAAGATGTACTTACTTTAAGGTTTGTGACAAGTCTCTCCAGCTGTTCGTTCATATGTGCCAACTCGGACTCTGAAGAGCACAGGGACTGGCCTCCTGCCGGGACTCTGAGGAGCACAGGGACTGGCCTCCTGCTGGGACTCTGAGGAGCACAGCGACTGGCCTCCTGCTGGGACTCTGAGGAGCACAGGGACTGGCCTCCTGCTGGGACAATGAGGAGCACAGGGACTGGCCTCCTGCTGGGACTCTGAGGAACACAGGGACTGGCCTCGTGCTGGGACTCAGAGGAGCACAGGGACTGGCCTCCTGCTGGGACTCTGAGGAACACAGGGACTGGCCTCGTGCTGGGAGGGGGAATCTTGAAGAAGACTTATTTGCCTTTTTGGATGGATAAATACACATTTAAAACCACAATATGTTTTAGAACATTTGACACTTATTATATTTGTTGTATCCTCCACAAGTGATACACGACAAAACAGAGAAAATCTAGATATGTGGACCAAGTATAGTTACTTCAATAGCCAGATCTGTCTGACTTTTGTGGCTTCCAGAAATCCTGAAAAACTGCAGCCAAATTGTGATTTCTAAATGTTCTTGCTGCTTCTTCTGTCATCTTTTGTCTTCATGATAATTAGTTCCTTTTTAACTTTTTTATTATTATTATTATGTTCGAGACAGATATTTTATAAATGTTTCTTTTGTTCTTTTATTTTATTTATTTTATCTCGTGCTGTGTGCTCCTCATTACTACTGTTCTATAACTTGTGAGGCAACACTGACATTTCCCCGCTGTGGGACGAATAAAAGATTTCTTAATCACTTAATCTTAATCTTAGAACACAAACATCACTTTTAAAATCATGAATCAAGCTCGTGTGTGGTCGAGGGATAGACCGCAGGCACTGGACACAAACAAACACATCTAAACATAATATTTGTCTATAATCTTTAATCATGTATAACAATTAAAAATGCTGGATTGGTATTGGTCAGTACACAGAAAAAACCTTGTTGTGTGTCCCGGATCCTGATGTTGGAGGTTTTAGTCACACAGAAGTCGTGGTCGGCAAACGGATAAATATATGTGACATCACACTGGACCTGGATCAGTTATTTTTGCTCGATGAAAATACTGTAAATACCAATTTTTCCGCTTTGTGGAGTTACACAGAGCGTTTCTGAGTCACGCTGCTGAGTGGGTGCTCTCTGGTTGTGGGTTCGATCCTGTGTCAGCCTGGCGTCTCTGTGTGGAGCCGATTTATTCAGGATGCCTGAGTGGGTTTCCTCCAGCTGCTCCGGTCCCTCCCACTACCCAAGACCACCACCACCAAGAGCATCAGCATCTGCAATCTCGGAGCCCAATATGATTTTTCTTCAACCGATAACTAATATTGTCAGTAGCTATATGTGTGACCAACCTTTTAGTTAAAACAGTGAAAAAAATCCGCACAGCTATGTAGCTCCCAATAAGTGTATTTTATTTACACACCAATGATTGGGAGCTACATAGCTGTGCGGATTTTTTTCACTGTTTTTACGTCTTACATTTTTTAAATCCAGCACGCTAGCTCAAACTACAGGGATGTGCGGCCTTATTTGAAACTTTCAATATTTTAGTTAAAACACAAAAATTGTTAAGCTCTTTGTGACTCTTGTCCATGAGCGTTATAGCAAAAAAAACGTCACATTGACTACTGTGGGCGTTCTAGTGTTAAATAAACAAACAAGACCTGAGAGAGACCAGAGATAGAGACCAGAAAGAGATCAGAGAGGGATCAGAGAGGGATCAGAGAGAGATCAGAGAGAGATCAGAGAGAGACCAGAGAGAGACCAGAGAGAGACCAGAGAGAGACCAGAGATAGAGACCAGAGAGAGACCAGAAAGAGATCAGAGGGAGACCAGAGAGAGACCAAAGATAGAGACCAGAAAGAGATCAGAGATAGAAAAGAGAGGGATCAGAGAGAGACCAGAAAGAGATCAGAGAGAGACCAGAAAGAGATCAGAAGGAGACCAGAGAGAGACCAGAGAGAGACCAAAGATAGAGACCAGAAAGAGATCAGAGATAGACCAGAGAGGGATCAGAGAGAGACACCAGAAGGAGAGCAGAGAGAGAGAGAGAGACCAGAGGGAGACCAGAGAGAGAGCACTGATGCTTGAGGGAGCATTGACAGTAACCCATATTGATGAGTCTCACAGTATCTGCAAACACAATCCAATTAACCTCCTGTGTACATTCCTCTCCGGCTTCCTGTGTGTTTGTGGAAAAGTCTGGTGCGGTGTCTGTGCGCAGTGAGAGAGCAGCCGGGCTGGGGAAGTCACACAGCTTTGCGAATTTTATTTTCTCTTAAAGTTCCTATAAAAAAAAGTACAGAAGGCATAGAGTAGCTTGTGGGGGGAAACCCTTCAGTTAAATAGCTCTACAAATAAATAACAACAATAGCATTAAAACACATAGGGATGCTGTTGTTTAAGCCACAACAGTCTCAGAGAAAAACAAAAAATAAAAATGCCGTTATAAATTACCAGCCAGGGCACTGCACAGTCCAGTTCAGTCCAGTTTGGCTCCAAAGAACTATAAATATTGCGCCAAGGTTACAAGATCTTCTAACGATATATTCTGTTCATACAGTAGTGCTTTGCCCCCTTTCGTCCGCGTTCATCGTCGTTCCCGTCGTTCAGTGCTGAGTATAGGGCTGGTGGAAATGGGGCTATTGTTTTAACGAGTTTCCTGTTAAAGGTGATGTCTGCGTCGGAAATAATGCATAATAAATATGTTTTAAGCAGCCCCTAGCCAAGGTTAATCACTTTTCCCCCGAAATGTATCAACATTTATGGACATTTTTATCATTGAATTTCCTGTGTTTGAACTGTTTGATATTATATAAAAACATAAGATAAACTTTATTGTCCCCAAGTCTTTATAAAGTCTTCTGAGATAACTACTGTTGTGATTTAGGGATATACAAAAATGAACTGAATTGAATAAGCATCACCTGTAAGATTTAAACCAATGGGGAGGGGCCTCAGCTGTACATCTATCCAGGTTATGAATTATTGGGTCCAATCAGGACACTGTGGGGGCGGGACTAACTGCCACTTGCATTCAAGAAACGTCTCTCTATCTTTCCAATTTGACCTTCATTTTACCAACGCAACTGTCTCACAGGGAGGAAAAAACATATAAATTACCAGCCAGGGCACTACACATTCCATTTCAGTCCAGTTTGGCCCCATATAACTATAAATATTGCTCCGAGAGTAGACAATATTCCCTTCATCCAGCCGTGCTTTGCCCCCTTTCGTCCGCGTTCATTGGCGTTCCCATCGTCCAGTGCTGTGTTTTCTGCGTAGAATATAGGTCCAAGTCAGGGTGGTGGAAATGGGGCTATTGTTTTGCAAGTTTCCGGTTAAAGGTGATGTCTGCGACTTCGATATTCAAAATAATAGATAATAAATATACTTTAAATAGACCCTCCCCAAGGTTTTTTACTCTTTTCTCGTCGCTGGTTTTTTTGCTGTTGTTCTTTGCCGATACGGGAGTCTAAGGACAGTGGTGATGATCCAATATTCAATGTCTGCCCCTTATGGAACAATGGCTCTAACTGTTTTTATCATGTATAATTTTGGGCTACACTAAAATAAGTTGAATTAAATTGAATTTGAATAAGCGTCACCAGTAAATTTAGCTGGAGGAGAAGAGTTGAACCAATGGGTAGGGCCCTCAGCTGTCTATCTATCCAGGATTTGAATTCTTGGGTCCAATCAGGAAGCTGTGGGGGCGGGGCTAACTGTGGGGGAACTGCACAGTCCATTTCAGTCCAGTTTGGCCCCAAAGAACTATAAATATTGCGCCAAGGTTACGAGATCCTCTAACAGTAGACGATATATCCTTTGCATACAGTAGTGCTTTGCCCCCTTTCGTCCGCGTTCAACGTCACTCCCATCGTCCAGTGCTGCGTTTTCTGCCTCGTTCACACCAGGATCGGGAGGAAGTGGGTGGCCGTGTTCTTCCTGCGGCTTTTCTTTCCTCGGAGCGGCTTCCCGTGAACGTTCAGACCCACGAACATCTGCCGTTTCCGGTTCCTCCACTCCGAAGAGGCGTAGGTGTTGTAGCCGTTCTCCTCGATGCGCTCCTTCAGGGTGCAGTCCACGTTGAAGTCTCTCTGGAAGAAAAGTTGGAGTTTTTGTGAGAGGAGTGAGAGAGGAACCAGGCTCAAATGAGAGAAACCGAAGAGAGAGACCAGAGCAAGGGACCGAAGAGAGAGACCAAAGAGAGAGCAGAGCGAGACCAGAGAGGGGCCAAAGAGAGGGACCAGAGAGAGGGACCAGAAAAGGAGACTTGCGAGAGAGACCGAAGAGAGAGACCAGAGAGGGAGACTTGCGAGAGAGACTTAAGAGAGAGACCAGAGGGAGACCAGAGATGGACCTGAGTGAGGGACCAAAGAGAGATCAGAGAGACCAGAGAGAGATCGAAGAGAGAGACCAGAGAGAGAGCAGAGAGAGAGGGACCAAAGAGAGACCAGAGAGAGGGAACAGAGAAGGGGACCAGAGAAGGAGGCTAGAAAGCGAGACCGTAACGAGAGAGACCAGAGAGAGACCAGAGAAGGAGACTAGAGAGGGCGACCGAAAAGAGAGAGCAGAGGGAGAGCAGAGAGAGAGACCAGAGAGAGACCAGAGAGGGAGACCAGAGAGAGGGACCAGAGAGAGACCAGAGATAGACCAGAGAGAGACCAGAGAAGGAGACTAGAGAGGGCGACCGAAAAGTGAGATCAGAGGGAGAGCAGAGAGAGAGACCAGAGAGAGGGACCAGAGAGAGACCAGAGATAGACCAGAGAGAGACCAGAGAAGGAGACTAGAGAGGGCGACCGAAAGGTGAGAGCAGAGGGAGAGCAGAGAGAGGGACCAGAGAGAGCAGAGAGAGAGGGACGAAAGAGAGACCAGAGAGAGGGACCAGAGAGAGAGACCAGAGAAGGAGACCAGAGAGAGCAACCGAAAAGAGAGACAAGAGAGTGAGCAGAGAGAGGGACCAGAGAGAGAGACCAGAGAAGGAGAGTAGAGAGAAAGACCGAAACGAGAGAGACCAGAGGGAGAGCAGAGACAGACCAGTGTCCAGAAAGACCCGCGAGAGACCAGTTTCTAAAGGATTTGAATCGTCTTGAATATGATTTTGACTCGCTCAGAAGTTTTTAGAGGAGTTTAACTTTTTTTGGCCTACATGAGCAAATACATAATTAACCTCGTTTTGACCAGCCCTACTTGGCCCTACTCTACTCGGCTCCTCTCCACCTGGTTGCGTTTCCATTAGCTTGAGTATCCCTATCAACATTTATGGACAAATGTGTTTTATATCATTGCATTTCCTGTGTTTGGACGCTTTGATTCTCTGATCTGTGTTGACACAATCGACTTCCGAGATAATTGCTGTTGTGATCTATGGCTACACAACATTTTATTGAATTTAGTTTTTCACCTCCGTACAACCTCTGGTGGAAGTAAACATGTGCCGGCTGTTTGTTTTCGTGTTCCTTTGACTGTAATCATGATTTTAAATGTAGGTATTTCAGCAGAGAACGGTCCATATGGTTTAACTTTGGATTTCCCAGGACTCACAGGTGATTTTCCGTCACTGTTGCACAATTTCTAAGTGCTCTTCATGAAACAAGACCAAACCAGAAAACTCACATTAGATGCACCTCGTATATTTCTGTAAGACTTTGACGCTTCTTAAGGCTTTTAGTTTTGTAAGTGTGATAACTGTTAGTTTTTGTGGTTTTTCTGTTTCTATATGTTGTTTATTTCTGTGTCATTTTTTTGTATTTTATCCAATTATGTCTTATTTTAGAAAATTCAAATACTGCAGTTTTTGGTTGCTCGAAAACCAACTTTTTATCCCAGTTAAATTAACACAATGGCGTTAGCATTTTTGGTTTTTAGCATTAGCCTTTCAACAACTATTTTTGCTTATTTAAAACGGCTATATTCATCCACATATTAGAAGTTGGTGAAAAATTACTTGCTTTTAATAAAATTGGTGAACACTTTTTGGGGCAATATCTCTCAACCTTTAGTTTTAGTAGGAGCAGTCAAAATGGCGGCTATGGGAGTAGTTTCATAATAGTGGGAGTCCTAGTGTTAACAGAAGGATCTTGGAGTGACGTCGTTGTTTATAGTTTTTCCGCGCCGGTCACATGACCATTTGGCAAAACAGCATAGAAAGCTACCTGGATGCTTGAGAGTTAGCTAGTTTTAAGCGTTTGGAGAGAGGTTTTACTAAATCAAATGGTCCATTCTTGTTGTGCGGTCGGTTGTACGGCCCACAGGGGCCAGATGAAGTTTTTTCTAATTCTCTCGGAAAAGAACAGCGAAAAAGGGCCTCAGTAAAGTGGTCCGCACATTAAAAGCGGTTTGCGCTTTTATGCTGTTACCTACGGTAAACGTAGACCGGGAAGCCGGGAGAATGAGGGGATAAAAATTCATAAACAAATTTAAGTTTTGTAACTACTTTCACTGCATTTTTGTTCACTGTGATGATGAATTTTAAAAATCGTATTTTGGTTGCTTTTCCCCCACGACTTTCTTTTCCACATTTACCGTAAGTAACAGCATTAAGGGGCAACCCGCTTTTAATGTGCGAACCACTTTACGGCGACGGCAAAAAGCCAGGCCACTTAACCGCAGTGAAAAATGTGAGAAATGGTTTTTGGGTGAAGAGTCCCGGGTTTTCTATGAAGTAAGAATAAATGTCTCCCAGCAGATCTGTGCCAAGACAGAGGCGAGTCAAGATAAAAATCTACAAACATTTCTAAAACAATAAAAATCTTCATTGGTTTGAACTAGGAGCAGTCAAAATGGCAGCTTTGCAAGTTCTAGCAGTTTCATAATTGTTTGAGTCCTAGTGTTATTAGCAGAAATCCATTCAAAAACATGTTTGCAATGGTCCAAAATCTTCACCAGGGACTTAAGCGACAAAACTGTTTACAAGTGTGAGGCATTAAGATACACACAGCCATTCAAAGTCTCGGAGATTTGCAGATGGAAACTATCAAACGGTTTAATTTCGATGTCGTTCTGTCTTCCAGCTTCAGGATTTACGGCGTGCTCTGTCTACCGTGGGCCTGGGTGCTTTGAGCGGCTGGATTCGGGCTGTATTTCAGGCAGAGGAGCGGAGATAAGCGGAGCCTTTGATAAAGACTGGAAGAATCTGCATCTATCTCCGGCTCCCAGAGATTATGGCCTGACCCCTGACCAGAATACTCACCGCTCCGTACACTTCTCCTTTCCTGTTCAGAGCCAGATAGTAATTGCTGTGCAGGCCTCGGATCGCCACCACCCCCACGTCCACAGATGTGATCTCCAGGATGCCTGAGAAACAGAAGCGTTTGGTCATTATCGACTTTTGAATGGGGTTTTTTTTTTTTACAATGATGTCTCTCTGGAAAAAATGAAGAAGTTTGAGTGAGAGAGGAGTGAGAGAGGAACCAGGATCAAAAACAGAGAGGAAAGAGAGACCAGAGAGAGGGACTAGACAGAGAGACCGAAAAGAGAGACCAACGAGAGACCAGAGAGAGGGACCGGAGAGAGAGACTAGAGAAGGAGACTAGCGAGAGTGACCGAAGAGAGAGAGCAGAGAGAGACCAGAGAAAGGGACTAGAGAGAGACCGAAAAGAGAGACCAACGAGAGAGCAGAGAGAGACCAGAAAGAGGGACCGGAGAGAGAGACTAGGGGGAGAGACCGAAAAGAGAGAACAGCGAGAGAGCAGAGAGGAAGACTAGCGAGAGAGACCAGCGAGAGAGCAGAGGGAGACTAGCGAGAGAGCCTGAAGAGAGGGACCAGAGGGAGAGTAGAGAGGGTCCAGAGAGAGGGACCAGAGAGAGGGACTAGAGAAGGAGACTAGCGAGAGAGACTAGCGAGAGAGCAGAGGGAGACTAGCGAGAGAGCCTGAAGAGAGGGACCAGAGGGAGAGTAGAGAGGGTCCAGAGAGAGGGACCAGAGAGAGGGACTAGAGAAGGAGACTAGCGAGAGAGACCGAAGAGAGGGACCAGAGGGAGAGCAGAGACGGACCAGAGTGAGGGACCAGAGAGAAACCAGAGGAGACAAGACAGAGAGACCAGAGAAGGGGAGAACTTTGGGGAGAATCTCAAATTCAAAGTCGCTTCACTGCAAGAAATGATAAATAAATATCAGGTAATACAAGCTTGAATCCTAATTTGAGTACATTCTTAAAACAATATTTGCCAACGGGACA